>VXBL01002623.1:1236055-1283001 GCA_013400195.1 Aramus guarauna
GGCTGAGACTAAAGGGAAAGTGCTAAAATGCCCTTTGAGTCTCTTCTTGCAAGACATATCAGAGATCTCGAGGGAAGCCTGTTGTCCTTACTCTTCCAGCCAAGTTCTGTGGTAAAAGGAACTCTGGATAACTTCAGTAAGTAGAGTAACTTTTTGGTGCTTATCTGGTTTTCTTATAAACTGTAAATTCTCCACATTTGCCCACTTATTTCAATTCACCCAACTGTATCAGTTTAAAAAAAAAATACCTGCAGTTATCCTGAACAGCATGCTATCTTCATTCAAAATATTTGTTAAATATTCTGAATTTAAGAAGCGAAATTCAATATTGCATTATTATTAATAATACTGGGTTTTGACATGGACTATTTTGCCTTTCAAAAGCCTTTAGAAATATATTTTGTTTGGACTCTAGATACACTTATTTTGCTGCTAGTGTAGCAGGTGTTTTTCTTAACCATTTTTTTAGGAGAAATCCTAAGTTTAGAGGAAATGAGCACTCGATTATTTAAATTTCCTGAGATTAGAGGAAGAACACTTTGCCAAACAATGCCTCTTCACTTCAAAACCTCTCCCCATAAATTATGTTAGGAGATCTTATTAAAAGTCTGTAAAAATTTCCTATTAAAAATGGTTGATTGCAGTCCAGACCATCACAGCTTTTGTGCTTTCAGTGAAATACCACAGCTGTCGCAAAGAAATATATTGTGAGACAAAAGGTTTTGTTTCCTTAGTCATAAATTATTTTTGTGATATCTGAAGTAAGATAAAACTTTCACTTATGTTTGAGTGAAGGAAGATTCTAGTGATAACTTGTTCAGAAATCTATAAAAAGAATATAAGAATGTAGATCTAGATAGCAAATTAGAATCAGACTTCCTTTTTGTTTAAGGAAAGCAATTATTTCTGAAGTCAGTGAAGATTATAACCAGGGATAATAACATAACTTTGCAAAGCACAGTGCCTTTATCTGAGTAGAACCTGAAGTTTAAGCTTTCAAGTCTGACCTTCGAGAATTATATAATGGAAACCTTTAGTGTTGGCTAGTTTTTAAACCAAAGTTAAACATTACTAAGTAATCTGTGTACTAATTATACCTGCAAACAAAAATAGAGCATCTTTTTGAGATTTTAAAGAATTTTTAAACAAATTGGTGTGGACCATATTTGTTTTTCTATTGGCAAATGAGATTTCTGCTAAGGAATTCTGCAGAAACAGCAGCCTTTTAGAGGAAGAAGGGCTATATGTACACTGACTAGACTGTGAAGTATTTCCTGACAGGACTGCATTCAAATTGTGTGCACCCAATCAAGAAGTAGAAGTATATTCCACATATGACCTGTGTATGTAGTGAAAATATAAAAGTACAGCTTATATACTAAAGATTATTTTCCAAAATCAGTTGCCAAATAATTTTGAACAAAAGATAAATTAGGATATTCACCATTTGCTTATACATCATTGCTTTATGTATAAAGGTCAAGTTTCTCAGTCTCCTCCCCTGCTCATTATAGAGATTACTGAATAAAGAAAGATAGTACAGGTGCTAGAACTCAGAGTTTGAGAAGCATTTTGGGATATGTATGGAAAAATCAATATGCTTTTTCTAAATATGAACAGTATTTATAACAAAGCCAGTTTTCTTTACCCTGTGCCATCACAAGAGTTTACTGGAATTTGTTTCTATATATATATTTATATCAGGAGTGTACAAAACAAAAACGCAAGATGGTCTTCTCTTCTGCTGTGTAATTTAGAGAAATAGAGTATGCAGCCTTGATCCTTTAATAAGATCCATTACTGTATCTCCCTACTTTTTTTCCTTCCGAGCGATTTTTCTTATAAATCAAAATCCATCTTTGTAGTGCTCTTTTATGGCAACATGTGCTATGCATTCTTCAGGTCAAACTTGCTCAAACTGAAAGAACTATGAAGATAAATATCTTTAGCAGAAGGTCTAAAGCAAAATAATCAACCTTTGAGAGTTATTTCCTTTGTGAGGATGAAGATAAATATTTCATTCCTATATACCTGAGGCAGGGACAAGGTGAATCATGTATTTGTGTTGGTGAGATCCTGGAGTTGATGCAAAGCAGTGTAGTGTACACAATTACCTACTGCTCCAGCCATTGCTGAAGGGTGCGTGGGGCGCTTTCAGGGTCAGGAAGGAATACCTAAACCCTCCGTAGTCCTCTGTACCCTGTTAGGATCTAGCTCTGTGTTCTCACTCGCACTGAATGGTCTTTTACAAGTAATCCCACTGATGTCAGTGAGACTTTTCTGTAATAAAATGCTGTCTGACAAGAATATGGATATCAGAATCTGGCCCTGGTTGTACTAATTCCATTTTAATGAATACTTAAATGGAGTTGTTATTAAAAAAGTCTATTTCCTAATATTCAATAAATCAAAACTATAAAATCAGTTTGCCAGTTGTTGCCACTCTAGTCAAAGCCTGTTTCTCTTGTATGGAAAAGAATAGTACATACTGTCTCCATTCAGGAGGGATTAATTGTAATACTTTTATCTGCTTCATAAGATTTATTTCTAATAATGAAGAGTAAAGAAAAGTAGGGGAGCTTTAAACATTTATTATTTTTATTACAGCACCATATATTCATGAGATGTTTCACAAACACAGAATTTGCTTATCCTAAGAAGCTTGTTTCATGAACGAGCAACTTCAAAACAGAATTAAAGAAGCATTATTCATTTCACTGATCATATCCCTTTAATTTTATAAGATGAAGCCTTGGGCACCACGTGATAATGCAGAGATACAGCCTGCTAAGATTTTGTAGGCCAGCCATCTTATGAAGATTATTAGAGCAGTAGTGTGACGTGCTCCTGGGAAACTACCTGACATGAGTCCCCACTGTTGTGAAACATAGTTGGATTCTCTGTATGGAAAATGTTTTGAATTTGAGATGGTTTCTCTCTACACATGGAAGAGGATTGATCTTCTTAACTTGCATGGTGACATTCATACCAAGGAGTAGACGATGCCATTTGACTTTGTTGCATATTAACAAAATATAAATAAAAAGCAGTGAAGGGAGGGCAAAAAAAAACCCCTGAATTAATTTGTGTCAAAGATGAAGTTACCATAGTGTTGAAAGCCTGGCAGAAAAATTCTAGCAGAGTCTTATTTTCTTGAAATTTGCTAAATCTTTGAAATCTAAATGTTTCACAAGGGTGGGGAGTGTTCAGTTCCCTCAAAATGTTCTAGACAACAGGCAAGTTTCCTGATTTTATACCTTTACACATGCCAGGTTTCCAGAGTCTCTAGCTTTGATGCAGTCCACTAGACACCCTGATGTGAGGCCAAGGATGCCAATTCCTCCCTTGCTCTGCAGCAGCCTACCGGGCTGTTTTTATAAATTACATATTTTCTCCAACCATAAATACTGCTCCTAAAAGGGATACTGAAATGAAGATAATATGACTTTTCAGTAATAGGACTTCTAATGTCAGCCATTCTGTTTAAACTGTTCAATTTTCAACAGAATTAAAGATCTACACAGTATATTCTACCTCCTGCAGACTGCAGTTGTTAAAAGAAAATAAATCACTTAAACAGGGTCATGAGCAACAAAGGCCAATGTGGGTTCAAAGTTTACAGGTCTCTGCATTTATCAGGTAGAAATATGCTACATTTCACTATTTCATAAAATATCCTTTTATGAAAAAGCCATCAATCTTTGTATGTCCTACTAAAACTGATTTCTCAAATGAAAGAAATGAATGATGACACCAAATCAAGAAATCGTTTATGAGTTTATATTTTTGCAAGACCACCATGACTTTCACATACGTTTTCAATTTTGGTAAGGATGTGATTATCATGTGGATATGTTTTACTCCCACCATCTGTACTAAGGGATCTGTCAGAACTGTGTACCCTTTCTTGGGCAGTTCAGGATTTGTTCAGATTTTTTCATTAGTCTATAGTGGGTTTTATCCAGTGATAGTTATCATTTCTCTACATTATCTACAGATTTTCTGGGGTTTATATACATATATATATATAAAATCACATATATCATATGCAAGCTCATATTTAAACTAAAACAATCTAAATGATGTAGTTGTATCTCAGAGTTTTTTAATGTTTCTGTAGAATTGTTTTTGTGTGATTTCTGTTGCACACTCTACAAAACTTCATCTTAATTACAGATTCTTTTCTTATCTTTCTGGTCTTTCCTTACCATTGCCACATATTCTCTAGGAGTCACCAAGCTCTTTGACCAACTGGACAATTTAGATGCTTAAAAACAATATTGTAAACTCATGCTTCAGGTATTGTAGAACTACAATACAGTGGTTTGTGGCAGGAATAATATAAGAAATTGCTATATTTCTTATCTAGTAATGGCAACCAGTACAACAACCAGGATGCTGCACTGTAATAAGGAGAAGTGATTTCTGTCCTAGTAAATGGTGTGATCTCCCTTTGTGAATGTGCAAAGCAAATGATCTTGGCCTTTCGAGATCTCCAGTGAAAATGGACACAAACAAATTCACACAGTTTATTAAGTATCAGTCTCATAAGGAGAAGGATATATGGGGAAGTTAATCTGAACTTCTGAGAAAGAACTTGATGCTTTTTTTTAAGTGGACCATTTTGCTTCTTTTGCTATGGAGTTCAGTTTGAAAAAATATCATATTTGCACTGTTTTGTAGAAAATTAACTTTTTCAGTTTATTTAGGAATTATCTTTTTTAACTAACTTTGATTCAGTAATGAAAATATAAAGTTAAAGAATGTTCCATGCTTCCTTTGTAACTGAGAAGCTGAATGTTCTGTGCTTCCTTTGCAATTGAGAAGTTAGACCTTTAGTCAAAGAATATATGCTATCTAAGCATTTTTTTACTCCTATCAATCTTCTCTTTTCCCTCCTAGGTGAGGAAAAAAAAAGAAAAAAGCATTAAAAGAATGGAGTTTAGTTGTAATTTTTGAGAAGAACTTTCTGCCAAGTCACACACAGGGTACGTGTTTAATGTGGAGTTAGCATTATCAGAATGCAAGCCTTACTGCACTATGGCTAGCATTGCTTTTGCAGCTTTTATTGTAGTTACAGGGTCTTGCATAGCAATTTAAACAGCCTACTCTTGTATGAGCATGCTATGAAATACATCTTATGACACCACCAAAGACTCTGGAAAACCTTACATACAGAGGAAACGTAAACATCTTTCAATGAGCACTTTACATTACAAACCAAACATCTTCCCAAAACAAAATCTATCTTGTCTGAGTAGACTGAAAGGTAAACAAAACTTTCTATTCATCTGGTGATGACCTTAGAGAAAATGTTGCTGTTAGAGCAGGCAAGATAGGAAGTTCTGGATTTTGATTTTTTTAATGAATCTCAGAAGAATGGTACTTACATGAAATTTGAGGGCTTTTGTTCCATGTGCTACTCAAAGCATCCTGAAAAAAAATCACAGAACTCTGTTACAACTTCCTCAGGTGCCAGAATAATGCCCCTAAATCCACGAACTGAGTCATTGGAGTTCAGCGTGCTTTGCCTTTACCTCTCACAGTACTGGTGGTTCTATGGTTCTTGCAGTCAAAGACCCATGGCTGATTCACACACCAAAAACATTCAAAGTAGCTGGAAGAATCTGAAGCCATGTGCATAAAGTGTAAAGAGCACATAACCCTGTTTGAGAAGGTGTTCATCACTTAACGGATTCTCTACCCGAAGAAAAGCAGATCAAGAACTCAGCAGCTTTTGGTGTCAAAAAGGCAGTTTCCATTCTAAGTGGAATGGAAGCGTTATCTTAAAAGTATCTTAGAAGCACTTTCCCTCCCTTTGACCCATATAAAATCTGTGGAAACCTTATTAAATATTGAAGATATGGCAATATTTTTCAAATGGCTAAAATAGTTAAATTCCATTCTGGTGACCATCTACACTGTAAACAGTGTGTGTGATCTTAAATTTGAAGAGGAAGTCTCTGAAGAAAACTTTATTAATGTCTTCTGTAAATGCATGCAGTTTTGCAAGTACATTAGCATGGTCACATAGGAGTGTGTCATAATGTGTCATGTAGTTTGGTATGCTGCATCTGATCATGGCTGTTGGGGAATGATTTGGAGGATGATGGATGGAACTCCAGGACAGGCTGTCAGAACAAGTTGTCCAAGGAAGGCAGAGGAAAAGGTGTGGAAAGGTTCTTCCTTGTCTCTTCTCAGCCACTGTTTGACATGCCATGAAATGTAAACATAATTTCCTTCTCTAATAAAACATTGAATGTTTTTATAATCTGTCACTGATTACCAAATCATAATGGTAAGAGATCTGTAGCCGATCCACGGAATCACACAATTTTTACAGTGTTCTCAATTATCATTTTATTAAAGAGTGAAAGATGTTCTGTGAGAAGTTTTGAGAAAGATCTATTCCAAAGCGAGCAGGAAGCTTGTCTTTGCAATGTTTTAAATTCCTCTTCCAACCCCATCCTCAGGGGTTCCACTAGTTAATTATGTGCTGTTACACTTTAGTTTCATTAAAAATCAGTCATAATAGAGACTAAATACAGAGTGCCTGTTTTCTCCGATCTTTCATTATTTAATATGCATTTGCTGAATACGCTCTTACTCAAGAATTTGCTAAGCTGTATGGTCCTCTTCATGACTGTTTCTCCTCATCAAGAAATCTTTTCAGACTTCTAATTATTTGTCTGTGGCTTTGACCCTCTTGGTGTGAAAAGCTCCGTAGGTTGTCTTGAAGAAAAGGTTTTGAAAGATATATCCCTCTCGGAGGGACCAGAAGTACAGCATGCTACTATTGTACAAAACACAAGAGAGCAGAGGTATCTCTAAAACAGCGCAGCTTTCCATTTCTGAAGAATCCCTCTCACTAGGAGTAACACTACCATTGTTATTCTCCCTTGCTGTGTAATTCTGAGTACAGTGATATGTGATATGTATTTGTCTTGCTCTGTCCTCAAGGACATACTAATGTACTGCTGGGTTAGAAATACTTTCTTTAGAAGTACTCAAATGCTGGAAAGCTATTTTTTCAGTGTAACTGCAACCCGAGAACATCTTTGCTTAGGGAAGAGAACAGTTCAGAAACTTCTTAACTGCTAGTTTTTGTAATTTAACTTCTAGTTTTTGTAATTGATTTTTTTTTTAAGTTACAATATATAATTATATACAAGCTATGTATTTCAAATAAATAACGTATAATTATATATTAGAGTCAACTTTTATGATATATCTCAATTTTTTAAGAGATTAGGTACTACTCTTCATGTTAATCTTTTGGTTTCTTTAAGTTTACTCTATCCTGTTGTCCTTCTTGTCTGAGAAATATCTTCAGGGAACCATGTGAATTTGACACTGTCAAAAGTTTGTGCCTTCACATTTACAGCTGAGTGCAAGCTTCTGTCTACTGCCGTGTTATCACAACAAGGACTAAACTTAATGAAAAAGCAACAGTTTTAGATAACTATTTGAATGTGATACCTCTAATCAGACAGTATTTTATACTGTTAATTCTTTAATTAACCTCTCCATAATCCCTTCTCTATACTCCTTCCAGCTGCAGCTTTGCAAGAGCAGAAACTGATCAGAATTTACAAACCTGTAATGTTTTACAGCTCTTCTGGATTTTAGAGTATTTCATTTCTTGAATCACCTGTGAAGAATTCCAAATTACAAAGCTCCCAGCAATCTCAAAAGAGAGAAACTGTCTCTACTTTTCTAAAACACTGTAAAAGCACATCTTAAAATAAATACAATTAAATTAATATCCTTGTAGCCAAGCTTTAATAAGGCTACATAATGAATCTCTGTGAATAGAAGTATGAACTTGGATCCTAGAGAAAGAAATGCTTCATGTGCATATACTGAGGATGAGATTCATCTTGTCTGTTTAATGTAGATGTCTGCATGTGAGGTAGTCGTAGAAACATAGATGATGAAGAAAAATGGATGCTAAGGTCAACTCATTTGACTTATGTTAATTGTTCACCGAAGAATGTCTACCTTACCTTCAGCTCAGTGAAGAGGCAGGTTGACTAACATTTAGCAGAGAGTGATGCATGCCATAAAAACTGTGAAGTTTGGTTACTGTTGCTGGATAATATAACACTGACACAGTCTCACATGCATTCCTAAAATCACGTCTCACACTATTTGTGAATTTTATGTTCCTCTGACTAAGCAGATTTGTTTGCTGATTATTGTATGCAATAGTGAAATTTAACATATCATAAAAACACTTTTCATCTGAAAAATTATGCTGGGACAGGAAGCAGGGCAGAAACATGGGAAGAAGCAGCATTGGCGCTTTTACCATGCGGCAGGTTTTATAAGTGTGTTCCTTCATACGAGGTTCAGATCTGACATTTGAATGTTAAAGCTCCGTATTTAAAAAGGAGCCCAGGTTGGCATTTAAATTAAAGGTCTGGCATCTTTAGTGAGCATAAACAATATAGATGCCTCTTCAATCAGTTGTCCAATGTACAACAAATGCAAAGTGGCAAAGTGAGCAAACAGAAATTTCCCGCTCTAATGAGAAGTAAGCAATACTAGAATAATTGTGTGTACCTTTAACCATTCATCTTCAAGGAAAGCTTTGCTTACTTGTTGCTGCTGCTGGACTTGATATTATTCATCACAGGGCTAGATACTGAGGAGTACTACTGGGCAGTTTCAGAAGTTTAGTTCAGAAGTTGATGTTTTCCTTTCAAATCTCATATTCATGACATTAACCTAGCATTCTGGAAAGTGAGCATTTTTCACTGGAAAACCACTGGTCAGAGGTAATTTGCTTTGGTGAGTAGCTTTGAATGTAAACAACATAAGAAGGGATGTTCTTACCAACTAAGAATTCTGCACTCAGAGCTTTAATGGAAATAGCTGGTTTTATTGTTTTAACTCCTGTTAGCATTTGGCTGGATTTTATGTCAGTTGCCTAATTGTCATGGTTTAACCTGGCAGCCAGCTAAAACAACCACACAGTGATTCACTCACTCCCCCTCCCCCAGTGAGATGGGGGAGAGAATCGAAAAGGAAAAGGGTAAAACTGGCAGGTTGAGAAAAGGCAGTTTAATAGGGCAGAAAAGGAAGATGATGATGATGATGGTGATGGTAGTAATATACAAAACAAGTGATACCCAGCAAAATTGCTCATCACCCCAAGCCCCATCCAACCTGGCCTTGAACACTTCCAGGGCTGGGACATCCACAACTTCTTTGGGCAACCTGTTCCAGTGCCTCACCACCCTCACAATGAAGAATGAATTCTCCACTTGGACATTGAGCTGTTGATCGCAGCTCTTTGAGAGTGACCATCCAGCCAATTCCTTATCTGTACCAGCTGCTAGGAAGAAAATTAACTCTATCCCTGCTGAAACCAGGACACTAGTGTGTATTGGTGGAGTTTTACATTTGGTCTCCTACTTTTCCAAATAACCAAGAAAACTATCTGCTTAAAGAGTAATTATATGGCTGTGCCTGTTCAGTCATCTGATGGTTTTGAACAAAAGTAGTCGGTTGTGTTGCAGTGTGTGTTAGTTTTGTAAGTGTTATGTGAAGGCTGACAGAGATCACATTTCTGTGTTTTGCTCCTCAGTCCAGACCTTAGCCTCTAGACGTAATGGATCTCTGCAGTACCTCACTGGAGCAGATCACCAAACAGTGCAGGATTTCAAGAGCTGATGCACTTTTATTGCTACAATATTCTTGTCATGAAGGTGATGGGTTTTGTATTGTGGTTTCATATATCAGTGTGGTTTTATGTCTAAAAGTTGAGCCCTGTTGGTAAGCTGGATACCTTTTTTTTAAAAAAAAAAAAAAAGAGGCTTTTCTTTTGTTCTTAGAGATGAGTTGTTTCTAAGTAATAGATTATATAGGGTGTATAGATTCATATACGCTATAGTGAAAAGACTAGGTGCCTGTATATGCAGAACAGCTGAGCCCAACACTGGCAAATGGAGGGAGACTCTGCTGTTACTGAAGACTCCAGATTTGAGAAATTCCTGTAAGAAGCATCATAAAATTTATCAGAGCATGGCTCAGTCACAAATTAGATGAGTTTGTACAGATTTTGAATGGCGCACAGCAGACGGGGAGTGATGGCAATCTGAGAGGAGCATCTGTGGCACCTCTTGTTTTGCAGTTCCTTGGTCCCACTGAGCTCCAAGCTTAGCTGCTGTTACCAGAAGTCCTGGTCTTGTCCGCAGGGGAGATACACCTAACCAGCTGATTGACAGCATCTTGCCTTTTAAGGAGGCAGCATCTCGTGACCCTTGTGATATTCCTACCAGGAGAATAATCCTTGAATTAAATCCAACATTTCTCCAACAACTTCTGATTTTGAAGGCTTTGTCTTTTCTATCTTTAGCTTGGATTTCCAGATGCAATAGCCACTCACACCTCCACATTATCCTGACAGGTAGTGCTATTTTTATTGTCACATCAGTGCTTCATTTGTTGAAAAATGGAGGAGTGGAACCCTCAGGGGCTGTGTTCTGGATATGCTGGTCTCCAGGCTCTTCAGCAGGAACTTGGGAAGGATGCATAGTTCCTTCACTGAGCATAAACATTACTGGTGCACTGAAACATCTAGGTTGTTTCAAGTAAGTATGACAAAATTTGAAGGGACAGAATTTGGACACAAATACTTGGAAATACTTGAAGGTTAATTTCACTTTAATTTTTTTAAAGAGTTTTTGGTGAAGCATTATTTCTCTTTTTTCTGTGCAATATAGTAAGGTGAGATCTATAAAACTTGCTTCCCTATTTTCTGTGTTAAATGTATATGTGCATGTTAAAGGTTTTTAGTGGCACTGAGTCTATTTTATGTTGTGCTCTTTAAAAAATAAGACATGAGGACTTTTAAAAGCTGTTGTTTTTCTTGACTTCACCTTCATTAATCTTATTTAGTTTCTGTAAGGGGCTATTTTGTGAGCTCCACCGATGGGTAATGTTTTCTTTTCCAAAGTTCATGATTCTTCTATTCAAATCACTAATTTTCACTGTTACACTCCAGTGGTTTAGTGCTTCCCAGGCCTCAAGGAATGAGTTTAATTAGCAATGCTGAATAAATTCTGAGACATGATTCATCTTTCTTGTCACTAGGATGTAAGTAACAAAAATGCAATTTTAAGATGTACTTAAAAGCCTTGTGAGAATGACTTCTTCTGTATAACTGGGAAAATATTCAGGTGTAAATTTGGAAAAAGGGATTTTACCTGCCTGTCTGTTTTCAATTTAGCTAAAAGGTATAGGATTCAGTCATATGTCCTTGAATTCACTGGTATGTTGTTTTCAAAATACTGACCTATGAGCCATACTTGGCACATACATTCCAAATTAACACTGTGCATTAGAGCTTTTGTAAATTAAGTAACTGACCAGGCAAATTTCAAAACTACCCCAGATTTTAAATGATTGAATTTGGCTTTTTATATTTTGAACAGAACATACAGTAATCCATTGAAGAGAAAATGTCATTCTCCAGTGATCGTCATTGTTGCAGTGCAGAGGTCCAAATTTTGTCATGTCCTTTTCTCTGAACCAAGAGAAGGTGTACTTCTGAGACACAGTGTCATGAGGGGAAAATAGGGCATGCAGAAAGAGAAAGGAGTAAACTCCAGACAGTGGGGTTTAAATTTAAAACTTTGTTCCAGCATATGCCAGTAGGCACTGCTAGCAGTACAGAGAACAATAGCATTTTTCCATGGTGTATCACCTTCCATGCAGAAGGTTCAGAGCATTTTACACCATTAATGGGTGACAACTCTGCCTCACGACAGCTGTGAGAAGAACTAAATATAGTTTTCCAGAATTTACAAAAAGGAATCAAAATAGATAGTAACTTGCCCAAGGAGAGCTGTAAGCTAAACGAAGCTGAAGTGCCTGACTGAGAATCCCAAGTTTAATTCTGAGAGCACTTCCTCTACTCCAGCACATGGAGCACTGTGAATAAAAAATATGGATTGTTTAGCGCCTTTCTCATCTAGGCATGAAGAAATTAAGGACAAATTGTGGCTGTAGTTAGTTCCCTGGATTTTGTCAGATTCAGACAGATCCCAAATGTTATTTTAATGTAACCTTAAAAGAAACCACTTGCTATTAATTTTGTATTTATTGCAGTTACACTGACCCTAATGAATTTTTTTAAATGAATTTGACAGATGTCACAAATATTTTCAATGTAGTTTAACATCATTAAATATAACCTTTCCTAGGAAAAAAGTTCTATGAAGTGAACATAGGATAAGTGCAAATGCAGGATTCTAGAAAGTCAAGGGCATTACGTGTTTCTTAGTACACAAAATAGATGTTAAGGACTTACATTTATGGAGCAACATTACAAGGTTCTTCATCCCGTGTCTCATCAGTACATTTCATCTAGAAGGACAAGCTCCTTTAGAAGGGAATCTGTTGATTAATTTAGCACTTAGGTATTACATATAGTTGGTTATACCTTCAGAACCAAATTCAGTCACCTTAGAACTTTTTTTCCAGATTCATTTTTTATTACTTTGTTCTCATGTGATAGCCAAGAGGGCTAAACAAAGCCTCTGAAAAGGAAGGGTTATTCCACTTCCTTGGAGACATGATCTTATTTTATGTTAAGTTTGCACAGTTTTTTGCACGTGGTGGCCCTAGTTCTGCTTGGAAGAAGGGCAAAGAATAAATCATGTTCTTTACATTGTGTGTGAACTTGTGAAGCAGTGCAAATACCTAGTTATAATCCAGGCCATCAGAAAAATAAAATGAATTATTTGAGGACTGGATTCTACTGGATTCCAATACTTTATAAACTTTAGAGTACTGGTAGGGTCCCCAACTGGAATATAAATAAAGCAAACCCTTTCAAAGGTTTATAGGACTGTACTTGGTCCTCTCTTACTGCCTCAATTTATGATGGCTGCAAATTCACAAGCTGTGAAATGTGTTGGTCACAGAGCTGATGGCAATAACTTCAGAATATGAATGAGAGCATCTGGGTTGCTATTTACCTTTGTTTTACAAAGTCAGCTTTTTATCTTTGCATCATTTAGCCTCAGAAATATGGCTGGATTAGACAGGCATATGGAGCCTTCTATGGAACAGAACATTTGCTTTCTGTAACTTCATTCTGTGAAAACTTCATTCTGTTTCTTCGGTGAGGAAAATATACCATTTGCTCTCCCACCACTGTGCCGTTTCTCTACAAGAATACAAATCAAATTAATGTAAATAAAACTAAACTGCAGCTTCCCTCTGTAAAAGAAGTAAGAGTGCTGGGACTCAGAAATTCTTTATTTTATGATTCTATAATGACTTGGGTAAAATGAAGGCCCAGGCAGCAAGCCTCCATAGCACTCCAATCTCATTTAAACTCAATTTTGCAGACTTTCATTAGTGCATATAAATTTTGCTTGCTTTTAGTTACAGATTAATTTCTCTATGCCTAACTTTGATGCCTCTGAGTTTCAGTTTCCATATCTGTAAAACTGTGGAGAGATGATAAACTTCCTCAAATATTTGTCAGTTGCCATGAGTTTTCCTTGGGCTGAAAACTATGATACTGAGTCTTGCTGTTGATCACCAAAAATGGCAATCCATTGTAGACAGTTAGTGCATGCTAACACTTTTTTTGTGCTTGATGTCCAGAATATTTGAGACTAATTCAGGGATAGCTTGGTATAATTTAATGGTCTGTGTTATGTAGGAGTTCAGATTACGTAATGACAATGGCCACTTTGAATCTGTGCCCCAGTAAGTCTTTTTTACCAGAAAAAAAGAGACCCTTAACTTGTATGGTGACTGGGGAGGCTGAATCAAGGCACTGCCACTTTGTGAGATCCAAATCAAGATCATTCTTTTATTGTGGTGTGACTGGGTATAATACCCCAGTCTGCATTTGTTTGAGAAGCCTCTTGAGACTTTTCTGAACTGATGGATTGGTATAAACAAAACTTAGAGACTATTGTCACCATATCTTATTTTCAGTTTTCACTTGACTTGTGTCAGCCCTGTTGAGTTTATAGCAAATATTATTTGTGATGGATCCTCTTGCTTGGCTTCTAGTGTATTTATGGAGACAATTTCAACTGCTTGAGTGTTAACTTTTACTGCCCAATGCCTCCAGGCCTCTTGGTACCACACATATTAAGCACCATGTTAAGGACTGGCCAGCTCTAGGGGCCAAATTGAGGCCAAAGATAGAAAGATTTTCTTGAAAGAGACAAGAAATTTTGCATGCAATGAGAAATGAAACTATTTCCTACCACTTCCAGAAGAGTCCTCTCTCTTATGGCCAGCACTGGCAATTGAAGTAGCTTCCTTCCTCTCTCTGACTGGTAAGAAGTTTACAGCCTAGGTTTGGGTTCAGGCTGTTTGACAAGCTGAAAAGAGGTCTGAGACTAAATTGCTCAAAGGACATGATGAGTTCAAATTCTGTAAACAAATTGGCAGTTCCTGATGGGGTAGTTAAGAGAGAGGAGAACAAAATTTTTCCTTTAGAGTTTGAAAGGTTGAAGATAACACTAAACATTTTCTACTGCTTTGAAGAACTGCCTCTGAGCACAAACACAGAGGTAACCCACCAACTCTATTGTGCTGCAAGTTGCCATACTGCTGGGGCTGTTCAGGTACTGTCTATGGGGGTGGCTCTTTGCAGGTGACCAGTCCAAATCACTGCTTGGGAGAAAAAAAAATTCAGAAGTGCAGAGGAAGGAGGAAGCTGGTGCAGCCTGGAGCTTCTCATTCTATCACTTCAATCGCTTGGGTTGTTAGTTGTTCTGTGTTCATTTCAGGCCGAACAAAAAAGGGTAGATTCAACCCAGGCCATTCTATGAATCTGTGATTCTAAGATCATTACTTGTTTATGTGTCTCTAATGCTCTTTCAAGAGCTTATTTACAGAGGTGTCAGCTTGACGTTGCTAATTTATCTTACATAGGATTTGATTAAAATGCCAAGGAATTCAGTAAGAAAACTAGTCTTCCTCTCATGCATACCTTCTCTCTCTCTGGTCATGGTTTGTTTATTTTGCCCTGTTCTTTTGAGTTTTTGGGTCAACCCACAGACGAGGAGCTACCTTTCTGGAGTTTAGATATTGAAAAGCTCTTTGATAAATTATATGAGAGGAACGCTACAACTATTTTCAAATAACCTAAATGGCAGATGCTTTTGAAAGAAATTTAACATTAAAGATCATAGGTAGTGTTGAGTCCAAAGTTTGTTGTCCCCAAGCAGAGTGTATACAGCATGTGATAGACAGGTTCCTCAATGTCATTGTTTTATCATGCTTGATGTGATGTGGAGATAGCTGAAATACCTCTGTAGCATACTACTGATAAGGATATGCGCAGTGTATATATATCTCTATATTTATTTATGTCTTAACCTTTTTGAAGATATCAGTTGACAGTATTCTGTATGGTTTTCTTTCAGGCTGTAAATGGTTATGGCTCTAGCTTCTTTTCTTGGCTGAGAAATTTTTTTTCTGTTTTTTCTTAGCTGTCACAGGACATCATGCTCAGGTGGCCTATAATAAATACCTATTATTTATATATATGTCATTTAAACTGCTGAATTCCTCTTCTTTTAGATGTTAAGAATCTCACTTGATTCTAGGCAGTCTTCACAGTTTATATTCATGGTCAGAGCATACCTTTTGCAACCAGAGTACATTTCTTTTTCTGTGTCTCTTTTTTTTCAAGAACTTTAAAAAGGAATATTTTGCTCAGCTAGTGGGTGGGTGATTCTAACTTAGTGTTTCATTAGTGTGTTATGTTTTTATTTCCTCTGCTGAATGCTGGAACTGGAGTTGCAGAGAAGTTCATCCAAGATTCTCTGTCTTTTACTGGACGATTAAGCTCCTAGTAAACTTAGGTAATGTATTTCTAATTTGGATCCATATCCATTTGTTTTACCACGGAAAGGAAGAATTCACAAGAGAGGCTCAGGTTCATGTCAGTGTTTTCTTCTAAGGTTTCCTCAGCCAAGGAGTCCCTCACCACTACATACTGCTCAAGAGCCTTTCCAAACCTAAGTGATCTCAGGTAATTCCTAAAAATTCCATTCAAGAGCCTGGAATCCCATTGGGCCTCCACGGGTCCTCCATGATACCACACTGACATCCACCTTTTTCCCTCATGCAGTATGTGTAAAAACAAATGTAATCTAAGCAAAAATGAGATTAATCTTGATCCCATTGCCAACTTAAGTTCATCTAATTTGGCTGTGTCTTCTTGAAACAGTGGAGAAGGTTGGCTAATAGTCTTCCAAATACTGTATCCTGGAAACTTTCTGTTTCCTCCTTTTTCTGATTATATGATACCAAAGAGGCAAGCAAAGGTGATTGATTGTACACAACGGTAGTGCAAGCCTTTCCCTCAAGCCTTTTTAAAAAAATCCTGATGTTGCTAGTCGTGTAGTCAGTTTCCATTTTAAGATGATAAAATATTCATGAATGAAATCAATGATGACATTAACTTTGCGAAGTTGAATTTGTGATCAGAACTTTAAAGTTTTAAATTCTTTCCCAGTCAAATCCAAAATGCAGCTGTGGGTTTCTCACAGTGAGGACTGAACAAACAGAAAGGTCGTAGTGAAAACAATAACTGTGGCATGATGAGGTATATCTTGCTATTTTGCATAGTAGCTTTTGTAAATATCTAAGGATTTTGTCTACAGTTTATAAATAACTTTTGTACAACAACAGCTGCAGCTGAGCAGCTCAGATTATGCAACTGCTTAAAAAGAGTCTGCACTAAACTAACCCGGTTGTAATCAGGTTGAAAATTTGTTACCTGGGAGTTGAGAAATGAGCCTGAAAGAGGCAGGAAATTGCTTCATAGGGGTAACTGAGATCCAAATAGCCAGGAAGAGAGTTGCAGTGAGCATGAATTCTGCCTGAGAGAGGACTGTGGTATTGAACATTACATTGGCAGTGGTGCAAGCTCAACTCAGCAGCAGCAAGGTCTGCAGTTCATCAGGTCTGACATCCAGTAGGTGTCATTGCAGCCAACTGGGATTATCAGTCACAGAAGGCAAGGATGATTTGTCAGGGCGCAGGGTGGGAGAGAGGGAAACCCAAGTCAAAGTACATGGTTTCAAGGCTGTAAATCTATGAGCACTTTCGGAAAAGGATGCCTCTACTTATATTTAGATTTCTCCAAATACAAAAACTGTGATTTCTCATCATCAGCCTCATGCTTTTGCAGACATCTGCATTTAGTTGCAGATTAAAAAAAAAGAAGTAAAAAAAGAAGTAAAATTTTCAATCCCTCCCTATGAATTTGGTTAGACTAAAAATGAGCATGTTTTGTGTGTAAAAGAAAGGTACAGTCTACCTAAATTAGAGCTTTGATGACTTATTATCAGAAAGGTTATTGTAATCTATAGTGGTTGATCTACAAATGGCAAATATTGCCTTGGAGAAAGTAGTTTATCATGGGCCATAAAGCTAGAATGGTAATGCCACATTCAGCGTCATGTTTTTATCTTAAAGGGACATTTTCTTATGATTTGGCTTAATATAGAAGCCAATAGGACTACTCACAGATGTACGAATAATTCACATAAATTAGAAACTGCAAGTATAAGTTATATCTTCCTGTGTGGTGCTGCTAACAATGACATAAAACAGTATTTAAAGAGAAGTATTTGAGATTTCAAGTTGCAGAGTTATACATTACACAAAATTATTTCTTGGAATATTTTTTTTCTCTTTTAACAACTCCTGAGTTCACAAGATGATGTCTGTGGTGTTTCTGAATTAATCACAGTGGCGGTTATTTCATTACGTGTAAGGATTTGGCCTATTCCTATAGAAAGTTCCTCAAACATCTTGAGAAGTTGTCTTTTAATTGAAAACCAGGAAGCAATTCATACATATGACTTCAACATCTTTTAAAATCCAAATTATCCTTAGATAGATGATCTTTATCCATCCAGGACTTACCTGGCTTAGCTTCAAAGGATCAACTTCTGTATGTGTTATTCAAAGGATTGTATGATTAAGGCTCAAATTAGAAGTTTGGGAATGCGATGTATTGCACATGCACACGGTGTATTTGGGTTAAGAATAAAGGCTGTAGATTCTCTTAAAGCACATTTTGAAGTGTTTTCCTCAACACTTTCACAGGTCCAGACTATAAACTGTTTAGACGGCCTTTCAGAATTTATTTACGAACAATAGAGAGTACAGCAGAAGAAGCCATACATGATCACTGCAGATGAGTTATTCATGTTAATATTTACTAAACAATACTACCTAAAACAGAGAGATTATGAGCTTAATTTAGAAAGATATTTGGCCTGTAGCACACCATGTCCAATACCCCCAGCAAAGACACAGAAACATGGCACGGCAGATAACAGCTCCCTTTAGTCTCCCTAGAAAATGCTAGGACTACACAAGCAATTAGTGCTATTTCTGTAGAAACAAAAGACGTATCCTGAAAGAACATTCCTCTGAAATAAAATTAACAAAAATAACTTAAAATACACTTAGGAAATTTGGGCCAGTTCCACAGAGACATAAGTAAACACAATTTAAAAAACAAGTGGAGCTGTTTATCAGTGGAGAGATTTTCAAAATTGGCATAAATGCAGTCGGCCCTTGCTATGATGATACAAAATCCTTTCTCTGCAATACTATATTCTTCAAGTGAGTTCAGAACATGGCAGAATTATTTGAAAATTCATCTTTTTAGCTGAGTACCCTGTAACAGTTTCTTATAATTGGCACTTCCTCTGATTGCTTTCAATCTATTGATTGCAAACAGATACTTTCCATCAAAAGGACTTTTACTTTAGAAGACACTAACAAAGCGAGAGCCCATGTACTTTCCACAGGAGGTGTCGTTATGATCTTCTCTGCATCCCAGGAGACCAGATTATTCTTCCTACCACGGTGAAAATTCTGTATGTCAGGTGAAAAGGAAAAGCAGCTGCCCAGGTCACTGATACATATCAACCATAGAGTGAAACTCTTGTAACTCATGGGTTTTCTTCAGACCAGGAGGTAGTGGTGTAGTTTTGCTAAAGGGTGCTTGATGGTGATACGTATAACCTGCAATCCCACCAAGATGACAGACCCACTCCCCAGAGCTTTCAAGACTCTCAAGAAGCAGCTACTAACCCAAGTACATTTGTAGACTTACATCTTCTGAGCTGCAAGGTAGACCCTGCCACAGTGGGTAAAAATGTTGCTTCAGTTTAAATTGCTTCTCTGTACCTGTATTTGCTTTGCAAACCTGCTGTGCTTCTTTCCCCCTCTTCACACATCCTTCCAGCTGTAAGAAAATACATGATAGGTGATTCTCTTGGTGAGAAATGGACAGTGTTGTTGGAGAGCTGTATGTAGCTTATTTCTGAATGATTCCTGCTCTAGGTTTTGTGCTGGCAGAGCACCTGTGACAGGTCAGGGGATCACACCTCTTCCTTGCATTTTGAAAGCCTAAAATTGATTAGCACCCCTCTCATACAAGCGTGAATCTGTTGACGTTAGCATTGGCAATGGCATCAGGATGCACAGTCTTACATTGTTTCTGATTGCATGCAAACAGTTATGCTAAGCTTGAAGGGTAAAACTATTTAACAGTCAAAATAAACAGGTAAGTATAGAAAAAGTACAACAGCAAACAAATGTAATATCAGAAGAAATACTAACTTCCATATAAAAGAATTACACACATATACAAATGATTTATCACTTCCAGGTTACTTTGACTTGGAGGCAAGTGAAAATACTATAAACCCTTTACTAATATATTCCCGTCTGAGTCTTTCTGTTTAGTTTTGTTTCAAACTCCCTTTTCCAAGCCCTGAATAGTGTATTTGAGATGGCTAGTTTGTTAATGTTTTATCATGGTAGCTAAAATAAATTCTGATCCCTTCCTGTGATATGAAAATTGCACACATTTCTTAAAAATCAAATTTTTGCATATAGCTTTTATATAATTTCTATGTAGTGGACAGTGTGATTCAATGTTCAAAAGAATCTCTTCACTGAAATAACACTTTGGTTTATTATTGGTTGGACTGGAAATCTTTCATGTGGTACTTACTCAGGTCAGCTTTATCTCTGTGTTGATCAATAGTCCATCTTTTAAAACTGAAATACTGGTCTGATAACTGTAATCCTGCCTTTTAACTTTGATAACTCTTTTAAGCTCAAGAGATAAAGATGCTGGACAATCTCTTGTACACTGCAAAGATTATTTGCAAGATTAAGTTGACCCTGTACACCTTGCCTTAAAAAGTTTTATATTCTCCTGTAGAAATGTTGAGAAGGTAGTAAGGGAGTTGTTCTAACATAAGTTTGTTGAATAATGGATGTTAGGAGATAGAATTACAGCCAATGAGAAACAGTTTGCGTAAACATAGTGATCTTTTCATGTTTCAAAAATATTTTAGACCTTTAGCCAATGAGGATACATGCTCTGAATTTCAGAGATTTTTAAGTAGCAGGTTGGAGAAAGAAGTTGTTAAAATACAGAACTTTGAAAACAAGTTAAAAATCCCTTCTGATCTGTCTACATCCATTTTTCCTTTTCTCTCCCTGTGTGCTGTCAATGTGAAATAGTGTTCAGTGGCAAATGAATAATCCAAATTCTGATATAATCCAGAAGGAAAATCTGAGAGAAGTCGCTGATAGAAATGAAAGCTCTACTGATATGGCTGTCCGCTCAGTGCTTCCGAAAAGCTGTACAAAGCAGATACAAAGAAATCTTTCTATAATTCCCACATTTCTGGGAATGCTGAGATTAATAATGAACACCACCCTCCCCCCAAAAAAAACCTCTCTTTTGTGGGGCCGTAATTGCTTTAAAGGGAAGTCAGCCTGAGTTTAGGAAGATGGTCAGTCCTGGCTAACCAGCTCTAGATCAACCTGCTTGAGCAGGGATGTGGACCAGATGACCTCCAGATGTCCCTTCCAACCTGAGCCATCCTGTGATTCTGTGAAGACCAGAATATTAGTGGGATGTGAGTCGAAATGTTCTGCGTATAAAAACAGCCACTCAGTAGACATTTCCTCAGGTTAATTTGTTCATTTTTTGCTATTGTTGTATTCACCTGCCCAATAAACCTGTACTATCATTTCATAGTTGATCATGTAGTGGAAATTTACCCAAAGCAAGGCCATTAGTTCAGCCTTCCAAAATAGATGGGTCTGTTTGTTTTTAAAAATCCATTTATAAATGGCTGTAAAGCATAAAAAAGTTATTGGCCCAGAGTGTTCTGTGAATGTCACAGAATGCTGTGTCTTTGCCTCTCTAGTGCTGAGCTGTAGACCAAACACATGTGTGCTGAGCACTATGAGTTTTTAGCAAATACTGGTCAAAAAACAAGAGGGGGAAACAGTAGAAAAAGCCTGATATATTTATTTTCAGGAAATTGTCTGACCTTGGTTGTGCTACTTACTAGTTAAGGAAGAAAAACATTTTATTCTTTGATTCTAGTCCTTCACCTTGGAGATTATTGTTATTTGCACACATCAGTCTTTGTTCATTCGTTGATACATAGATACGATATAGTTCTTTTTTTCCTTTGTATTCTTAAATCCAAATTGTCTACTGGGATACACATTATGCAGATACCATCGATAATCATTGTTTTGTAAGCATTAACTTTCCACATTCTCATGAAAAGAGAATTTTAGATTTAGACTGGATGGCTTTTCTAAGGCAGGGATTTATTACAATTTTTGAGTGTAAAATTTAACAAGCACATCATAATTTAGTTAACTGTTTTTAAAGAGATTCAAGTTTTTGAATTGCAAGTGCTTGAATTCCTGAGTTCCTGATGTCACTGCTGATACCAGGTGAAATTAGTTAAGCCCAGAGAAAGACCTTTGAATTCAGAAACTAAGAGACCAGAATTTAGCCTTTTGACAGGGGAAGGGAACATTTAAAACATGCCTACAGTGGGATGACAACATAACAGTATAATAAGCAGAGCCTCTAAAGCAGCCTCTGCATAAGCTGTAAATCTGGTGGTGGAAGACTCGGCAAAGGCTGCGAATTTGAACACTTCTCTGAATTAACTGGAGCAGGGGAGGAATCCAGTCGCTCATGAACCTGTTTCTCCTTGCCGCCCCAGAGTCTTTTAGAGTAAGTACTCTGCGACAAACCCTGTGTCTGGGTTTTCATCTGTTGGGGGAATAAAGGTAAAATTCTGTTTAACTCTCAGTCTCAGGTGGCTAATAGGTTCCTTTCCTTTTCTGTGTTTGAAGGGGATTTTTTTATTTAAGATCTTTATTCCTCTCCTAAAATTCCAAATGGTTTTCAGGGATGAAGATGAAAAAAGAATTGTTCCTATGGCACTGAGGGGTTTTTCCCCTGTGTATCCCAAAGACAGGAGACAAAATACAGCAATTCTTTCTGAAAAACAAATGCTGACGCTCAGCAGAGCACGAACTAGGCTTCATCAATCAGGAGACTACGAGCAACAGCATAAGGCTTACACAAACAATCACACACACTTGCATACATACTCTGCGCTTATCTCCCCGCACCAAAAATCTGCTGCAAAACTTTTGTACCATTCAATTAGCTGCTTGCTTTTTTGTAGAGAACATTTCTGTACAGCCTGTAGTACTTTGTAAGAGGTTTGATTTTGTGAACTGTGAGTGCTTAAATTCATGCAAAATTAAACAAGAAAAGTTTTTTTTACGGTGATGTAGCCCCACTCTGGTATTGCTCAACGAAGTGAAATGAGGACTTAGCCTCTGTAGTGTTATAGAGTATTTACTTTAGTGTCATATGTAGGTGTGGCTACCAGGGAAAAAAAAGGGGGGGGAGGGGAAATTGTTGCAACATCTTTTTCCTTTTACAAAGTACAATTAAGAGTGATTTTCTTTGTAATTATTTTAGACTGAGATTTTTCAAAGCTGCTCAACATGAGCTTTATATTTACCCTGCAGCAGCTTTTTCTTCCCCTGTGAAATACAGTTGAATATCAGTATAGTGCTGTGGCAGTATAAAGTGATTAGAAAATCCCTGCATCTGGTAGAGAAGGGAGTGGACACTCCCTAAAATCTCCCTTCTGTGGTTTTATTAATGGTCATGCTCAATAAATGACCTCATCACATAGTGCATATTGGAAGTGAGGGGGGTTACTGGGAACTAGAGGTGCGCCTAGTTGCCTATAGACAGTTTGGGGAGACAGTTGTGATTTAAGCCCTTAGGATTCCTAAAACTGTGTCAAGCACTGCTCTGCATGACAAAACAGCCCACAATCCAGGAGTAGAAAAATAAGTTAAATCTGTTACTCGTGTGGGCAAATACCGTGTTTTCAAGAAGTATTGCAGCAGCAGAGTTGCACTAGTACTAAGTGCTGAGCCTACCTGTCTGTGCAGAGGGGGTCTGAGCCGTGTCTGTCACCCTAGGGTGGGAACCAGACCCTCTCTGCACACGTGTTTGCTTCTCTCAGATCAGCTAGCGGTGTCTGGGATACTCGGTGAGAGCTGCAGGGTGAGATCCAGTCGTAGATAAAACAATACTGTTATTTGTGTTTTCAATGAGCTGTCTTATGATACCTCACAGTAAATATGATAAAGGAAGAAAGAATGACAAAGAGCAGCTATAGCCAGTTCCCTGTAGTTTTGGTTTTCGAAACACTTGTATCGTTTCTTTGGCAAAAAATGGGGGAGTGGTAGCGGCATTGAATGAGAGAGAGAACTAAGCCTGAAGTATAGTTTCCTTTTGCCAAGAGCAAAGAAATTATAAAAACAAATTCTTGGCTGAAAACTTAAAAGGATAGGTTTGGAATGTTATCTTAAAGGACGTTACAATCTTGGAGCTTCCAGTCATACCCCAGATAAAGCACTTTGTTTATACATTACCCCATTTCACGTACAATGGCTTCTATGGTAGATGAGCTCTCAGTACTCATCTTGGTTTTGGATGACATAAAATTTAATTACAGGTTTGCTTTTTATTATTTCCATAATCTGCTATTTTTATACATCACACACATGATCTACAGTTTTGCAGCAAGCACTAATTCAACTGTTCAAATTTTGTATTGTAGTTCTAGGATTTATTCCCTGTCAGGTGTAAATGCTGAGGAAGCTGAGAGAAGCAGTAGGATTATACAGTATTTACATCAGTGTGACCTGGAGCAGAATCCAGAAGAGAGTTTTTAGTAAAGCCTTTTACTATCCACTTCAGACTTTGATTTTAGATTCGATCTTTGTGTTTTCCTTTAAAGAAAACGAGACTTTTAGAGCTGTCAGGATTAAATTAGCGTTACCATTTTGGTACTGATGAATTAGCTAAAGTGTGACATTTCCAGAAATATGCGTAATTTCATGATTGAGAGAGATCACAGTTTGAATAGTGTGTAGCATAACTACAGTAGTTAGTAGTTAGTTGAAAACCTCACCGCCTTACAGCAAGTGCTGAACAACCCTCTTTATTGTTGAAAACAAATCATAAAGGGCTAAATTTTGGGCTTATGGGCTTAGATAACAAAATGAGGGCACAGTTCTGACTTCCACTGAGGTTGATAGTAAAACCTCTGTTGACTAGGCTGGCAGTAGGGTTGCACTCTGTACAGCAAAGTGTGAGACAGTTGCAGAAGATCTGTAAATGTTTTTGAAACTTGGTACTAACTTTAGTTTTCCTCAGTGCTAAGGAAATAATTCGTTTTCTCCCTTGGATGGATGGCATTTTCATTCCTTTTAGTTCTGTTTGATAATTTGCTATTGCATGTGCCTAACAGTATCAAGGGACTACAGAACAGAAGGTGTGGTCTTTTTACATAAATTGGTATTGTTTTTGTGGGATCCACTTGGTGCTTCACACTTTTGCTTTAGCAGTAAAAGTGACTTGTGCTGACAGCTGGAGTAATTGCTGTGCATGGAACAAACCTGACTGACTTTGTTTTCTCACTCCAGTTCTAAAATTTAAGTGAATTCTTGCAGATCTAAGCTGAAATACATAGATAAATTTTTGCTGTATGCAATAAAAATGGTTTATATGTTTTTCTGATGCTTAAATGTGCAGAAGACACATGTAACCATTATTGAAAGGTAAAAAAGAGAATGGGGCAGATTTGGAGGTAATAAATTTTATTTTTATATCCTATTCTTTCTCATTGTTTGTTATTTTTTAAGCTTTTCTAGTTCTTTTTCCAAGTCCCCTTGAAATTAATGAGAGCCAGACCAAGTCCCAGGAGACTTTTGTAGACATTAAAAAAGATGAAACACACTTTTCTTTGAGAGGTGACAGAGCTCTAACTTTAAAATGTGTCCTGCTGAAGAGGGTTAGGAGTCATCTACTGGTGCAGCAGGTAAGTACTTGCTCTGAGTGGAGGTAGGGCTTTAAGCAAATACCAGTAAGTGACTGTCCTGTCACTACAGTAGTCACAAGTTCTGCCTGTTTCCGCATTTGAACATTGATAGAAAATATGGCAAAGACATGAAGCTGGCCAGATTTGTAGTAAATACCATTGGAGAAAAGTAACGGATTGGGTGTTTTCCTAAGGGTCAACTTTTGAAAGCAGCAAACCACACATTTTGAAGGTCAGATAGAGGAAGGGATGACAGCACATAGTCTTGTGAGTCTTCTTATTTCACTGGTCATTTTTGTCATGTCATTACAACCTGGCTACTACAAAATCTCTTTTTTTTTGGCTTCTTTTTCTACAGTGCTGTCTCGGAAGGTAACAGGAGGATCTGTTTGTAACACAGCATACTTGAGGAAGATAGCGATGCTATTTAAACTCTGTGGTGTTTGGCAAAGGGAATGAGTTTCAAGACTCCTTTGCACTAGTTTAGTTATTAGCTATGGGATTAGTTGTATCTCTAACAATCACAGTGGGTAGCAGCTCAGGGGGAGTTTTCCTCAGAAGTTCCCTGGCATCCCTTTGTTCACACTAGCATCTACACAAGCAGGTTTTGGCCAGAGAATATTAGAAAAGCCAACTCTTTGTGATTCTTTGGAGACAGTGACATAAAGACTCAAGGAGGCTTTTTGGCTGATAATTACTGATCATATTAAATTGATATCAAGAACTACAAGAAACACAACTGCATGTAATAATTTCGATCACTTGCCAAAATCACCAGGTTCTGTTCCACCTGGCTGTGCTAGGAGTTGGAGAGGGCCTGAGATGGGATCAAGCTGCATGGCAGCTATGCCCAGTATATGCAGGCTTGCACAGCCAGAAAAAGAAATGTATGTTCCTAATGCTGACCTGTTTAATTTTTCTGCCCTATGACGCTGGCTGTCATTAGAAGACTTTTAAAGACTCTTTGTTTAATTTCCATTCTTTTCTACAAAGTAGTGTTATTTTGTGAAACAGTATCTAGTTGAACCATACACATGGAGGGTGAAAGTTTTTGCCCAGAATGTAGCAAAGCTTGTGATCAGCCTAAATGGAAAAACCCACATTCTTGCTGTCTGCTGGAATGCACAGCTGCATTCCCGGAAGAACCAGCCAGCCCAAAACCCTCCTCCTGTCTTTTCTTCTCTTCTTTGGCCTTAAGTTAGGTGACTACTTTTTGTTTGTTAATTTTGTTTGCAAGACTACATATCTGTTGTCATGTAGGCACTGGTTTGTCATCAGAGGAAATGGTTCTTTTCTGGTGCTTACTGAGAAACAAGAAAACTATTTCCTTTGTATATTAGATCCCTCAACAGAGACAGGCAGCTCATTCCTGAATGAAATACATGTTAAGTGTCTGCCATCTGCACGGTACATGCAAGTTGTATTCTGCAGAGTCTGATATAAATATTGTTTTCTTGGACAAGCGCGACAGCTTTGATTCAAGATTAAATCCTCAGGCAGTTTGTCAAATTTACGCTACCAGAACAATCTGGCTCTGAAAGGAGTGAGTAGCTGATGTGGGGAGCTGATGCTCCCTGACTGATGTTAGTGTGAAGGTCCACTTGTAGCAGGGGCAGGAGATCAGCAAGGTATAGCAGACCAAAGGGACAAAGAAACTTCGTATTTGTAAAAGAGGATTTATGCCACACAGTGACTAAAGGCTACAAACAGCTGATGATATCTGGCACAGAATAAAGACCCAAAATCCTGGGGCTCTTTTGGCTTTAGGATTGCACCCAGTGACTCTCCTAGCTCATGTTCAGGTGGTTCCTACTGTATGCACAAGTCAGTGTTGTCAGTGGAGCTGTAGAATTTTGCTCTGAATCTACTATCAGTACTTTTTCCCAAAATGATTCATAAAACTAGAATAAGGGTATGTTAAAATAGTGTATTGTAACTGTCATGTTTTCCTCTTTAAGGAGATAAAATTGTCATTCTTTCCACATTAAAAGAAGAACTGCAAAGAAAGAAAGAAAACTATATTCTAGTGCACTCTCTGCCACAGAACTGTAGTTTTCAGTTACATTGTTTAAGTTGCAGAGAAACACTTATTTATCTAAAGTAAGGTAATTTTATAGATCTATAAAACCTACATTTTCTCTTATGTTCCTCTCCCCCCAATTTTAGACATCCAGAGAAAACCTAAAACTGTAAAATAAATCTTCAAATGCTGCAGAAGGCTGAGCACAGCTTTTACTACATACCTCTGCAATTAGAACTAATTTACTGCTCTGTGAGATGGGGGGAAATGTGCAAGGTACTTCTTGGATAAATATACCTCCGTAAGAAAAGCATAGCTGCTCTCTAAAAGTTATCTGCTTGTATTCAACAAGTATCAGGGTCATTCTTACAGCTACATACCGCAGAGCGTTAATTAATGGGGCTGCAGCTGGTGGTACCACTTTGGCTGCCTCAGCCCAGCCTCTTATTCCATATTTCTCAGGTTCGTATGACCAGTCTTGGACCACATCCCATCATTTTTTCCCCCCAAAGTACAAAAAGTACTTAAGTCTCTACTGGAAAACTGCCAGGCTTTCATAAAAAGAACAGCGCTGTTGTTTCTTTGCTATTTTTATCTTCTCTGCCAAAAAGGAGACCATGTTGTATTGGCAGTTGTATATTTAAAATTGCCTTTTATGTTGAGCTTCTCAGGTCAAAACCCAGTCTTTCTACAGCCAGTGGATGTCCGGCATGTTGCTGACTGAAAGTCCACTGTAAATTTTGAGGAACTGGATTACTTTATGTAATGATTCCTGCACAGAGCAGGACTGCATTTCTCAGTTTCCTAATTGTCAGGAGGCACGCAAGTTTGAAAAAGAGCTGGTGGGACAGGTGTATGGAAAAGAACATGCGAGCCTGTGGTAAAAAGCTGTATCCAGTCGTGATACCTTTCACAGCAGGAAGGTGCAGTCATTTGGCCCAGCGGCAAAACTCCCTGACCTTACTAGAACAAGGATCTCATTATCTGAGGGACTGTAGTGGGTACAGAGCAGTTCTGTCCTCCTGTGGTTCGTGAGAGGGAGCATCCTGCCATGAAAGCCAAGTTACTTTATCCCCACTATGCAGGGTTTTATTCCTCAGGAGTTCTTGAAACTGAAACAGAAAGGAGTAAATCTATCCTCATCCCTTTAAGTCCTTTCAGCAATTTACTCGTAATGTAAAGAAGCTTGAATTTTAGGAGAAAAAGCAAAGCCATAAAGAACAAAATTCAGAAATAAAACAAAAGTTCTTTCCTACCTGTAGTTGTCAGTTTGTTTAAAAAAAAAAAAAAAAAAACAAAAAAAAACAAAAAAAAACCAAAACACCTCAAAACTAGGTTTATATAGAAATTTAAATGTGCAACATACTGGAACAAGGTGTGTACTAAGTTCTTTGCAGAGATACAAGGGAAAAGACCACCCAGAGTGCTATACAGTAATCTAGGGGGTGGTGATTCTCAAGCTTTTTTTACTCTGTAAATCGTCTATGAAAATAATTGATGTTGTTTGTTCCCTGTTCTCTGAGTGCCTGAGATGTGGAGGAGACTGCCAAAAGCATGGATTGTTTTAGTACTGGACAAGTACTCTTGTTGTCCTTTTTCCTAAACACCTGTCGCATGACCAAAGTATGGCTACAACCCTCATGGGCCCATGTACAGTTATGTGACGTGGTTTGCCATCTGGAGAAGGTCATGGAGCTGGAGGAGAGGTGGAGTGAATGGGAAGTAAGAACAAAATTCTAGTTACCTGAGAGAGATGGGACTGTAGCGCTGAATGTCCCTACAAGAGGCTTTGTGATTCCGCCTGCGGAACTGCTGCAGAGGCTTACACTATTTCTTGAATAACATTAAGCTTCCTTAAAAGTAGCTTTAGTATGTACAGTTGTCATTATCAATCATCACATAAAAGTGAAGCAGCATATTTCAGTCTGTCAGATGGGCACTTCAGAAAGGCGTATTTACTGGGATCAAGAAATGGGACATGCGGTGGCATGCAGCAATTTTTACTTTCCCTCATTCTGGTAATTTTACATGTTCATACCAATGCCTCTTTTGTCCCACTTTGTGCCCTTTTTTTGAATGATTATAAAACATTTATACCCTGTGAAAGGCAAATGTTTTTGGTATAAATATAATGGAATTTTAAAAATTAAGTTCACTGCCAAAAGCATTTAAAAATAAAATTCTAAGCAAACTACAAAACCCAAAAATACTTACTTTGCCAATGCTTTTCATTCTGATGAATTATCATTTAAGATAATACTTTGGACTGCAAGAAGTAAGATTTCATTGCCAAAATACAGTCCATTCCTGCAAAACTCACTCTTATAATTAAATTTGAATGAATAATTACGACTAACCTCTTCTGTAATTGCTACCACCTAATTTGGGATGTGCAAAACGTTTTCAAGATTAAGACTTTTGCAGGTTATTATTAATGCAGATACAGTCTTCAGCTCCAAACTGCCTTGGGAATATCTGTATTTAACTGTACAGCACCTCAATTATTATTTTTTTTCTGCTTACAAAGAAAAGTGTATTGTTCCCATTCAAGAAATAAAACAGAATCACAATTAGCATTGCCAGGCATTTGCTAACAGCCTGTTCCTCATATGACAATGATTTCAGAGATCATCTGGATCCCCCAAATCCATTCATTTGAAGCGTTGGTTTAAGGTGCAGTACCATCAGTGTGCCTTTTTGATTCAAAAACCTGAACTTTGGCCCTGCCACACACAAATGGAGTGGTGGCCTTAGTTGCTGTGAGTTCTCAGACATTTCCCAGGATTTTTGATGAAGGCATGCCAGAAACAGACTCATCAGTTGAGCTTTTGCTAAGGAGGTGCAAGACTGGCAGATTAGAAAGTGCACAAGTCAGCAATGAACTTATGCCCTGGTGTGTATTGTTACTCTTCTTTATAATTCTGTTGCTTAGTGTCTTTTAAAAATAAGTTATTTACTTTTATACATACACACATACATATACAAACATAAAAATGTTTGAAAAACAAGACTAACAGTCACTGGAATAGAGAGAGATGGTGGAAGGCTTCATGAAAGATGTCCTACCACAGGAAACACAGTTTACAGTAAGGTGCTAAGCAGTGAAAAATGTGACCACACTTGTTCTTTACTGCTTTAAATGTTTCTTCCTCGCGCACACACAATTTCTTGGCTCCTCAAAATCCTTATAACAGCAGTTTTTTAAGGTCCCTCTCATCATTCAATTCCTACTGAAAAATGCTTTGTAGGTGAACACCTGCTTTATTTACATTATTAAAAATGAACTTTCATACTTAAAAAAGGGCTTCATCATATTTGGTACATATGCCAAATAGCATATAACTAGTGATTCCTCTACTTCTGAATGGAGAATTAATTTTTCTGGCAATTTGCAATAATATTTGGTAAACAACATGTGGCTTAGGCATTCTTTACAAAGTGTAGTAACTGAGAGGTGACTTGCAATGCCCTGAAGAGGATTAGCAACAAGAGGGTTTGCTTTAACTTATTACACGCTGCTTTAAATCTTACTGGGGCCACACTGTAAGAAAGCAGATCTTTCAGCTCTTAACCCACATGCAAAGCACACACTCTGGCTTTTTTTTTATTATTATTATTATTCATCTGCTCCATGCCAGCTTCTTGTTAACACGGAATTCAGTCCTCAGAGTTGAGAGCTCTTTTGTCTTCCTCGATGTAAATCAGCTAATCCAAACTCCTGGGCAGCCTGCCTTTCCCATTCACAAGTGCTGAGAGGAGCAGTACTTGAGGGAGCTTGCAGGCTTGGTTCTTGAGCAATGATTTATGGCTTTTGACTGAGGTCATCGCTTGGCACATAGTGATGACCAGTTTGATGGATTAAGGACTCGAGCAACTCAAGGGCCCTTAACATTTGTAACCAATCATAATCTGGCTGGCAGTGACCACAACAAAAAAACCCCATGTATTCTTGTTTGGATCTATTTTAAACTAGTTTAGCTTTGTTTTCTTCTTGGAGACCTGCTGCTGCCATTAGATACTCTTTGATTTGGTGCCAAGGATGGGTCAGAGTCACGTTTTTCTTTGATAAACCTATTTTGGTTCCCTCATTGATGTACACTGCTGAAAGCTGCACGTTTCTTTTCAGTCTGCTATTACATTACCACATCAAGGAGAGCTCGAGGGGCCAGTTCTGCAGAGCAGGAAAGAGGGGATTTCACAGTGTCAGTGAGAACACATGTACTGTTTTTCTTTTGTATCCACTGGAGCAGCGAGTCCCTTAGATATCACCAGTTCATCTACACCTGCGCAGTGTGTAAGGCAGACTGTTCCAGAACTGGAGTTAGTAAGATTTTCTCTGCTGCAGAAGCTGTAAGGGGCAGTGGCAAGCTCTTAGAGAAAATACTTTTCCTAGATGGACCTCCAGGTGTGAGGGGTACGTTGTCACCCCCATACTACTGAGCAGTTGGTAGTTCAGGTTTGTGAAATGTGGAACTTTCCTCCCTCTGGAGGGTCTGTGCAGACAGCTCCTCCCCACTTCCAGAAGCACTCCTTTGTGAGAGCTGTTCTCTGTTTTAGCCATTGGTATCTATTGGAAATACTCTGAATCTCTTTCTCCTAATAATGTGTCTTTATTTTGTCCCACTATTTTGTTTGGATTATACCATATCTTGTAATACTCGTATTACTGCATACTGCAATGTGAACTGCAGAACGTCCCCCAGGCAGTGGTAGGAGAGAAACTCTGAATATGGGAAACTCTGTGTATATACATTGTTCACATATTTTAAAAGTGAGCGTAGTTCAGGAATAAAATAATCATATCAACTGCAATGCTCTGCGAGGCTGATACTGTCAGTGACAGTATGATGCTATGCGACTGTGGTATTGAACCTCCCTCTTTGAAAGCTGGCTTTTCTATATCAAAAGTGTCTTGCTGTACTGCATGGCTGGGAAGGAGGTATTTTTCCAATGTGTAGTGTAGGCAGCTCAAACAGCAGCAGTAAGAATTAATGCTAGTCAATTCTTACATAGCACTTTTCTCCCGCTATACTGAAATGGCATCTCTTGCACAGGAAAGGCCCTTTTTATTAAGGCAGCCTTGTTTTGAAGGTGGTGATTTTTTTTTTCCTATGGTATTTCACAATCCCAGGAATTTATTTAGAGGATATTGGTATGTCTTGTGGGTTTTGCTTTTCTCTGTTACATTTTAAGTGACTAAAATATAGGCTCAAAATGAATTCCCCAAGGAATTCTTATTTCTGTTATTGCTTTATTCTGTGGCAGTGCCTTGGAGCCACAATGCTGGCTCCTTCACCAGTGATAGGGGCTGTATAAATGTAGAAAAAGGTGAACATTGCTTCAGAGAGAGAAAATATTTCTGTGGCATGCAAAGGAAAATAGATATCAGGAAGGCTGTTCTTTTGCTCAGAGTAGCTCCTTCAGGTGACTTGCATGACAAACATCTTTCCTGAGAAGGTCTCTAGCTCAGAATTGTGCATACAACGTGCCTGGGATCCACAGTGGGAACATCAGTGCATGCCCTAAGTGCTTTTGGGCTCAAACATATCTGTTTCATAGAACTAAAAACTCTCCTCCCAAACTGTCCCAGATCTTGATGTTCAGCTTAGGAAGTGCACCTCTTCCTTTTTCCAGATGGAGGTAGGAACCAAGCTCTGTTTGACTGTGGTCATACGCTATGTCACTGAAAGAGCTGGGACTAAGACCTACTGCCTTGTAACCTAGTCACCCCTGTCTTTTTCACAAAAGGGTGGGGATGAAATGAGTTTTCTTCAGATCGCCAAAAATGTCAGCAGACTCCAGAGATCTCCAAACCTAAACTGTCTCCAACGCCTTCTCATGAGTCCAGGGCCTCACCTCTTCCCCTCTGTGCAGCTGCCAAAACCTCTAGCTTCCTTTCACTGACAGCTTCACTAGTGCAGCTGTGTATTTTCAATGAGTAGCACTAGGAAAATTTGAGGATGGAATATAATTAAATTTTTAAAACCCACAGGAAAGTTTCTGGTTTGAACATATTAGTAACTCAAGTTCAATTAAAGCTTAATTTCTAAAGAATTTACCTGTTGCTACCACAGATGATCCAGGGAGCTGCAGGATGATCCGTACTGTGGATTACTCTAGCCCCAGCACCGTCACTTGCATCCTAATTTGAATCAGTAGAAACACCAAGGTACTAAATGCCAGTGACAGACTCAAGGAAGGATTTGCGTTAGGTCTCAGGAACCTCTGGTTGCAGTCACTGCGCACAGAGCAGTGGCAGCATCCCTTTTGTGTAGCACAGCAAAAATCGGTCTCTCTTTATCATCTGCTGAAAAGAAGGTAAACATTAAATGCACCACGGTTCTGAGCAATTCTGAGTTATGATTCATGCAAGCCTTGTTCACTGAAAATAAGGTAATGTTTCAAATGAATGTGTGCTTGCCTTGTAATTTCCCCTTTTTTCTTTTATGCAGCCTAGGTGCTGCTGAATAGAGGTAGATGTGCTGCTGAAGCGCACGCCTGTGTAATCCTCCCTGCTTTCTAAGCAAGGATTCTTTAGCTTATATGGGGCATTCTTGTAGCTGGTGTCTCCTCTTGGATCCGTTTTGAAATTATGGGAAGTCGGTGGTGCATTATGTGAGACACTGATATATGAGATGCTGATATCCTCTGGATTTTTTTGCTGGCTGTGGAGTTGTTTAGCCCTGTCAGAGTCCATGTCTGGACAATAGGAAATCTAAGAACAAAAATGCCGGATGAATCTAGCCAACAGAAAATGGTCTGGGCTTTCTTGGGTATACAGCTCTCGCAGGTACAAGTTATAGCTCTCTGAATGTGCCTGTCCAGATGAAAGGCGAGTGATGGGCAAGAATTGCATTCAGCTTTGACTGCCAGAAAAGCAGCTGGGGATTCTCTGGTGTGAAAGCTCACTCTTCAACACCATGTCCATCTTACTTTTTACCTTTTTTTCCTTACACAACCAATTAGGTGGCACCTAGAGAACAGAGAAGAGATACATCTGACATACCCTGGACAGGATATGATGGCAGGAGAGTGAGTGCAGCCATCTCCAGCAACCATCTTTAACTTCCTTCCAAACCTCTTTGCCTCCCTCCACACTCCTGAAACAACTCTGCTGTCTCTTCAGCAAAGACTTTTGGCTGTACTCTGTGCTCTGCCAGTGAGTTTGCATGGTCCTTTCTGGATCCTGCATCTTATCTTTCCTCTTACCTCTGCAGAATGCTGCAACCCAAATGATGAAACTATCTACTAAAATGGCTCTGTGGGCAAATCCTGCTGCTTTTCTTTCTACAAAGGTGCCAGATGTTACATCTGAACTGAATGATCAAGACCCTTTTCCTCTCTGCAGTGTGCTTTGGCCATTTATTCTCAGAGTGGGACCTGGGCGCATACCAGTCTTTTTTGCTCTCTTTTGCTCCCACATCTCAATTGCAATGAAGAAGAAGTCCACAGAGGCCCAGTGGAAGCCATGTGGGTAACTCAGGGCCAGGTGTTCAGGACAAGCTGTAGCAGGTACCTCCAGACGGTTTAGACACAGCCACTGAGATGGGAACTTTTTTGTCAAGAAGGCTTAGCCCCGAGTGCTACTAGTTCCACCCTGTAGCTAGCAAGACACTGAAGAATGGTCCGAACTTCTCCTTCCCATGGATATTGAACTTGCTCTTTGGAACCTCAACTGCCATTGGAAGCAAACCATGGAGGCGTTAGGTCTCTGCACTTAAATAAAATTGGAACTAGTAAAGGTTTTCCAAGGGTTTGTACCACTCCTTTAGGGATGGGTTTTTTTGAAATAACAACTGAAGTTTTAAGTGACAACTACTGGTCTGATAGACACTAGAACTCTCTCCTTTGATGATAATTCTGCTTCTGCCCTTGTCAAGTCCCCTGTTAAGGGCTGGCTCTCTGCTCTACCTAGAACAAAACTAAAGCTGACTTTGGATGTCTCTGTGTGCTTAATGACATTCAGGAATGGAGGGCACCATAACAATGGAGATGATTCCACAGCTCTTGTCACATGGGAAAAACTTAAAACTGAGCATGAGAAGAATGACATTTTTCTTGTAAGGTTACGTATTCTAGAATGACCTGGGCACTTTTATATCATCTCATCAGTTTTTGACAGAGCAAGAAATTGATATATATCTCACAAATGCATCTGTCTGGAGTGGGGTTTGTCAGCTGGGATTTTTTTTTTCTGGCCTCCTTTTGTGTATGTCACAGGACAACTTTTTATGGGCTCCTTTATAGGAAATGAAAGAGAATCAGTTTACATCCTGCTTAGAAAAATAGCATCAAACAACTTCTTCAAAGTTCAGCATGTTTCCCTAAGCACAAGTAAAGGCCTAAATGGTTAAATCAATCCCAATTAATTCAACATTTAGTATATTTTGCCCTTAACTCGCACGTTCTACTATTCCCAAGCAGAATAAAAGGTTGGTTTATAGGGGACAATGGTGCAGATGAAGAGAAGCAGAAAATATCCCCCTTTGGAAGGATACAAGCTCTTCTCTGGAGTATTTAAAGCAAGCTGATGTTTGTTGCACCTCTAGATCAATGTGATTAAGCATCTTTTCCTTCCCCCTTCAACATAAAGGTTCAGCTCAGCTTGCTGAGGACAGATCAACTCTTCTGGCACAAGCCTCCATGGTTGGAAGCAGGATCTGAAATGCTAGCAAATAAAGGTTTTCCAGGACCAAAATTAACTGAGATGTGCAAATAACTCCTTTTACTAGTTTCTTCGCTGAAGTGAAAAACTGAGAAACAAGTTGCTCTGTGACAGTGGAACTAATGAATCCTGGCTGCCAGCATTTGAATCCTTGCCTCGGAGCTCTTTGCCTACCCCTCAACTCCTGCTCCCTACACGTCCCCCATGTTCCCCTCCCCTACAACTACTTTCACTTCCCTTACTTCTCCCCAGATAACAGCTGGGCAACAGTAGTATGTATTGTAGTTCTGATTAGTAACTGGCCAGGGGAGCCAAACTGTGTAAATAACTGCTGACCTCACACAGCAGTGCTTCTTTAGTGGGGGCACTGGTTTAGGTACCTTTGTTTCTATTGAGCTGCCAGTTTCTTGAAGTTTGTGCAAACTTAGCATTGCTGGGAATGTCATGTCTCTACAGAATTTGGCTGAAACAGGTCTGAGGTTGAGAAGTTATCTGAGACAGATGGATTGGCAGTGCAATCACATAAGTCTTGTTTCCCAAGGGAACCTGCCTTCAAATGCTTTGCTTGAACCAAGATAAAATATTTTTGCTTTGTTTTCCTAGACCTGTTAACTTCTTGGATTAAACTAAATATGCATATGAAATGATACTTTAAGCATGTTAGTACTTTTCTGTCAGTTTACACATCTTTTGTTTTTAAAAAATAGCCGTGGATTTATTTTGCTACATATCTTACAACCAAAGCATGGCACAGCTAGCCCTGGCTAGTTTGTTGGCTTCGCAGAATTTTGCTATGGTGATGCTATTCCTTTGATATCCCTCTTCTTTCCCTCTGCACTTGGTGCATTGCCCAAGTGTTGCTGTCTTCATGTGAGAAATGCGCAGTATCGTTGAGATTTCACTGATTTCTTAGAAGGTTATGGGGTTAGTCCAAAAGTGGTTTTCTCCTCACTTTAGCATAGTTTCAGGTGTTCAGGTGTTAGGTAGCTTTACTTAATACAGAAGATCAAAAATGATAAAGAAATGGCTAAGTACACCTTAAGTATTAATGAATCACAGCCTTTTGAAATGACAAGTCCTAGTTTGCCATTTCCTTGAACAGATATCATGCTTCTGGTTGGGCTTTTTTATTGACAGATAGAAATGAATACCAGGATGGAGTCTTCTGACATGTATTGCCATGTCGTACTTAATGATAAAGTTATTTAGTTTTCCTCTTTGTAAGCATAGCAGCCTTCAGCATTAATTGTGCATCCTCATGAAAAAAAGATGTGACTCTTAAATTCATCAGTATCTCATTCACTAGATCCAGTTTCTCAATTTCATCTTCCTTTTCCTAACTTATTCTACAATTATGACTAGCATTTTGTCATGCACTGCAGGTCATTGTGATCTTGACGTTTGCAGAGACACAACATAATTAGGGTTTCTTTTCTGACCAAGGAGCTTATTACTATATTATTATACAGAAAGAACAATAAGACAAAGATAACTACAGGAGGCTTTCAACATTATCATCATCCATCCACTTTTAGAGTAAAAGTTGTATGAGCTACAAAAATGATGCAGCTGGCAAAAGTGATCAGAAACTGAGAAGAACTGTGTGGAAACCTAGGCCCTAGTTTCTTAGTACCAGATGTTAAGTTAGGCTGTTAAGAATAGCAGCAGATGATAAGTGATTATTAGAAAATCTTAATTCTTTATTTGTACCGCTGAAGCACCTAGGAAACCTGGTGGCAGACCAGTGCCATACTTTTCTAAGCACTGTATAGACACAGAACAGAGAGGAGATTCCTGCATTTAAGGATTGTGAATTCTTACAAAAAGTAAATCGGTGCTTTGAAGAACATCAGTAATGACATTATCAACTATTAATCTATTCAGTAAATAATATGTCTTCTTTTAATGTGTCTTCATTTCCAGATCTCATTCAGAAACAACTTCCTTCTGCATAGAGCTATTAAATTTTGTCCTTTATTTCATATAATGCATTGTGTGAAATGTACTACAAGAAGCTACACTTTCATTGAACTGTGTGATCACTCCATACTACGGGTGAGCTTTAGTGCATTAGTCTTTGCAATGTGAGAGCAAAGAGATGATTGTTAAGGCAGGGAAGAGAGATGCTCACTAAATCTAAGAGAAAATAAAAATGTCTCAAAACATGGGAGAGAGTGAGAAAGAGGCATATTGGTAGGTTATAGTGCCTTTTATTTTTACAGTATGCAAATCCAGTCTTGACGGTATTAAATGCACCACGGCATTAAATGCGTCATTATCACACTGCTGGCTGCTTGGTGTCTGGTAAATAGAGTTCACAGCGTAATTCCTGTTCACAGAAATAGCCAAACTTGATGCCAATTGCCAACTTTGTTGCTATGGTTATGCAGAACAAACATCTCCCTAACCCCCTGGGCAGGAATCAGGCATAACACAAAGGTAGCTAATTTACTGCTCTGAATAGAAATGGATTGAATAGAAAGCTTTGGTCAGCAAGGATACTAATCTAGTTCCAGTTATTAAGCATCCCAGTGTAGAGAAGTGATCCTATGGCTTCCGAGCTGTTAAAGCAGATGCATGGGTTTATCTGTACTTTCTCTATTACAAATCTCAAGTTCATTTGAGCTTTCTGTTCAGAAATTTGGCAAAAGAGAGATAAGGTTTGTTGGCCATGGCAAATGAGAGGAATCATTTCTACACGTCCGTTGTCTGCCTTTGTTAATATATAGAGGGTCTCTGCTTTGGGGAAATGTGTTGCTGTTCAGCTCTACCAGTACTCCCAGTGGTGGTGAACTTCCATAATGAAAACGTCAGCAAGAGTTTTAGTATGACATAGTCTAGCCCAGCTAAGAAATGGCTAAACATTCGTGTCTGCTTGATGCCACTGTGATGACAATAGCGAAAGTAGCTCATGATACAAATTTGATGGGTGTGAATCAGAGATGGGAGAGCTGGGCTGTTTCTTCTAAAGGAAGCAGAGTGGTGGGGGAAAGAAAGACCAGAGCACACACAGAAAGCCAGAGCAACTGGTGAGTGGCTGGTGAGCTGCCTGGTGAGCCAGGTGGAAAGAACAGTGGACCACTGTCCCTTATTGGAGGTTTTCCCCTGCTCCCAGCTATAGCTGTAGTGCCTACTTCTCCAATTCTTCCACTGCCTGCAAGAGCAAGTCTGGTGGACACAAAGGAGATGGAGGAACTGTTGGTCATTTTGATGTTTTGTACCGTCCACTTGCTTTGGCAACATCCTTTTTTGGTCTATGCCTAGAGGGAGTGCTGTGCACAGCTGTTGGTGCTCACAGCGACAAAGTGCATGCCAAAACGTTGTGCCTCTGATCCACGAGTGCAAAACTAACTCTATCAACTGGCAGCAGTGTATGTTCTGCCTGCAAATGACACAAAAATATATTCTTAATGAACTTCAGTTCTAAAGGCCATTTAAATGACATATGACTTTCAAAACAAGATATTCTATAGGGCCTATATATCTCTCCCCACTCCTATGTTTGCTTTTCCTGCTTTGGCATCTGACATTAATGTCTGTCATTGAACATCTCAACCTTTGTATCTTTCTCATGGGAGACACAGATCAGAGTGTTTAAGCTTTGTAATTTGGCATTGCTGCCATTTTTTGTTTGCCACGTTTCCGATGATATTAATGGCATTTAACAAGTTTTGGAGGAAAAATTAAGAACAAAATAAAAAACCAAACCAACCAAACAAAAAAACCCCAAACAACAAAAAAACCCTTCGTGATCTGAATTGCTCTCCAAATGAACTCTGGGAAGTTTAAATTCAGATACAGCACCCAACCTTTCCATTTGTACTAGAAGTGAGGCTATTTGCAGTAGAGAAAAACAATGTTGAAAACTTTAAACAAAAGTTTTGGGGTTTGTTCAGAGAAGGTATGACTATTGATCAAAAATACATTCCGTGTGTTTCCAGTTTATTGAGGCGTACTCATTTCCAAGAATGAAACTGCTGTCTTTTTATTTTTACAGTCTTTGTTTGAACTGAGATCTACATTCATTGTTACTGAGCTTTAATAATCTAAGGGTCACTTGAAGGGCTTTTGTTTGAGAGACCTTTCAAGCCAAGCCAAGGCAGCAGTTTAGAGAACGTTTCTTGTTTGTAGACAAAAATATATTAAAACAACCAAGGGAGCTATTACTCTTCCACATAATTATTTTTAATGTCTCATTGGACATGTATGAAATGCCTTTCAGTTCCTGTGGGAGAATTACTTTTTTGTTTTGTTTTTGCATTTTGCAGCGTGGCTTTTGTTAAATTTCTGTGCTGCTTTTCCATTGAGCAACATTCACCCCAAAAGACTTTATAAATATGAACAGTATCTCTAGGACTATGCTTCCAACATAATCCACATTAGTACTTGGAGATTTGTCAGCAGTCACAGGGCCTGATACCTTGCATACCTCATGCCACCTATTTTTTTTCTGGCCATAATCAAGAAAGAACGTGACCCCAGTTCACAGTGGGAAAAGTCAGAGGAGAGGCGAGAGTCCCAGACTGCATGAGGTGAGGCAGAGCCGTAAGCTGCTGCACCAGCTGGTGTTAAAGGCAGGGGAGAGGGGAGGAGGGCTGAGTCCCTTCTCTCCCTTTCCCCTGGTAAATGTGTGCCAGGTAATCAGAGCAACTTTGTGTCTTTAGCATGAAAATTACCTGCAAATGTTCTGTGTTGCGTAGCTCCTTTCACTTACCTAAGGAAGACTGAAATCGAGTGTATCCTTCTCTTTTATAACAAGAACAAATTCAGGGGAGGAGAAAAAGGACAGAAATTGGAGGTAGACGCAAAGAGTAGCTTTATGTAAAGACAGAAATCATCCTGTAAGAATGTAGTTCTAGTACAAATGTTTGAGCTTAGCTTGGCTTGGGACATGCACGTTATGTGCCATTTCTGCTGCAGGTAGATGCAGGTGCTTCACTTAAATGTCTCCTTCCTATTGTGTATTTTTGATCCTTTAAATCTGCCAATTGCCCTTTCCATTTTGAAAGGTACCCAGATGTTCCTTGCTCAGACATTGAGAGCTGCCTCAGGTCACATAATAGTCATCTTAATTCTACAGCCATTGCCCTTGTCCTGGGAGAAAGTTTCGGTGACCCCAGATGGACTGTGCTGTTAAAGCGGTCCTAGCACACACTTTGGGCAAGGGCCCAGAAAGCATCAGGGATCACTCTAAACCTGAAACCTTCCACAAATTAAAAAAGAAGTTACTGCTTATCTGTGTGTTGCACACAGCTCATTTAACATGCTGCATTGCATGTCGCAGTGCCTGTCTCTCATCTCTCCTCAGGGCTGATATGTGCTCCAGAGTTCCACTGATTTTACCTGTCTCTTCTGTTATAAAAGGAAAATCAGGCTCTGAGTTCAGGGACTCAGATAATGTAACTCTGCGTCAGTTTTTGGCACCTTACACAAACATACACCATTATCCATGTCTAGTCATGAAGCTGATAAAGTTTAGCTTAAAATGGGTATCTAGATAACTGTCTTTCCTAACTGGATGTAAACCCAGTTTGAAATATATAGTGCTCCTAGGTTTTAAAAAGATAAATTACCATGTTCATCATCTTCAGATGACTAAACTTGAAGTCTTTCAACCTGACCTTATAAACTTGTAAGTTATGTAGATGAAATAGAATTTGTAATATGCTTTGGTTTGTGGAATCACCTTGTCTTGTTTATGGGTAAGAACCACACATTTCTAGCAGTGAAAGGCTGTGGAAGGTGTTTCTTTGAAGCACAGTATGATGATAGAAGCAAACTATTAGAAGTGTGTAATGCAGCGATGTTCTAATGTTTTAAGCATGAGTTGCTCAACAATAAGTGACTTAATTGGGTAAAAAGTTGTCTTTACATGAACTTCAGTATCTTAGAACCATAATTAAGTTGTGTCTCAAGAATGTATTATAAGATTGTAAGGATAAATATGCACTTAGCAGTATCTTCCTAATGTCTCAGTGGCAGAATGTTTATAAAATATTCTATACATAAAAATCACTGCAAATATCTATTTAATGACACATTCCTTGAGACAAGGACCATAAAGCAGATCAGAAATTTTTTGAAGACATCATTACTTGAGGGCTTCCTGTGAAGTTGATCTTGCAGTGTCATCCAAAGTTCCCTATCCTGATTTGACAATTTTATGGCTTTGAACTCTCACTTAGTTGTTCAAGGTGATTTAGTCATTGATTTGTGCATCCTTACATTTAAAGGCTGCCAAATGTAATTGTTTGCAGAATATTTAGTTCAACTCGGAGTGCTTCTATTCTGGAGAGATGCTGTTGGAGGGAGCTCAGAGGAGGATAGCAGGAAAAATGGGAAAGTCTAAATACGTGCAGCCTGAATAAGGGGTAGGAAAAGCTGGGACGAAAGGATATGATGGTCTATATGTAACTGAAACGTGTAAGCATGAGAGAGGAGAATTATGTCGAGTTTGGCAGGAGGATGTAATGAGTAATAGATGGAATGATGAAGGGGAAATAAAATTGGCTGGATGAAAAAAAGCTTCCTGACCACGAGATCTTGTTTGATTACTGAAGTTTCCCAGGGGACTTCTGTGATTTGGGAAAAGTTGTACAAGACTATTCAGAGCCTTGCTGTGCTCCACAAAGCATAGCTCTGTAGTCACCTAATAACTGGCATCCAGGAGTGGCTAGTGCTTCCCAGCTTTTAACTGTGTTTGAGGTTCTTTGGATTCCTTGCATTTTCTGGGCAGCCCAGAGCATCCCTTGTGTGCTGGCCGACCTATGGCTTCTCTTTGAATTAGGATTACTAAGTAATATTGCAGCTCTTGGAGAAAACCGACCTCCTCTGAGCTTGTGTGTGCAAATGTGTTTGCTGTGGTTATGAGATTGATCTTGTTTCCGTGATGCTAAGTGCAGGAGACTGCAAGGTTGGATCCAGCTATCCAAAAGGATGCAATCTTTGGAGATGCTTTCAGTAGCAATTGCATATGCCTTTGTGTATGCGTTCCTAAATCTGGGCTTAAACCCTTACAATATCTAGATGGGTATTCTCAATAGATGGTGTTGGAGAGGAGCATATTGCAAGTGTGAAATACTCTGAAATCCTTATTTGGCTGGAGAGTTTTTTATGCTTGAACAGACACTAGTAAAATAAGGAAAATTATTCAAGACCCTGTTCAATTTATTCAAGAACTTCAATCCATGATAAAGCAAATGTAGCTATTACAAGGTGTTCATGTTACCCGTGCGTAGAATTATTTCATTATAGATCTGGTGTCTGACTAAAGCTGACTCAAGTAGTTCTTCTGAGAGAAGTTTATCTCATGAAAAATTAAGTGTGTTTTTAGCTGATATCCAACCAATTTGCTGAACTTATTTTGACTTCTGCCCAGAGGTTTTGAGAGTAAATTGATAATGAGAATCCATTTGCATTTGAGCAATTAGGGGAGAAGCATGCAAAGCCCCAGGAATGCAGAGGCAGTGAAGACCACAATGCTTCTACAAATTGGGAAACTCAGATCATGGAGTTAGGAAAATGGGCTGACAGACTTTTCCTGCTGGATCTCTTCTGCTTGGCCTTTCAGTATATTCCTTGTTTTCTAGCAGCTGCTCAAAGCAGTAGAACCCATTTTCTCAAATGCACATAGAAATTTCAAAGGCTGCTGCTGCTCAGGGAGAAGCAATGAGATAAATATTGCTAAGAACTCAGTTTTGAAACTGCACACAATCCAACAGCTACGCTGCTCCCCAGAGCAGATGGGGAACTGTGGAAGCCCTGAATTTTGAACAAATCACACAGAACTGTGAGGTTTTTCATATAAGTTAATCTACTCATAAATAATAATAATTAAAAAAAACTTCTTATAAGGATACTCCTTTTTTGAATTATCTTTTCTTTTTAATTTAATATTTATTATCTCATGGGGGCATGATTAACTCTGTATCAATAGGTGCATAACTTGTACATTCTGAGAGATATCTAACGTCTACCAAAGAAAAACCATCAATCATTTAGATCTGGAACAGTGATCACAATGGAAGTTTCATTTGCAAAGGATTTATGGAGACTTGAAGTCAGTATTATGTTTTGAATAAATGCACCATTGACCAGTATCAGATTTCCATAGGCTTTATCTTGTTTTTTCTAAGCAACTGCTCATAAACTTTTTTAATATCTTGATCAGCGTGATGGTGCTACTTGCAAATCTGTTCATAGGGCTATTAATCTATGATAGTGCAATCTAGAGAAAGGAATCACACTTGTTTAGTTGTTTCTTTCATTGTTTAATTTTAAAAACATAAATAACAAGTTGACAGGGTTTCTTTGTGCCTTGTTTTGCTTCTTTCTTTTCAACTAACATGTCAAGTATTTCAAGAAAGGTTTGTCAAGATATCACAAAAGTAAGTCTTAGTTCCGATCTGTAATTTACTGAACTCTGCTTTCATGTAATAGGAAGGAAAAACAAGTGGCAGATTTGATCAGTTGAGGAGTCCATGACTCAATGACTACAGCAAAGTCTCGGTGCTTTTAATTCCTGTGTCACAGCAGTACTCAGACAAATTTAGCAGGATCAAACATACATAAAATCTGAAGGGAAAGGAATCTCCTGCGTCTCATGAAGAAGAGATTTGACATCTAAGTCATGTTCAACACACAGGCTCCCTCCCTCCTCTCCTTTCTTCCCCCACCTCTCCCTGAAAGCTTCATCTCTGACTGTCCCTGCACACCTCACGCTCAGCATGAGCTTTGTGGGACAAGTCTGTTGGTGGCAGTGGGCTCAGCAGAGGCTGCTGTTGAACAGTGACAGTCACAAATATGGTAACAGCCAAGTCCTGCAGTGACATGCTGATGAGAACAGTGCTGGCACCAGCACAGCCCCGTTAGGTTGTACTCGATTCTGTGGAGGGCACCAGGACTTCTGTCACTGCTTGCAGCAGATCTCTCTTGGGCTGAGACCCTGAAGCCATGGAGTTTTCAGATGACCATTCACCCTCTCGGTCAGACCAGATATCCCATGCAGCAGCATGTGATGCATACACAAGGGAGAGACTGACTGTAAAGCTTTGGCTTTGAAGAAAAAAAAATACATTGAGTGGAAAGCTTCACAATAAAGAACTGGGAAAGCTCTTGTTTTGGTTGGAGCTACATTTTTGCTGCCTGTTGTTTCCAGCCAACTATATGAGAAAAATGAGCTTGTTTGCCTTTTGTGTATTGCTGCAATCCATACATATAAGTACATATAGTCCAGAGAGAGAAAAGAGACACGTACCTTTATGTATTAGCAGTTAAATGAAGGACTGGGCATGCTTAGTTATTAATGCAGCTAACAGGCTGTGCCGAAGGGCTGAGGGCAGTGGAATCTCTCCCCAGGCTGTGAAGGAGCTGTTGGCGCGTGCTGTGTTAATGGGGCTGGGAGAAGGGACTTGCCGTGTTGCAATAGCTCTCCAGCTCCAGCCCTGCCACCCCCTCACAGGCCACATCCGCAGCAGATCACACAGGGCTGTGCTGCGTAACACAACAACCATCTGCATTTCTTTGCTTACCCAAGGTCTCCAAGCACTCCACAAATACTGCCAGAGTCCCCCAGTCTTCTGGCAAAACTACTATCACCTCTTCCATTTCTCTGGAGCGTGCAGAAGGCATTGAACAGAACCGGGAGCTTTTGTTCCTCATCTGCTTTAGGCACTAGGCAAATCGTCTTCACTGTTTGTCTTCTGCACTCACTGAACATCTGTAGGCAAAGAGGATATGCTCGGATTTCCTCACTGGGTGGTGCAAGGTGTTAGACCCTGGAGGGCTGGAGTCCTTAAGCACCGATTTCTAGTGGGACCACTCTTGCTCTAAAGCACCCTTAGTTCAGGCACTTATATGCGTGAATTCCTCTGAAGTGTGTAGGATGAAAACAAAATCCCATGAAAAAGGTTTTAGATCCTCAGCTGAGGTAAGACAGACCAAGCTCACTGGAGCCCCACTGGTTTCCCACTGAAGAGGGCTGGTCAAGAGAATATCTTTGCACAGGGCTGCAAAAGGGCTTTGCAAGAACAAAGTGAGATTTGCGCTTTGCTTGCATTGTTAAATTGTGTTTGTTCAAGAATGAAGTTGGGAGATAAAGACATGGGTGGTTAGTGTTTAGGAAAAAAATGTTCATGGGCAGTCTACTGGAGAAACGGGTAAAGGACAATTCATCTTCTGTCCCTGTCCTGTCATACCCAACGGTTAGTGAGACCTGGGGCTGCTGGTGTATTCAGTTACAAACGGTCTTTCCTTACCCGTGAGGTACCAGAAATACTGCAGTGTGCGGCTGGGCACAGCACGTCTGCTTCAGCTGGAGTTTTCCTAACACTCCTGAATGTATAATGTTTGGTTTACATTTCCAATGTGTACCTGTGTTCAAAGATGGTGTTCCAGGTGGCTCAAAGAATTCTTTGGGTTTGTGTCCATGGCAGGTACTGTTACTGATTTGTTTCTATGCTATTATTTTTAGACTTCAGTATGCCTTTATAGTGGGATCTGCATTCTACAACCAGGGAGAAATTAATTCCTTAGATCTCAGTTATCATACATCCATTTATGATTTAGATTTTTTTTTAATTTCTCCTCCCAAAATAATAATTTAATTACTTTCAAAACCATTAGAGAGAATGCCAAGAGCTGAGCACATTACCTAAGAGGTTTCTTCACCCCGATTTATTTTGTATGTAAGTACCAAATACCTATAAAAAATCTATATAATAGTTTTAGTTGCTCCATAAGTACATCCCATTGTATATCTAAGACCTTTAAAATGTCACATACGCCGGATCTGAAAGATGTTACTGATACCCAGCTCTCTATGAACTCCTATTCACCAGAACCCCGGCGAGGGCAGGATACGCAGGGATACTTTATGGCCTTGTACAGCTCCATGATTTATACTGAGCCTCGCCTTAGCGGTACGCTAATAAATTTAGCAGAGCCCCCGTAGTATCTCGTACCTCGCACCCCTCCGGCACTGAAGCGGGCACCGCCT
>VXBL01002623.1:1301335-1406323 GCA_013400195.1 Aramus guarauna
CTCTGCCCCCGCGGGGCTCCCCGCCGGCCCAGGGCAGCGCGGCCGCGGGACTCCGGGGGTCCCCGGGCAGGGCTGGGCCCGGGCCGGGGCCGGGTGCCTGTCCCGCCGGGGCAGCTGCGGCCCCTCCGAGCTCTCCTCCTCGAGTCGTCGCCCCTTCCTACCATCCCTCTTCCCTTTCCCTCCCTTCGCCGGGCCCTGCGTCCTGTGTCCCGGCCCTGCCGCCTCCCGGCTTCCTTCCTCCCGGCCATTGTCGCCCTCCCACCTGCCGGGAAGAGGCTCCGGCCCGCCTCCCCCGCGGGGCTTCCTGCCGCTGGGCGGGCAGGAAGGCCCCGAGGCGCCGCGGGGCCCCGCCGGGGTGGCGNGCTTTCATGTGGTTGTCCATAAATGTGAAAATCTTGTTCAAGATGGACTTTGTGGACAGTGTTGTAGCGTGATAAAGGAAAAATATTATGGATCTGCTTCTAGCTCATTCACAAATGGTGTTTGAAGGCTAGAGGGAGAAGATAGTAGCATAGTAAACTATCTATATCAGAATGAACTACAGAATTGAGTGTAGAGAGATCTCTCAAGGAACTCTCATGTGGTTAAGAAGATCCCCAAATCCTACAGTTGTGTACAGTTCAGTGTCTTTGCTGCCAACCCTCTCTATTAAAGGTTATTTCCTACTTTATTTTTTTCCATAAGTGTTTTTGATTTCCTCTTTAAACTGTACCCTTTAAAGATCAGTCATTGCAATATTAGACACTGTTTTGTCTCTTCTGAAGAAAATATCCTGCAAAATGGAGAAACACATCAACCTTGACTGAGGTCCAAGTTATTAAAGCAAGGAAGAGGTTATTCTTTGGGGAACTCAGTTAAAGAAAAAAAAAAAGAAAAAAGGCACAATAGAAAAGGAGTACTGAACAAAATAAATGGCTTCTTACTTGTCCACGAGTCAGACTGTTAGCAGTGTAAAGTATGTGACCTAGGATGCATGGAAGGGGGGGGGGGGAAAGAAATCAAGATGAATGATCTATGGTAAAACAAAGCTGAAAGTTTTGGTATAGGCCAAGATTGTAGAATCTGTGGAAAATCAGTGCTAGACATAGCCTCATCACTGGTAATATGAGCCAAAATAGTTATCTGTCTTTTCTGGCTGAGAGTTACAATACACAGTACCTCCAATCTCAGTTGCCATGAACATAAGGTATTCTTCCCAAGATTTACATCTTTAAAATATATGAACTGTTCATAAGTGATTCCCAGGCGTTTAGTATTCAGATGCTTTTCTCAATCTTGTAGTTGTAATTTAAGAATTTTGGAATCAATCTTTCTGTTGAAATATGGAGCTTCTAGATTCTGTCCAACGATGACAGTCCTTGTTTAGCTCCTTGCCTTGAGTTCTCCCCAGCAATTCTTCCTGGCTTCGATAAGACTTTTGCACATTATAAAAAGGAAGAAAACATTACCCGTAAGTTCTGCAAATAGTTAGAGAACTCTACAATCTAACATATGGGTCATACACTGTACTGGACAGTAGACACGTTCAGTAGCTTGCTTTCTGGGTTCATGTTCAGCATAAGTTTAATATACTGAAATGAAGCTGTTGCTGTGCATTTCAGGTAGAGTTAGTTAGCAGCTTCTATGCCTAAGTTATCTAGCAGTTTATCTGAGAGCATTCTGGTTTTAGCTGTTTACATTCTTGCCAATATTTGACTGATCAGCTCCAGAATCTCCTCACTTCAGATTAAAAGTTTGAAATTTGGCAAGGAATACAGTCAGGTGGCCGAAAGCTGTGTCCTTTTCAGTTGCTATGAAAATCGTTCCCATTGAGTTGCAAGCTTATGAACAGTCCTGTTCACGGTTTATCAGAAGGCAGACCCCGGCACCTAAACTATTGAATTATTTTCTCCTCTCAGAGCCTGCTTCAGCTTTAAGACCTCAGAAGACTTTTTTCCCTGAATGTTTTTTCCTACCAGGACATTTTAATGTCAGATATTGGAACTGAGGGCAAGAAGTTTCTTTGCCTTGGTGGGCTTTAGTCTTTGAGTGCTTTCATTAGGTGTAAGCATTAGGGAACTGCAGAAGGCATGGGTTCAAGCAGAGGTGGGCAGTAAGAGGTATGAAATAGAGTGCGTGGCCAGCCATTGCTCAGTGGTGGAGAGAGACATATAAGGTGAACAGAGATGTTGTCTTCTGGCAGGCTTCAACATGATAGACTGGTAGGGGAGGGAGAGGGAGATTTAAATGGGGAAACAGATAAGAGGCTACAGCCATGAATTCTACATCTTTCTACTTGTGGGCAAACCAAAAGGAGGTCTGATGACCTAAACTGAGCTTCTCTCTGCAAGGAATTGCCCATAGACAAGAAGACAATCTTCTACTGCTGCCATATAGTCTAAGTAACTTGAATCTGTGTTGTAGATTTTTGCCTAGGTTCTGAATACCAAAAATTGAGCTCAAGTTGTGCATGTAACTCATGTGAGGGAAGAACAGTCCACATTTAGTGCCTTGTGAGCTAGTGCATTGATTACGTGTTGCCTGTTTGTCCAGGGACTTCTCTGTCTCCTTGTGAACTTCGGGTAGACAACAGGGAGGGCTGGCTTGTTGTCTGAGAGAGTTGTCACACCAAATGGCAACTTCAAGGATCTGAAAGGAAAACTTCATGGTTAAGGCAGTGAACATCACTGTGGGACTGGATTTTATCTCTTCAGACTGTTTGCTGGTGGTTTGTTCTTCATTTTGTGGTATTTTGTTTGCAGCAGCTGAGATCTGATTTATACTGTTGCAGGAAAGTCAGTGGGTCTTTTGCTTATTACCTCGAGAACTCAGGTCCCAGATGTCTCAGAATTGATGTCCCACATTAGTGGATACTTTCCCTTCAGTTTCTGTCTTTAATATTTTTGTCTTACTTTCTTATTTGTCCAGTGTGGAAAATACTGCTTCCCTTTATAGCATTGTAGAGACTTCATGGCTATAAAATCCTCCTTGATATTTTGATGAGATCTGTATAAAAGTGACATGGAAATAATTTATACCATGCACGAAATGATATGGCACAGTAGACAAGAAATGTAGCCACATACCCAACGGCAAGACTTAACAGAAATATTGCATAGTTTGCTTGAGTAAAAAGTTTTGATCCATATTTCCAAGAGTCATCTGAAATTGTGTATATAACCAGACATTTTTTTTTTCCCCTTTTGGTTTTGCTTGGGTGTTAAGTAGTCAGCATGTTCCACAGACACTTGTATATATTGCAGTTTGCTTGGGCTCACTGGAAGGAAAATTAGGTATGATCTCTGTAAAATGCTATTAAAACTGCATCTGAAACAAGATCTAAAACTTATTTTGTCCAGGAGTGAATTGTAAAGGTTTTTCTGTTTAGCTGTGACGGTATTATGAGTAAAATTCAGAGGTGCAAAACTTCCTATTTGGTTTCAGTTCTGCGATCAACGTAAATTGGAAATGGACAATGACCTATTGTCCCTACTACTGAATTTCCCCTTTCCCTCTGATAGGCGAGGGTCTCATTTTGAAGGGAAATGTTGGGTGAAATCCTGATTCCAGGCAGGTCAATGGTAAAAAAAAAACCAAACCAAACAAAGACTATTGAAGTCAGAGAGACAAGGGTCCCCTGAAAATCCAGTGCCTTCCTTTCATCAACCAGCTGCTTTTCTCATTGAAGATGGCAGAAGGGCTGTAATCTGTGAAATCGCATTTTTTAATATTCCTTTGCCTAGGAAAGTGCAGATAAAAATACAGCTTTATACTCCACCCTCTGTAATAGTGTTAGACAAAAAACAGGCAGAAACATGATCTTCTATATAACTAATCAAAATCTTTTGCTGTCTCCGTACATATTTTTCCCAGGGTGCTAGGATGGTAAATATTTTAGCAGAGGGAATTAACTCTACTTCTCTTCCTTTATGTTCTGTTATCAACGGCACTAGCCCACACCCTCACTTTGCCTCATTTTTGGCTCTGCTTCTAAACCCTAAAATTCCTGTTCCTGCATTGAAACACAATTAAATTGAGGCTTAATGTGGTGCCTGTTTTATGTAATCTTGCTTTCTGGCTTTTCTTATTCTTCCAAGTCTGAATCTCATGAATCAATGTATTCAAGTTTCATCTGAAATTTTCTAACTCTCCTCAGTATGTCCTAAAGCTTCCCTTTTTTGGTTTATGAAATAATAATAAAAAGCTTAACTCTTCAGATTAAGTTGTAACTGCTTTATATGTTAGACAGACAATTTCAGTTTCACAAAGTAAAAATGGTGTGAGAGAGAAATTGCAGCTTGATTATTTTTTAAAATATTCAGATTAGAATGTCATCTTTTATGAGTTTTTTTATAACCACTTAGATTGATACAACTCTCTAAAGCTGCTCTGTTTTTCATCACACATTCTCATCTGTAAAACCTTCATTTTTATTAATCTTTGTACAATCTGTACAACTTTGAGATTAATCATTTTAAAAGAGCTACTCTCCGAGTGTTAAGGATTTGCTGGGCTAATGGTAAATGCAAGCGCTTCAAAATACTCTACAACACATAGCGCTTGCTTAGCGTTTTATGTTGCATAAGTATCAGTCTTTGTTTCCCAGTTATCTGGTGTTACGTTTTATGGCTATGTTTCCAGGTCTGTTTCTGGCTGCCTCGATCCAGAGAACAAAATATACTGGGTCCTTTTTTCACCAACTAACTCCATGAATTCTAAATATTTATAGTCCGGTTCTGCCTTTGTACAGTTCCCATTGAAGTTAGAGTGAGTTGTATATTTACAAGTAAAGGCAGAACTGTGAGGCCGAATCCTTCAGCCCTTGCTTGAAAAAAAATTTCTGTTGGATCCTGGCAGGCCAGTTTGGCTGCACGTGGCCGTGCTTAGTTCTGACTTTTTAGGACTTGCGGTGGGATCAGTCTAGTAGTGCCTCTCCTAACTATAACTCTGGGCCTTACTGGCGGGTTTTTTACCTTTTTTTGTTTTTTTTCCTTTTCTTCTTTGGTTAATTCAACTCTTCTCCCCTTGATTATCACCCTGGCCGTAGCTGAACTTCTCCTGGGGGTTGCTCAGCCCTTGGGGCAGGGGAAGACACAGCGCAGGAGCTTTGGCCGTGCTCTCAGCTGTGCTCTGAGTGCACTTGCAGCAGGGCAGCGAGCGGCTCCGCTGGCAGTTCTCCAGGCTGCTGTGGTGTTGCCTGAGCAGCCCATCCTGCTGGGAGAGAACATGTGGGTCCTGGTCCCAGAAGCCTGCCTCTCCTGAAATACCAGTGTTTACCTACCCTGGATTGTCACTGCTCATCTGAACAGCGCGGTATAATCTCTAAAGCGTCTTTTAAATTTATAACACGTATAGTGTTAGTGGGTCTGGGGTGTCCAGAGTACACATTGCAATGCGTTGGTGGAGATCTAGGCTGTTACCTAGTCCTGAGAATCTAGTGGGACAATTTTTTATTATTATTATTATGGATTTGGTGGCCTAAGCATGTGAGGCATTGTCTCTTTGCCTGGTTAAACATAGAGTGCCTGACTAGAAAAGATGAAAGTTAAGGAGTCTCCTGCCCTCTTAAGATTTCCATTTACTTAATGTACTACAGGTATAAATTTATCAGTTCCTTGTATTGCTCGTATATGTGGGATTGCATCTGATCATTATCTCTTGTGTGTGACAAAGCAGGTGTTTGGGTTTCAGTAAGGTGCTCAGAGGGCTGGAGCACCNTCTTCTATAGTGCTTTTATTTTAGTATATAAATTGCAGCAATATGAAACAAGCCAACTGTGCAAACTGTGGTATACGTTGTATGGCATACATCATGGATGCATTGAGTAAAGAGACTGGAAGAAAAAAAAATATTTCACAATGAGGTTACTATCGATGTAGAGTGAAGGCTGCAGTTCAAGAGAGCAGTGGTGTAGGGATGGTTTGTGAAAACTCCTTTCAGTGTTCCAGTTTCTCCACCGACTGGAAAGAACATTCACCTGTTAATTCCTGTCTCTCTGAAGGTCAGATTATTCCATAGCACTTCATAGTGAATAAATAGTATTTTAACCAAGAAATCTCATGTGATCCATCTGGCTGTCATCATCCCTATGGCCACACTGAGTACCAGCCAATGTTGATGGAAATGTGCCCAATGTAAAATGGGAACTAGGTTTCCTGATTATTAAAGCATCTCTCCTAGGGAAATGGTTAAGTAGATGGATGTTCATTACTTAGTATATTATGGGTCAAGAAGCTCAGAAAACAGATTTAATCTTCAAAGTTTCACAGTTGTATGTATAGTTTAAGTGAAGTATAACTAGAAATAAATGGAGGAAATGTGAAAAAGGCTGAATGTTGAGGATGGCTTCCCAACTGTGCAATAAAAATGGAGATGGAGATCATCCGGAGGATACCTCCCATTCGTAGAGCCATTCCTTAGGGCACAGACACGGTGTTGTTCTGCTTCTTACTCCTGGGAGGAATTATTTCAGAACTGACCGGTCTTTACAAAACCAGTTATCACTGAAAGATGAAAACCATGTATGTGAATTTGGAGGGAAAGTTAGGCTGTGTTTTATGGTGTAAGCTTTTACTGTGTATTCCTGTTCCTCCTTCTAAAGTTTCTGTCCTGGAAATTCTTCTTATCTNGGCTGCAGTTCAAGAGAGCAGTGGTGTAGGTATGGTTTGTGAAAACTCCTTTCAGTGTTCCAGTTTCTCCACCGACTGGAAAGAACATTCACCTGTTAATTCCTGTCTCTCTGAAGGTCAGATTATTCCATAGCACTTCATAGTGAATAAATAGTATTTTAACCAAGAAATCTCATGTGATCCATCTGGCTGTCATCATCCCTATGGCCACACTGAGTACCAGCCAATGTTGATGGAAATGTGCCCAATGTAAAATGGGAACTAGGTTTCCTGATTATTAAAGCATCTCTCCTAGGGAAATGGTTAAGTAGATGGATGTTCATTACTTAGTATATTATGGGTCAAGAAGCTCAGAAAACAGATTTAATCTTCAAAGTTTCACAGTTGTATGTATAGTTTAAGTGAAGTATAACTAGAAATAAATGGAGGAAATGTGAAAAAGGCTGAATGTTGAGGATGGCTTCCCAACTGTGCAATAAAAATGGAGATGGAGATCATCCGGAGGATACCTCCCATTCGTAGAGCCATTCCTTAGGGCACAGACACGGTGTTGTTCTGCTTCTTACTCCTGGGAGGAATTATTTCAGAACTGACCGGTCTTTACAAAACCAGTTATCACTGAAAGATGAAAACCATGTATGTGAATTTGGAGGGAAAGTTAGGCTGTGTTTTATGGTGTAAGCTTTTACTGTGTATTCCTGTTCCTCCTTCTAAAGTTTCTGTCCTGGAAATTCTTCTTATCTAACGTTGTGTCTCTTGTTTATTGCAATGTGTAAGGTTGCTAGCACGGGTATGAATGAGAGGCTTTACGGTTACTCAGGGTGACTAATGCTGAAGTTTGTACTTACCCTTGATTTGCTGCTACGTTATAGATCAGTGGTAGCTTCTACTGCAGAACATCCTCCTGATGAAGAGTAGTTCTTATTTAATTTCTGTTTTAAAATGCACTGTTTAATTTGTGATTAACATGGCTATCACCATGGGTTGGGTGCTTTTCAACCTTTTTTTTTTTTAACATCTATGGACTTGCTGCCTTTCAACAGAGAGGAGAATTTGATGCTGCTGGGGAACATGAAATGAGCAAATGGTCATTTGTTACTTGTGTTAGGGAGCAAAAGGCCACATCTGGGCCCTGAGCAGAGAGAAGACCCTATTTAGTTGGACATGGTACATATCTAGAGAAGAGTTTAATCCATTTAAATCAGATAATGGTATCTTCCTTTCTCTATTATTGCAGATAATATTACAGATCAGAGATACTTTCTTGCCACCACCCTAGAACTTATTTCATTATGATCACCTGTTTGCAACTTAAAATAGAGATAAACAGAGCATGCCTTCCTAAAAGGTGTAGCCTTTGATTTGACTAGCCGGGTGGAGCCAGGGTTTGAATCTAGTATTTTAAGCAGCAAAGGATTTGACCTAAAGGAACGCATCTGCCAGGTGGGAGCCTGCAAGCCGCTATGGGGACGAATAATAAGGAATGTGACCCACATGCTGCAGTAAGAGTGGTTCGCAAATACTGCTCCCCTCCTGTTTAGTGAGGCTCACAAACTGTTTAGACATCTCCCGCATTCCAGTTCCACTGGCTGTTCTGCAAATCACTTAAGAGGTTTAAAACTTCCTTGTAATTCTACTCTGCACATGAACTTTGAGTGAAGAGAAAGGAAGGACCAGTGAAATGAGAGTCTGGGCCTCAGGGACCCCTTCAAATTGCTATTGCAAGCATTTGGCAAAGACTGGGATAACATCCTATGTATCCATCTTTGTCCCTAGCTGTGTGCCCTTGGGCTTTGTTCTGGGCTTTCTAATTTCTAGTGCAGTGTAAAACATGAACACTTACCATTGCCAATGTGTATTAATACAGGTGGCAATGTACACGTTAATGTAACATACTAATTTAAAAAGAAAACATTTTGGTTGCAAGCAGGAAACACAGCGATGTTTCTAACATTCTGTACGGGAGAACGTAGGATTTTGGAGAATATAATTAGATAAATTTTATGGTTGTGGCACCCTCAAAACACAACAAAGGTTATGAATGCTTAAAATTATTGTGATGATGCTGCATGAGGAATCTTGAAAATTTATACCTAGTAGGGATAGGCTGGTTTTGGTTTTTTATTTTATTTTTATAAAGGGTTAATTTGTAGCGCATCCTGCAAGCTGATATGTGGGATAAATAGTTTGGACACTGATTTGTAATCTCTGTTTATGAGTACATGACTGCTATTCTTATAAATGTCATCACTTTCTTGGTAGTATCTGGTGATATCTGAGTCATGAGGTGCTGACAAAAATCCAGTGCACTTAATGTGAAACTTGAGGCATTTTGCTCATTCCAAAAGATATTAGCAATAGCCAGCCCCACATTTAACTGATAAATAATGTGTACATATGCACATGACACAGTTATGCTGCTATGTGGATTTTTTCCTCTTACCTAAAATCTTTGTGGAAATACATCAGAGTTCAAATCATGACAATTTTTTGTTTGTTTGTTTTTTGTTGTGTTTTTTTTTTTTACTGAGCTGTCTTAATGGATACTAATAGATGTATGTATGGAGTCAGTGCATTGTGACAGTGGGAGCAGATCCATACAAAGGCAGAGCAGGCTTCCTTTGGTGAATTTGAACTTGGATATCCTGGCTATAAAAGCCAACTCTGCTTATGTTATCACTGTCTTAAGAAATGAAACCTCTCACATGGAGCTGAGTACTGAAAAATATTTCATTTTTCCATTATTCCCCTCTTTATTTACAGCCATACAACAGGATATGAAAATGAGAACCACAGTGCTCCCATGTTATACAGCTGTGGGGCCCAATACAGAATACACACCCATGGAGTTTTTAGAGGCATACAAGTGAGTATAGTAGGGCATTCTTCATAGGGAAGTAAAACTGCTGCCTGTTTATAGTGTTTATTTAACACTTCACTAGTATTTACAAATCCATCCTTGATTTGCGGTTTCCCTGTGTTATCAAGAAATGCTTTACATAAGTGTCCTGACTGCACTGAAGCCACTGAAGTATAATGTGAGATGCTTTCTGAGAGTCATTTAAAATTGTTTATTTCTTCTTCTAAAGTATATCTGTGAGGCAATATTCCTCGCCAGCTTCTCAGGATGGTCCACAATACGTGATCTAGTTTCCAACTTCTAGCCCCAATCACTTTGGCCAGGTGAAGCTTCTTGTGGTTACAATGGACTGTGTGTGATAACTATATATAAGAAAGTCTAAGATGACATTTTGCTTTTATGGATTTCTGAAACTTTACTAATTCAAACATATTTCCTTAAAACAAAATATAAGAAATGATTGTTTCCTGGTGACTAAGTAATTAGTGAATATTTGGAAGGAACTTACCATTCATGGGAGTTAATTTCCTCCCTTTCTGAAACAGTCATATCATCGATAAATACCACTGTAAAAGATATATCTTCTTAAAACTGATGGCAAAGTCATTACATAATATTCGTCTCTTCTGTGTTGTTCTGTATTGTCAACATACATCAATGGTTTTAGATAGCATCTTTTCTCCTTTTCCTTTTCTGTATAGTTTAACAAGTCATTATTCAGTGGCAAGCTCTCAGAAATAGGCTCTTGAGCCAGCTTTTGTTGAGTGAATAAAAGTAAGCAGTTGACATTGTTTAAGGAAGTTAATTATCCCAGAAGGAGAAGATCATCTTCCATGGAACTTTGCGACAGTGGCCAAAATGCATTAAGGCTGAACTATTCACCAGCTCCACCTAGGCGGTCTTTCTTGGTTTTTTTTTTTACCAATTTGTATTAGCCCAATACATTAATTTCCATGTCCTTTAACTTCATATGAGTATTTAAAATAAAGAGGAGAATGCTACTGTGGCTCATGCTCGTGTCTTTCACACTGGTATAGGCCTAAAACTATTTCATATGCCAATGAGTGTTCTTCCAGGATTCTGTGATTATACATGACGTCAGAATGTGGCCCATTTTATCTTGCATATAAATATTGGTGAGAGAATTTAATAAGTAGAGTTCATTGTATTTCACCTTCAAATAATTTGAATACTCTGCAAAGAAAAGATTAAGGTATACTAAGGTTGTGCTTCGTTAATGTAGAATAAAATAAAATTGCCTGTTTGCAGTATAATATATTTAAGTATTCTTTGTCCTGGAGAAGTGCCTCTGATTGTTGTTTGTCTTTGAATATGTTAAGTAAAAGCTTGAGTACATACACATTGCATTAGCAAATCTCTGTCATTGTAGGATGTCCGACGGGTGCCAGGAGTAGCTCCAACTATTGTCCGATCAGCAAGTGAGACAAATGAAAAACGTCCCTTCATGTGTGCGTACCCTGGCTGTAACAAGCGATACTTTAAGTTGTCCCATTTACAGATGCACAGCAGAAAGCACACTGGTAAGTGCCAGCACGGACTGGTGTAAATCACATTACAGCACTGGACAGCAAAGTGGGTAGGGGGATTTTAAAATAGCATAAGGTTCAAGAAATGATCTGCCAGGTCAGGGGCAGCGAGAATCTGTCGGATGAGGTATGTATGTTCTCTGTCATCTGGGCAATCCCTCTTTTGGATACAGAAGACTCTGAATCTAGTGAAGGAAAACCCAGAGCAGTGCTGACAGCAAGTAGATCACCTCCCTCCCTCTCATACTATTACAGGGCATCATTCAGGGCTGTGATTTTTTTTTTTTTTTTCATTTGGGAGTGTCAAAGCTTGCTCTGAATCTTACCTGTTGTTAACTATTATGAAGTCTCCTCTGCAAGAGGAACCTAGACATTTAGCATCCTCTTGTCCTCCTGAGTAAGCCTTTTCTGGTTGGGGGTGGAGGCATGTATTGGAAAATGAGTTTCCTTGCTATAGGCTCTCTCCATGAAGAACTGAGCCTGAAGCCAGTCATCTGTAGACTGAGATCTGGACTCGCTTTGAGTTCAGGCAATAGAAGTTACATCTCAAAATGTGGAAACCAAACGTCCTGCTGCACCTTGCCAAAGAGTAAACAGAATTATTTCCCCTATTGGGAAATTTATACTGTTGGAAATGTATAATTATGATTTACTTTTAGATATGGTCCTTATGCATTTTTTTGATTGCCTATCATATTTTTATTTAGACAGTTCTTTCTGTGCTAATCTAGAAATCTGTGGATAAAATCTGTAAATATGGGTGCTCAGTTAACCATTAATATGTTGGAAAGTCAAAGGGATGAAACAGACAACAGAAAGGCAGTCCATACCGCTGTGACCTAGCGGATTGCCTAACATTTCATAAAAAATAGTTGCAAACTTTTCCCTTTGGGAACCATGTGGTGGCATGGGTTAATTGTGTAAAATACTTACAGGTGAGAAATGAACATTACAAAGCATTTTTAATTTCTGAATGGGCAAGTCACAAAACATTCAGACAGACATCTTCAGTGTTGCTCAGATTACACATTCAAGATAATTTGGATTGTAGCTGGAATTTAGTCTTTAGAGCTGAAAGTCTACAGAAATGCTGTTCTATTTTCTCTTAATAAATTGGAAACAGAAGAAACAGAGGAGATCTTTTGGGGTCCATTAACTGTGGTATTTTGCTTAAGTATGCCTAAACAGTTTTGAATTTTTCTTATAATCACTATTTCTTTCATTCTTAAAGTGATTTACTCTGTATTTTAGCAGTCGTAATTTGTTTGGCTTGGTCCTGTATTTTACTCCATTTAGTTGCTTGGCTTTTGCAATATTATTTCTGGATGCATCACAAGGACTTCAGCTTACCTCTTTTCTCTTTTTTTTTTTTTTTTAACCAGAGAAGATTTCCAGCATTATACCACATATAATCTAGGTCTGTAGAGTCACAAAAGCCCCAAAAGTTGTAGACAATAGGACTATGGCCATCTAGCATTCCTAGAGAGACTTCTCCCATTGTCTTTGAGGTCATACATGCCTCTCCTTTGGTTTACGCTATAGTGGAACAGGGTAAAAGAAGAGCATTTTTTCCCCTCAAACATCTCATCTGTACAGGTGGGCCCAGATCTTTCTGCTGTTATGTTTTAATATGTTGACAACAAAACTTACTCATTTCTCAAACCTTTGCAAGTTGCATTCCATAAGAGGCCAACTTGATTCCCACAGCTTGTATTTGCTGATACAAATGTTGCCGTTGATAAGACCATGTAAGCTTTTGAGGCTGGTTGCAGCTAAAGAGAGGACGCAAGGGACAGTGCACTACAGGTATGAGAATTGCTTGAGCAACTTGCCTGCCTGATGCATTCAGCATTAGGATCAGAAGGAAGTTCTCTTTATCAGGCTGGCAGGTTTTTGTCCTCAGCCTGATGTATGGGTACTAGCCATTTCCTATGATTACTGTTGGGAAATTTTACTTACCAAATTCCCAGCTGCTGTAGAGACACAGAATATGAAACTCTTCATTTCTTGTCTCCTTCTGTCGTCTGCTAGTCCTAGTTTTTGGGAGTGCTTGGTGAACCAAACTGTGTGGGAGCATCTGGAGTGGATAGTCTACGAACACTTCTGAGTTAACATATTTTCTTGGCTGCTTGGTGTGATGGAGAGTCCGGACTTGGTGGCCATGATGGTCTTTGTCAGTCCCATGCTCTTCATGAGTCCTGAGCAGTTAAACTGCCTTTTGTGATGCAAATCCATTTCCAGTCTCCTATGTACCTTCATGTCTATCTAACCCTGATTTTTGTCTCCTGCTTGTGGAAAAGCTAATTGTTGAAAGGAAAATTTGGAAACCAGATTTCTTCCAGGGCAGATCAATCATCGCTATGAAGAATGTATGCTTCTTGTTGGTAACAGTTACAGTAGCTACTGATCACACTTCTCTGCACCTTCTTTCTTTTCTCCACTTGCTTGGTTTTATATGTTAGGGGCTATCTTAAGTGACAGTATGACTAGAGTGAGGCTATTGGTTTGTGTTGATAATTTTGTGACTATATCTTAGGCTCTCTGATCATCTTTCTGTTTGTTACCCAATGAGTTCCAGAACCCCTTCTAGAGTTCTCTACTAGGAACAGAAATCGGACTTGGTGGAATTAGACAGAAAGTACATCTTTAACATAACACCTAATATTCTTAGTAAACAAAGGGATGTGTCTTTTCTTCTGCTTCAGTATTTTGGTGGGGAGGAATGATGATGAGCCAGTCTAAAGTCAGGAGAGCTGTCAGGTCAAGTGCAGGATAATTTGCTTGTGTTTGGTATACCTGTCTACAGCCAACACAACATTTTACTAGTCCTCCTGTAAGGTGGTTCTGGATTCACTCATGAGTTTGAAGCTCTTCCATCTTTCTTAGTGCACCGGTAGGCCAGTTTTTAAAATTACGAACACATAATTTGAAAACAAGCTGTTTCATATATCTAATATTAAACCAGATAGTATCTTTGCAGAATAATTTTGGCTCTTGATTATCTTTTTTCTTTCTATAATAGATACTTACAGAGGACTGGCTCATCAGATCTTTCATTCTTCACCAGTTGCAGTATTGCAAAATCAAGCAGGGCCCTGAAACACAAAGTTGAATTCTGCAATCAGTTTTTACCAATGTTTCAACGTAGCCTTAGTTGAAAATATGTTAACATTTTGTACCCTCCAAGACTGCTTATCCATTGTTAACAATGCCTTTATTGAAACATGTACAGCCAAAAAAGCTTTTTTCTTATCTTGGTGTATTTTGCTGCAGTAGATAGGCCTCTGAAAGGAAATGCAAAAATGCATAATAACTTTTCAAAAGTACAGCAAATAATGTGAGTTGTCATCCTGTGGCAGGCTTCAGAGACTACTTTGCAGAAACAAATTGATGTCTAGACCTCCATAAATTTCATTCATGGTGAAAACATCAGCATTCTTGCCAGAGATCCTTTGAATTCAGTGCCACACATTGGAAAAATTGGATTTATCCTAACAGAAAACTGAGCATTTTTGCAGAGAAAATATCCTCTGCCTGTTTGCCAGGGATATTCTCCAGCCTCGATATGCTCGGCTGCAGGTATGAGCTTCTACAATGAAGAATGAGAATCTGTAAACCAGGAAGGTTATCCTTTATGTGGTACGGGATTCAGGTCTCGGTGGTGAATTTCTGGGACTCTGAAGGGTATAAGTAATGCAGTCTAACAATGATTTTTATGCTAATCATCTAACAATGATTTCTTTGCTTTAACAAAAGCAGATATCCTTTTGCTACGGCGTGTGTCACCGTGCTGCTAAATGCTTCACAGTCATTAGTGCAGTTCATCATTACAACACCTTTGAAAAACAGAGCTATGTCCTCTATATACAGAGATGATAAACTGATAAATGGGTGTAATTGTGCTGGGAACTGCACAGGCTCTCCTCTTAAGGCTCGTGTGGTAACTTCTAGGATGGCACTCTTTCATTAATGTTGCTTTGAAATAATGATCTTCATAGGAAAGCTGTGGCATACCATCCTGCAGAACGCTACAGAAGCTGAAAGCGTACGTGGGTTCAAGAAACAACTGCACAAATTAATGGAAAGAAACTCCATTAACGAGTATTAAATAAAAAATTGCTAACTCATGAACTGCTGGATGCTAGGAGAGTGTCCACGGAAAGTGCTGCTGCATCCTTGCTTCTTCTGCTCTCCTGCAGGCAGCTTTGGCAAGCCATGGTGGGGGGCTGCTGGGCTGGCTGGACATTTGGCCTCACCCAGCATGGGCTGCTTTTAGCCTTTCATTTCTATGGCATAAAATAAGAATACTTATGTATTTAAAATACAAAATTAGTTTCAAATCTTCTCACACCTGAACTCCACAGTGTGAAGATGACAGAAAATGGTACCTGTAAAGGCTCCCTACTAAATGAAGAAACATATGTTTTATCTAAGTTTGCTAAAGCAAACTATTTTGAATAGAAAAATACATTAGTGAGGTAAAGTTGTGATTATGTGGTTGTACTCATTTGATTAAGTGAGTATACAAGAAAAGGGTTTTAACCTGGTGAAGACAAGCCTTCAGATTCTCAGACTTGCAGCCTCTTGTTTCAAAATCAGCCTCCTCTCCTCTTTTCTTGTTAGCGGCAGGCAGGCTTTTGCTCGTGCAGCGTTCCTTCGTTAAATGCAATGATGCATTTGTGCAACTGCTACAGCAGTAGGAATTTCTGTTTTCCCATGCATCTGGGCCAATGAATTTGCCCCAGAGAAAATGTGCATGGTTTCTCTAGTTTAAGTTAATTATTTTTAAGCAAAGAAGTTTATTTTATTAGAAGCATTTATTGTGACATGTGCAAGGCTGATTCACACTTGTTGCCTGATTGTTGAGCTTTATTTTTTCTGAATATTTTCCTAAATATTAAAGAACTGCTATTCTCTCTCATCTTGACTATTTTGTTATGCACCAAGTTTAGCCTTTCTTTTGTGTGCCTTCTTTCACTAATGAAATGTAAATAATCATGGAAACCTCTGACTCGCAGGTGGAAGGACTGGTGAAGCTTCATCTTCATCTCCTGTTTTGTTTTGAAATTGTATATGGTCTCATAGGAAGGTGACAGTATTATTGGATATTTTTCCTACGTTAAGAGTCTTTAGCCTTTTACTGGAGAGGGTCTAATAGGCCTGGAGAAACTAGACACTGCTCTAACCCCTCTCTGTACAGTGATTTGATGAGGTACTAACAGATTCTTTCTAATCTGGGACATTTCTGTTGTCCTGTTCTGATGAAACTTAGGGAAGTTAACAGGTACGTGACAGTTGGCTTTGGCAGGCATTTTGCTTGGCAGTAGCTGACATGGAAGATGTAGAAGGCAAGGGAAATTAGGATGTCTGTCCAAATATTGTGACTGGTTTTGTTTGCTTGCTTTTTGTTTTCTACGCAGTGTCATCATATCTCTGTGTAAGCATCCTGGATTGAATCCTTTAATATACACCTAGGTTAAATTTGTCCTTAATTTAATAAAGATTATATTTCAAAGTATTTTAAGAAGAACTTTCATGTGCGTGCCATCAGACGCACTATACTGTTTTATTCAAATACCTCCTTAACCATCTTCTGCTTTTATATTGCAATTAGCAGACAATCATCCTGTCACTGCATTCTGCTCTGCTGACATCCCCCCTCTTAAATCTGCCAAAGGGCTGAATTCCTTGGAAGTAAGTGGTTTCTGAAAAGCAGGCACCCCCCAGGGAGTCCTTGCGGTCAAAGTGTGCAGAACTATTTCAAACACCTGTGGCAACTTTAATCCCTTATGCTAATAAATTAAGCACAGCAGACATGGAAATTGTCCACACCTAGTTTCAGAATCAGTAAAGTCCTCTGGGTGACTGTCACAGGAAGTTAGCTTGTTCTTGCAGATTTAGTTGCTTTTGTAAAATTTTGATCTTAGCCACACCAGAATGAATGGGGAATGCTCTTCTTAATATGCTGCTTATACAGTGTTACCCAGATCAGAAGGCTTCTGCTTTAAACTAAACTAGTTTGCACTGGTGTTCTGAGATACCATTTCCTCATCATAATAAAATCAGAAATGCAGACACTTGCAAGGAAGCTGTATGAAAGTGCTATGTGTTTGAAAGTATACCCAGAGAGATTAAACCCACTGCCCACTTCAGCTAATTTTTTTTCTTTAGGTACTTCGTGCTGGACCTTTGTTTTACATCTCAGCTTTTCACTGTAGACAAAGCAGGTCCCAGCTGGTCTCATGTGTACCTTCCAGATAAAAGCCAGGATCCTCCCAGCTTTGCAGTGAGAGATGTTTCGTTAGGTCTTGTGCAGAGGCCTCTGCGCGGGGCTGTGGCACTGTAAACAGACTTTATGTGGGTATAAATGTGATTATATCTGAGGCTCTTGCAGGATTCCAGTCCTGTGCAAAGGGGCCTTAGATGCAAATCCTATCTGAAAGATCATACAGCTCTTCCTGTAATAGCATATGGATTAGGTGATTTGGTTTTTTTCCTGTCCTGACCAAATTTTCAGCAATTCTGTGGTATGCTACATGCCAACAATATTTCTCTCTTTCCTCAGGCTCCTCAACTGCTGCATTTCTCTTGGCATGTTTATGTGGTTGGTGAAGTCCTTTGCATTGAGTTGAACACCATGTTAACTTGAGACACTAGTTTGTAGGGATTTAATTTTTTCTAAAAGTCAGAATCTCACTTTTGGTCACAGAGAAAACACATCCTGAGGTTCTCTGCTGTTTATATTTACACAAGGCTTTGCAATAACTCATAGGCTTGCCTGCAGGAGGTGTGCAGCTACATGAGAAATTCTATTTAATGGTGCTTTCCAGAAGAAACATCATTTGGGTTTTGGGGAAGAATATGTATTTTTCTGTGGTTGAATTTTGCTCATTTTGTTTTCATTCCTTTAGTGTGGTTAAAATTGCTGCCTACATGGATGTCATTGGCTTAGCTTTCGCTTCAAATCCAATTTAGAGCAAACTGCAAATTGTTCCCTTGTACAAATGATGTATTACTGAAACAGGTGGAAAGGGCTTAATATGGTTTTCAGAGAAATATAAAACAAGAGAGTTCTTTTCCAGCGGAAAACAATAAAAAAAATAAAAATTACGCAACCTGATTTTTTTTTGTAGCTTTAACCTAATGGGCTATGTTTTTAGAATAAGCAGATTCAAGATCAGTGTCAATGCAGTAGAATTATGCCATCCTTTCCCCATTGATTCCAACATAATTGTATGGTTTTATAGCAAATGAGTCCTGGCTAACCACTAGACTGCTTTAGACAGGAGAGGTCTAAGTCTTTTAGTGTAACATGTTTCATCTTCTGATTCTAGTTGATGTGTTCCCTCATTTAGCCATATTTTCTGATAAATCATTTGTCCTTTACAGGTGAAAAACCTTATCAGTGTGATTTTAAGGACTGTGAACGAAGATTTTCTCGTTCAGACCAACTCAAACGGCACCAAAGACGACACACAGGTTTGTTGACAGCACATCTCTGCTCATTAGAGTTCATCTTTACATATGAATTGTGATCCAAAAAGTATACTTCTGAACTTCTGAACTTCTGATTTTCTGATGTTGTGTTTGCTCATATATGATACCTGTAGTGCCAAATTCTTGAAGTTAGCTGAGTTTTTATGTTGCCATTTCAGTGCTAATATGGTTGTATATGTCGCCCTTTAATCCTGACACCATCTTTTTGAAACAGCTTTCTTAATGAAACTGTTTGCTCTGTACTGTATCCCCAATAGAGGTCATATATATTATTTTTAAAAAACAAACAGTTCTGCAAGAAAAGGTTACCAGTGAGTAACCTGATGAACATTACTGTTGGTATTCTGATGTTCGTGTGGCAGTGCTAACAGGTTTTGAGACAGCCAAAACTACTTGTAAGTTCAGTCCAAATTCAGCAAGTTGGTCTTTTGTGCACACATTGTTTTCTGGAAACGTCAAGACAGCCCATTTCAATATTTCAGGAGTTCTTGGAGGTCTAGATTAGATTGACAGGGCAGACAGCTGCCCTTCTCAAAATCACAGAAGAGGAGGTGATCATGACTCCAGCCTCCTAGCTGGGAGTGGAACCATGAGGGTACTCTGCATGGAACATGAGAAAGGGTTTCTGAGTACTCTTCTACCTGAGTCACAGCAAGAAATTGCATTTGGGTCTCCTGTATCTCAGGGAGTGTCCAGACAGTTGGTTTACTCACTGTTCTGTGGTGGGTTGATTGACAGCCAGCTGAATATGAGCCAGCAGTGTGCCCAGGTGGCCAAGAAGGCCAACAGCATCCTGGCTTGTATCAGAAATAGTGTGGCCAGCAGGAGTAGGGAAGTGATTGGCCCCCTGTAGTCAGCACTGGTGAGGCTACACCTCAAATACTGTGTTCAGTTTTGGGCCCCTCACTACGAGACAGACATTGAGGTGCTGGAGCGTGTCCAAAGAAAAAGCAATGAAGCTGGTGAAGGGTCTAGAGAACAAGTCTGATGAGGAGTGGCTGAGGGAACTGGGGTTGTTTAGCCTGGAGAAGAGGAGGCTGAGGGGAGACCTTATCGCTCTCTACAACTGCCTGAAAAGGGGTTGTAGCCAGGTGGGTGTTGGTCTCTTCTTCCAAGTAACAAGTGACAGGACAAGAGGAAACAGCCTCAAGATGTGCCAGAGAAAGTTTAGACTGGATATTAGGAAAAATTTCTTCACCGAAAGGGTTGTCAAGCACTGGAACAGGCTGCCTGGGGAAGTGGTTGAGTCACCATCCCTGGAGGTATTTAAAAGATGTGCAGATGTGGCACTTAGGGACATGGTTTAGTGGTGGACTTGGCAGTGCTAGGTTAATGGTTGGACTCAATGATCTTAAAGGTCTTTTCCAACCTAAAAGAGTCTATGATTCTGTGATTTCTGCCTATTACTTTTCTTGCTAAAGATGTTCTATCCCACTTAAACGGTCTTACTGAGAGATGTGGGAAGTGTCTCTGAAAGCTGATGGTAAAAGTACTCTGTTAGGACGATACATTTTTAGCAACTGCATACTAGAACACATCTGCGTTAAGCAGTCCCCAAGACTTATGTGTAGTGTGTAAAATAACTAGTAGAAGTATAAAGTAAGTTAAGCTATTGGGAGTATATAAAAATATACTTCTGCACCTCTATTCTTCTTATGTCATATTTGCTCATAGATGATACCAATAGAGCCAAGCCACAGGATCAGAATTAACATCTGCAGATCCTCCTTAGTCCAACAGTGTAAGTGGGTGTTTGTTTATGATGGTGCTCTTTGGATGCTTCAGACCCAGACATTGGAAGAAGAGACTACAAAGGGGTGGTAGCCTGGATAATCACTTTCTGTAATGTGTAGGCATGAAGCTGGGAGGAGCAGTTACAGTAACTAGTACAAAAAAAATCCGGACTTTGGAAAATTCAGAAATAGCTGATTTTATTCACCCTTCCAAGAGGCATTGGAATATAAGAATAGATTTTTTTTTTTTGTCTTTTCAGGTGTGAAGCCCTTCCAGTGTAAAACCTGTCAGAGAAAGTTCTCCAGATCTGATCATCTGAAGACTCATACCAGGACTCATACAGGTAAAACAAGTGCGTAAACTTTTCTTCACATTTATATTTCATTATTTTTAAAGTTTAAACCAATGTTGTTGTAAATTACATGATTAGAAAGTCTCTTAACCAGGAGTTAAATATTCAAAACAACAGAAAGAATTCCAGTGTGATGATTTTTCAGTGTGACTACATTCCCCAAGTGTCATAGTCACTTCACAAAGGGATTTAGGTGATTTTGGAAACTACGCTTTCTTTCTTCATGTTTAAAGAAATTTCAGCTTGACAAAATATATTTTGTCAGCTATTGTGAAATGAACATCATGGTCTCAGCCCACAAATGTCAAGTTGATCTACTGCCTTTACTGAAAAACCCTACAAGATAGAAATTTTAATTCTAGCTTCAGCCGAAGGTCTGTAATCTAAAGTATTCGTGCCTACTCATGCTTCTCCTAAGTGTCAGTTGAGCCTAATGCAGGATAGCACGGCAAAGCTCTTGCTGTTGCTGCTTGTACTGTAATCTCTCCAGAAGATAAAAGGAGTGCCTTTTGCAAGCTCACACTGACAGACACTAAAGTAAAAGCTTACTCAAATATTCAAGGACCTTTTTGCAGAAACTATAGTATTTGATATAAATACAGGGGAAAAAATAGGAGGCCATTTTAGCCTACTCTGCTCTCATGTCAATGTAAACACCGTTGAGGAGCAACTGCAGCAACCTCTATATTTTAGTTTTAAGTTTTAGAATTATTCCTGTAAACTGACATTTTCCGTTCCCTTCCACTATGTATGCAGTAGTTTTACCAAGTAATTGTTTACCGAGCACTTTGACATGTTATTAGATGTCACAGTGTTTTCTATGCTGGCGTTAACCTTTTAAATTCAGTCTCTGTACAGATGGACAAGGAGCCTGAAAATCTTTTTCTCTCTGCTAAGAATTCTTTTTTCTCTTCTGGACCATAAAAGCCACATATTTAAGACTTTCAAAAATAAAAAGAGAAATTTTAATAAAGGAGATGATTCACCTGAGAACAATGACATTTTCTGTGGCACTGGCCAAATAAATGCTTCAGGTAATGGCCATATCTGCACTTGCAATCTGCAAATGGTAAAGGGCATGGCTGTGTTCCTTGGTTCTCCCCGTGGTTTCACGCTGAGCTGCAGGGCCTGGGTCTGTGTGCATTTGCATGAAGAAAGATATTATCTTAATCAGCAAGAGGTAACAAAATGGCAAGCGGTTGTCACGTGCTAGCAAGCCAGGATAAACTTTATTCCCCATCAGATTTCATTGCTAACTGATCTGCTAATTCATGACTTTCATGACTCCAGTAATTTTTTATCCCAGATTAGCTAAATCAGGAAAGAACTTGCTTTCTTTTTTCTGGTGAAACTCATCTCCCCGTTCTAGTTCTTCCTTGCTCCATGTGATGCAAGCCCACACTGCACTCACTGCTGAAAGCGGCCTCACTCGGGCACTGATAACCTCATAGCGCAAACTTCTGCGTGGGCTTGCTGTCTGCCACTGGCTCAGGTTCTGTGTGAGCTCTGCAGCCCAGCTGCGTGCTGCTGTGATGATGCTCCTGTCGGCGGTTTTGGATGTGTCATGCTCCTTTGACTGTAAAATACACATATCCTGAGGGGAATGAGCATGAGTGGTGGGTGGGGATTTTTCATCTCCATCTTACCCTATAGCTTCATTCCTCTTTCTTTCTTATACCCCCTAAATTTTGCAATGAAACACCTAGCTCAAGTTAACTTGCTCCATGTTAAATCTTGATGAAGCAAAGCACAGGTGACTTCCATCTAATTCCATCCTAATTTTAAGTCAACTGCCAAACTATTTGTTAAGCCACAAATTCACGGTTTCTTTTCTCCACAAACAATTTTACTGTGACAGCAATCTTTGCTGTCAAAAGCAAAAAATAAATGAAAGGAAAACTCCACACCTTTATATACATTTTTAGCAATGGAAATGTGATTTCTGATATGTACAGTGAAGCTGTACACAGCAATTTGTGCCCAGCCCAGAAGTAACAGAGATTGCTGCCCCTTGTTGCGAGAGAAATTGCTTGTGAAACCAGAAATTGCGTGTGAAACAGCAAAACTGTGCTCCTTTTACTGTGGTAGTTCAGTGAAAAACTGGCCGGTAATAGATAACTCGCGTTGGTTCAGAGGATGGTTTTGCTAATGCTGCTGAGATGAAAGAAGACCACTTTATACAATCCGTGATTTTTATCAGTAGCTCTAACCAGATCAATTTTGTCCCATACTGTTTTATGCACTCACGTGAGATAGCTGATGCTTTCGCCAGCACGTACGTTAAGTGGATAAAGTAGACTTTAACCCCCTTTCCGCCCCCTTTATATATATTGTACGGGATTTTGCAAACAGAAACACACAACATTTATGCCAATCCCAGATCTCCTTTTGCCTGAGTTTGGATGTTTATGAAGTGCACAAAGTGTGAGGCAAAGAAGAGGAGAAGATGTCTGGGTGAGCTCGTACCACTCCAGTGTGTCTTGAGTTGGAGAGTACAAAGTGGGTAGACAGCACAGAAGAGCCCAGTCCCAGAGCTGAGCCTATTTTAAAATATTGCATCTATTTTGGGGAAAAAAAAAAGAAAATGCAATTCTAAAAGAAACATGAGTCACCGGGCACTGCTCTGGGCTAACGAAAGCATTCCATCAGCATTCCTGCGGCATCAGGAACATGGCCTGAAATTCTACTTAAATGTTGTAGAAAATCGAGAGACTAGATTAAACTGTAAAAAGGTGATGGCATTTCTTCTTAAGATTGAATGTGCTTTGCTTGCGGTCATTTTTAGTGAATATTATGCTCATGGGAATGTTAGAAAAATATTGAATATTTTAAGCCTTTAACATCTCCCATAGATGTGAATCTACTTTATTTAGACACTAGTGGGAAACTTTCAGTCTGGCTCAGCAGACTTCATGCTGAACTCTTTTTCTTCTACCACATTCACTTACACTCACCAGTTTCAAAGAACTTCAGCCAAAACTCATAGAATTAGCTGGAAAAACTGTCCTTGACTTGAGGTCAAGCTCTAAATAGTCACTGACAATTTTCACAGTGACTAGCAGTATATCTGCACCACAGTCCAAGGTGTGACTGAAGCTTGTACGAATGCCAGTGACTTTTAAACTCGTTCATTCGAGAGCTGAGAGTAGCATAGACATGGCAACACGGTGTTCAGTAAGGGCCTGTCTTCAGGAATGAACCACTGCAAAATGTTCTACGTCATCCGAAAAGGCCGTTGCTAAAGATCAGCTGAGGGAGATGTAAGAAAGCACGGAGCGCTGATGTGAGGAGGAATTGAGGGCACCCCCACACCCTCTCAGGACAGCCCGGGATGTCATTCCTCCTGATGGGGCCTCTGCCTAGCTCCTCAAAACCCTGCAGAAAGAAAACAAATAGCAGTGTCTCAGGCGAGCTGTATACCCAGTTAATAACAGGGTGTTTTGTTAACAGGTGAAAAGCCTTTCAGTTGCCGGTGGCCCAGCTGTCAAAAAAAATTTGCCAGGTCTGATGAATTAGTTCGTCATCACAACATGCACCAGAGGAACATGACTAAACTGCAGTTGGCCCTTTAGACAGTTCAAACAAGTGAATAAACCAGATGGGACATTATGAGCTACTGCAAACTTTATCAGCCATCTTCGATCACCTCTGTCAGAAAGCTGCAGCTGTCTTCGCATCCCATTTGACACAAGTTAACTAAACCGTAGGATTCTGCTCAGCCTTGCCTTCCATTTGGACTTACATAAATTCCTATTCAATAAGTTCAAGAGATTTTTATTTGTAATTTTGTTTAAAAGTAAGCAACATTGCCACAGTTTCAAGATTACTGTAAACTGTGCTTACCTTCCACATCTGTATCAAGTTTTCTGGTTTTATTTTCACTACAAGTTTTCTAGGTACGTATTGTTGTACCTTTTTAAGTCCTGCAGTGAGTAGGGTGATTCCTCCCTGTTGAAGTTAAGCTTTACGTTACGACATCTGTGCATATGTTGAAGTTTCCAAATGCTAGTACAGCTATCCTCACCAGATGAGACGGAACGCTCACCTGAGATACTTTTGGTAAACTTTGTACTCGTACTGCCAAAGGGCAAGCTTTTAAAGTTGGAAGCTCTGCTTTTGAATTTCACAAATCACACCTTTTTTTAAGGGACGTATTTCTAGAGCAGCTAAAGCTAGATGAACCAGAGCTTCCCTGTACAGAAAATGAGAATCTTACCATTAAGTTAACTTGTTTTTTAAATAATCACATTATTGATCCCCCCAAACTGTTTTGTTTGTCAAATAACTCTCTCCCTTTCTCTCTCTCTTTTTAATGTATTAGTTTAAATTTATTCTATCATGAGATGCATAGATCTCCTTTACACAAAACTAATTCCAATCATTGTAGACATTTGGGATTTGTTTACAATGTAAAGCCACACTGGTTATGTGGCTAGCAAGCTGTATAAACTTAAAACTGAACTTTTAATGGGGCTGGTCCAGGATCTCCATTAACAGATTACTCTTAAGATAAGTAACTTAAAAAGACTCTTTGTCAAGTATATGTGAAAAAGACATTATTAGTGTAAGGAAATATATTGTTTCAGGGTTTTGGGAGGAGGGGTTTATTATTTACTTTTAATTGCTTGAAATTGTTTGTATATATATATATCTGATAATGTATTGCTCTTAGACATCTAAAATTAGAAAGTGTATAAATATTAGATGCATCACTGTTCTGATGTTGTTGCTGTTACAAACTATTGATAACACTAAGAATGTAACCTGCATTTTTCACTGAGCTTTCAATTAAAGCCCATTCAAAGAGAAACAAATGAGAGTCCAACAGATGTCTTGTTTCATGTCTGGTATTAAATTTCAAATGCCCTGTCCAATAGTATCCATTTTTTTTTTTTTTTTTTTTTTTTGTATATAAAGGTACCACCAGCACTGATGACCACTAGTTAACCTGTCCAGGTCTTGACCACAATTTATCCATCTCACTTGGGAATCATACTGGCAGCAGCAAACAGTGTCAAGTTTCATATTGTGCTATAAAACAGTTGCTTCAGTCGTTTGTCTTCTTACCAAAGTATTCCTTTTCTTTCGACCTGTAAGATTTGTATAAGAACTTTATAGAATAGTAAAATCCAGTTTATAAATAGCAGCACTGGCCTTCTGTAGAACCGTGCTGAAACCGTAAGCACAGATAACTTCTTAGATTAGGATGTCATAGGCTGACTTTTAAGTAAAAGTTAACATAGAGTTGGGGTGGCTTAAATCAGTTCAGCAGGTTGAAAAAGACAGTCTTTCTTAGATGATGAAGTGTGAAAATGAAGATAAAAAAATATTACTGTTTCTTTGTCATACTGCCTACTTTTCTTTGGAAGTAAGTACAGCCTGCCTCAGCGCCCTTTGACCTTGCAAAATATTTGTATCTCTTTAGCAAAAATCTTTAATGTATCTTGCCAAGCTTTTTTCTCTAATGTACACAATGGAGTTCTATGATGGGTTGAGCTTTCTCTCTTAAAGTGCAGCTGCATCGTCAAGAAAACTCAACAGTTAATTCTTCAAGTCCTCTTTTTCGCATGGGTATTGCATCACTGTTAATTACTGTTGGGGTACTGTGACTCATTTGTATCAGTCAACTTTATCTTTTGCTGCCAAAAGACAGCATCTCTCTGGAGAAACTCATAACAAGTGTGGCAAACATCAAATATTTGGAGCGAATGGTGTACATAAAACTGCACAGAATTAAAAAATAAAGCAACTCCTCCTGCTTTCTTGAGAGAAAAGTTCAGTTGCAATAACAATGTCCTCTGATTTAGCCAGCAGTCTTCTGCAACTACAAAACAATCTGTTTTTTCAGTCTGCACCCAAAATAGAGAGCTGCCATGAGTGTTTATACTAAAAGCCAAAAAAAGAAAAATCAGCCTCCAGTTGTGCCTGCGTTAGTCAAACATAAATAAAACTATCTTTTGTGAAATACAACCAAAACTCCACTGCAGCACAGGCCAGACTTCCAGTGACCTGTAAATAACTACAGCCATGGGTTTGCTGCTTGGTGAATTGCATGCCAAATAATAGACGGCTACAAAAAGTGAAGCGTGGGTCGATGAGTGACAGAGCATGTCCCTTTGTTTTTGTTGTCACCAATTTTTCAATGAAAGTGCTTATTGCTACTCTGTTGTTTGATGACCGTTACATGCCCCAACCTGCCAAGTACAGTGAGGACGATGGTAAATGTTTACAAGATTTTTAAAATTTTTATTCTCAGCTATTTTACAGTCTGTGTCGTTAGAGGCTTTTTATGTCTCTCCCTTTCATTTCCCCGTTTTCAAGATTCTATCAGCAAGGTAAGCCACCTTTCCTGAAGTGCTTTACTACATGAATTTCTCAGAAGCAGCCCCCAGACGCTGGTTCTTGCAGCATGCAATTCCTCATTTTGCGGCAAGCAGAAACTGCTCAGCAGGCCGAGTTTCTGTGAGCTTGACCTCCATATGAAAGATGAGGGGGCTGTACTGTATTATATCTTACAAGTATCTTTAGCTCTCTGGAAAGTTTTCAGTCTCACGATTAATTGAGCAAGTCTTTTATGCCTCTGCACTCTGTTCTTAAACTGAAAATAGTGACCAATGTTATTTTGGCTGATGGTTAATGTCTAACTGTGATTGGCATCCTATTCCTGTCCTGTAGCTTCCCTAGCCTCACAGAATGGAGAATGTGAATTCTATAGATAACATTTCTACTTTTTCTTGTCACTTCCTGATGTACAAGATGTGTTGGGTAGAAAGGGAACGTGATCTCTTCTCTCTCTGATGATGTCAGCTGGGATTCAAGGGTTCACTTGCGCCAATTTTTTCAAGGTAGGTGAATCCAGAAAAGTGTCCCTTCTGCTTAGGGAAACATGAGAGCTAACATGCCTAAATTGTAACCACATGGTCATACTTCTGATGCATGCCATATTCTTTAATGGTACAGACTGTAGAGGAAGAGGAAGAACACAGACGTTATCTTGCTGCAGTTAGGCAGCCAGCCTGAGGGCAGTCCATGCCTCAGATGAGTGCTGATTCCTGTAAGGGAAGGGAGGGACTTGTAAAGAAGTAGCTCTTTGCTTCTCTTCCCATGGTGGGTTAGGCGAGTTGTTCATTTTGGAAGCCACTCCAACCAGGCCTATCTGTTTCAGGATGTCAGTAGGATTCATTTCACTGTCTCACCAACCAACCTTACAGCAACTGGGAACAGTTCCTGAAGATGCAGGTAGGTGCCTTCAACCAGTGTTTCTTCCTCCTTCCCTTTCCCCAGGCAGGCACTGAGAAAACCCTGCCACGTGCCGTCTTTTCCCATCATCACTGTGACCTGACAGCAAATCCAATACGGTAAGCAAGCTGCTCCCAGCACCTTGTCCAAAAGCCCGACAAGGCTCTGGAGTGGATCGAGGGGCTCCGAGAAGGTGTCCGCAGCCCCACGCCTCAGAGCTGCCTGGACCGAGCGTGAGGTGGGTACCCAAAGGCAACCATCAGGCAGAGGTATGCTGCCAGAGGACAGGAAAATCCTTGCTCGGGGAAAATCCTCCTCTCCCCCCTCCCTCCCCTCCAATTAACAAAAAAGTAATTAAAGGCAACGCACGTGGTTCAGAACGGCACTAATGGACAAGAAAGCCCAGCTACAATATTTGGGAAGATCCAACAAAAGATTCATTAGGATTCTTCTCGTTATTGGAAGTCCTGATGACACAAAGGAGCCTAATGAAACAGAAGACCTGGTCACAAGAGCGATGAGTTAAAGAAAACCCAAACCCAAATCCCAACCCCACTGACACCATTCTAAAAATTAGACAATTAAGAGTAAAACCAGGAATGTAGCCAGAACTATTCCACCTCAAATAATAAACACAAGGATAAGTTGCCAAGTGAGGTCAAAGAAGCAAATGGTAAAGTGAGTTTAAGAGACAGCTAGACACTTTTATGGGGAGAGAGGGGATTGAAGGATACAGTGACAAAACCGGGGGTAGAGCTGAGATAAACCCAGAGGACAGGCACGGTGGGCCAATAGCTGCAGAGTGCTCTGAGCCCCGGTTGCTCAGTAGAGGAGCAGAGCAGCTCTTGGCGTTCGGGGGAGACTTACCAGGGCTGTCGGCAGCGTCCTGTGAGGGACAAAGGGAAACTGCCAGAGCAGTGTGAAAGGAAGATGAACCTGGCAGACAGAAACAGTTCTGCTCTCAGATCACTGGTTGTAAGTGCTGCCCTTGGTTTCACCAGTGAGATGCCTTGGCAGACTTGCTAAAAAACAGGTTTTTGAAGACCTTCTACCCAAGCAGCGTCTCTTCTGGCAAGTTAACAATGCAAAGCACAGAAAGAGACACCAAAAGAAAAACAGAAAGAAAAACGTTTTCTTTATTTTTCATGAAAGACTACTGGTAATATAGGAAAGAACAAGGTTGTCAGAATATGATTCAAATGAAGCAAAGACAAAATATTCAAAGGTTATGTTCTCTGCTTGTACGAAGCTTTGCATACTTTCATATTGTCAGCACAGCCTGTGTTGATGCCCATTAAAAGTCTGGCAGAACTTCCGTGGCTTCAAATAGCAGCATGATGAAGCCTAGTTTCAAGTGCTCGGTTTGGCCACCTCTGCACTGACAAGCAGATGTGGTTCCACCAGCACAGTAAGGTTCTTAAATGATGGTGGTAATGGCACCAAGACCACCACAGGTGCTGGAAGTAAGCCGGAGCATCTAATAAATAAAGTGCAGTTTTCTATATAGATTGCAATCCAAACACAAATGCCAGCTTCTGCTGCTAAAAAAGTTACCTTTGAGACCTCAAAGGGCTCTGAGCAGTGAGCATGCTCTGAAAGGCAATATTCTCCTAGAAGACACACATTACATGAGCAGATCTTCTGCTAGGTGCTGTAGAAACACTGAGTAGCAGGAAGACTTTGCCCCAAAGAGGTTGCAAGCCACAGACAAGGCTTTAGAAGACAAGTGTTTAAAGGCACTAAAATCTTGAATGAGAAAGTAAAGTCCTAGGCAAGGCTTTTCTATTCCGCATGACTAAGTGCCTGTCTCATAGGTATAAATATAATTTAATAGAATCACTGGGGTTTATGTGAAACAGGCTAGTTATGTTCTGATGAACTCTGGCAGAACCAAGATCTTAATCTGCAAAAACAGGCTGAGCAGCCATGATCACTTGGCTGATCATCCTGGCTTGAATGACTAGATAAATCTAATATAAAACTGGTTGCCTTCCTCAGCATCAAAAAAGCCCTTTTGGTGCAAGGGGATTATAAAAAACACAGGGCACTGAGACACTTTAGTACAGAGGTGCGGGAGAGAAATACAACTGTATTTATTCTCAGGCAGTTTCTTTTTATGGCTCATTCTCATCTGAGTCATGCCCCAGAACTCCCATTCATTTGAATGAGATGTTGAAAAACATAACTACAAAAAAAAAAACCCAACCCAAAAAACAAAAAGACAAAACAAAACAGAACAAAACCTCACTGCCCAGAAAAAATCCTGCCCCAGAGTTTCTTGGGAAATGGCGTGTCCTCATGCACATGCTCTACTCGGACAATAGTCACGTCTGCTTAATGTTTCCTCCTGGGAAGGTCTCTGACATTTTTAACTGTATCGCTGAGGTTTCTAGGTTAAATTACCAGTCTAGCTGCACAGTAAAGGTACCTTGTAAAGGCAAATAAAGAGGTTTTTATCTACTGTATGGCAAGCGGTCCAGCCCAACAAAGCACTGTATTTAGAGTAGGAGAGCTTTTTCACCCTCAGCCACTAGACGGCTCAGCTAGAGGCTTTGCTTGCTTTTAGGACAGCTGCGTTTCGGGGAACGCAGTGCAGCCAAGCCCGCTGAAGCTGGAGGAATTTCCTAACTTGCAACAGAAAGTTACAGGACGTGCAGAGCAGCAGTCAAAGCTTAAGACTGTCATGTAATGCAACTAAAAACGTTCAGTTGCCTGAATACGGTATTGTGCTGTTATCGTAATTACAGCATTTATCCAAATGGATCTGGGTAGCTATTGAGAATCACAAAGGTTTAAAAATCTGGTTGCCTGCGGCATTCCTCAAAGGCCAAGCTCCCACTGTCCTTGAGGCTGCCTAGGATGGTGCTTCATGCTCTGAAGAGACGTGTGCTGTGAATCGCTCACTGCTCGTTACCTCAGAAGTGTGGAGATGCATGTTTCTGTTATTAGAAGGAAGAATTAATAGAGAATCAAAGAAAGGAAAGGTCACATGGCATATGGATTTGAATTGCCTCAATGGGTATTTCCCTGGTGAAAGTCCACTGGACCATCTGAAATAAAAATCTCCAATAATTTTTTTGTACTGTTGTGGAATGAATGAAACCCTCTAGTGACCGAGCTGCATCCTCACCCCGCTCCGAGCTGCGGGACTTCAGCATGGCTTGCTACAGGCTTCCCCTTTGTGAAGCCAGTCTGGGGAGGAGGAATTGCAGTTTGCAATACTGAAGGACATCACACAGGACAAACAACCTAATAACAGTCTAATATTTCTAAGCTGTATAAATTCTTAGTGTCTGCTGCAGGCAGAATCCAAACACTTGTGTCAATTCTGTACCATGCCCCAGACTGCCAAAAAACATTAATATAAGCATATTTATCTGGGCTGCAGTGTGTTACAAGAATTCATTAGGACAATATGTGATATGGTGCTGAAACAGAAGGCTGGATTTCTCTGGCCAGAGATGAGGAAGTCTAGTCCCTGCTGAACTTTTACTACTGATAAAGACAATGTCTGCTGGCAGCATTCATTTTTTACTAGGCCATCTGCATCCAGTCAAGGATAACTTGACTTTCTGAAAAAGCCATTCATCAGAATCAACCCTGTACAACTTTCTCTTGATGAGTAAAGCAACACAAAGAAAGACCGAGATGGTTAATAAACTTCTTTGGGAGCAAAAGGTCAATGCTGGTGTAAACAAAGCAGTGTCATAGTACTATACAGAAGCATTGAAGTTTCCTGCGTGTTTATATGGCTGATGCCCCATTTCTTTTTTATCAGCATTTGTTATCATTTATTTTGCTCTGCTATAGCTGATCTATAAATCTTTATAACAGTGTTCTTTATTTTCTTAATTTTGTCATCTTTCTTATCGCCTTTTATCACCTGTTTGTGTCCAGTGTGTTTGCTACTCTCTGCTGCTTGATGGCTGCCCACGATTAGTCCTATTAACCCTTTACTTCTCATCTACCACACACGGGTCTAAAGTAGTTAAGTCTTTCAGAATCTCCCTGTTTTTTCTAAAGCTGAATCAAACACTGAAGACATTTCCATTGCCTCCTTAACAAATCATTAACTATTAAAGATAAAAAATGAATGAGTGCACTGATGGGGAAATATTCCTGCCCCAAGTGACATAGCCTTGCTTTTAGATACACAACACCAAGACTAGGCAGTGGCCGTGTACTTTTCACTTCAGGCCCTTACCACTGTACTTCAGATCCAAATTGGAGAGTCCTAGACTTGCACCCTGTGAGGAGGTAACAGGTTGCCCTTCCTGCCCTCCCAGCCCTTGGCGTTCATGCTTCATGGCTGTGCACGTGGAGAAAGCAGTCATTAGAAGTTGGACCGAAGTCCCTGGGCTCCCTTCACACCAATCACTGATCATCCAGCCAAACTTGAGCTTGGGCAAAATTATAGACAGTCAGCTAACAGGAGAATATTCCATATCTACAGTGACAAACATGAAGCAGCTGATACCCTGGTAATATTATTTAGCTATTCAGCAATACTTGCTTTAGAGCCACAACATTTAAAACCTCGTAGATAGATAGGTGAAATTGCCTAGAGCACAACTATTTTCTTCAGCATTTCAGAGTGAGCTAAAAGTCTTCATTAAAGGAAAAAATAAAGTTAATTTTTCTTAGTGAAGAGCCTCTAGGGTTCAACTTTTTCCTTTGGTGTGTTATTTTGTTTCATGTAATTAGATTACAAAAGTTTCGTACAGTCTAGATATCCAAAATACAATAAAAAAACTTGGATTGATCCAAACCAATTTTTGGGTAATGGCTTCAGCAAAACATATACTTCTCTTTCTAAGGGCTTACATCTTGAAACATTTTGTTTAATAGAGACTTACACAATGTAATTTCTAATGACACCAGAGTATTTATGGGAACTGGGTACTATAGGGAACAAAAAAACACTAAAGACTCTGAATTTCCCAATTAACTATGAATTTTGAGACCAGCCAGTTATAACATTAATCTCCCTTGTTAATAAATGTAATATAATATAATACACTTTTAATAGTATGAGCCTCTGCTGAATCTGCAATCTTAAACTCTTACTTAGAAATGAGGAAAAAGCCTCATGTCCCTGACATTAATAGAAGTAAGATTTCTACCTGACCAAAAATTGCTGGAATAAGTTAAAAACCAACTGATTATTCCAGATTTAGTATTCCAGTTATTCCACATGACTATACAGTTAGAGGATGTTCTGTCACATTGATAGCAAGACTAGAGGCATGTCTATGTATCAGGATTATATTTTGTACATTGTGCAGTTCAGCTCTGACACAGGATTCTGCATTTAATACTATAAGATTTCTATATTATTTAAGTAGAATAAAATTTCAAGTGACAGAGAAACTTAGGACAGGTTTGGCATTTTTTTTGTTGGGTTTTTATTGTGGTTTTTTGGTTTTGTTCTTGTTTTTTTAAACTTCCCCTCTCTGCCTGGAATGAGTATATAATGTTAGAAGACAGGAGTGAACTGATCTTGAGACGCAGTTGAAATACTGACCCACAACATGAACTCACTTTAGGAGCAATGTAGTGAATAGTCATGAAATGTATAACATTGTTTTTAGTCAGGGGAAATTTTGTCATTGTGTGTTGTTTAACTTGGCCATTTGCTGGAGATAGCTTAGTCCATTCCTGGCTCTTTTTGCAGAGATACATCTTTAAAGGCAGGGTTGTTGTTTTACATTTTAAAAGTGTTTATTCAGACATATACTAAAGTCAGAAAAAAAAATTGTAACCAACCCAGTTGGATTTTTCAATTGTACTTTTAAATCAAAGATTATTGTGATTGAATTTTTTTATTTCTTCTCTTTGAGATCAGTGCATTTAGAATTCTGACCTTTTCTGAAAATATTAGTAACTGGTGAAAACAGTTTTGCCTTCTAGTGGAAACTCTGGATTTCAGTACACTGTGCAGATTGCTTGAGCTGACTGGCATGAAATTTAATTTGCATTAATCAGCCACAGGCAAGGGCAAAATGAAATGACTATGACCCATGAAAGTAGGATTTTAGAGTATTTACAGAATTATACTTCTGAGCAGCACAGAAATGCAATGGCTAGTGTAGGGCATGTTCTGTCTGATTCATGAAGTGAATCACCCTAATCCAACCTGGTTGTCAGAAGAATTTGGGCTGTGTTCCTTGAGCAAGAGGCCCTTCAGCTGTGATTTGACAAAGAACATAGGGTGTGATGCTGAGGGAGAATTTGCCATAGTGAATACAAATCAAAACATTCCGGCTTCAGCAGGTGTACATGGCCCAGCCTCAAACATCCACCTAACCAGCCCTCAGTGCTAACGCTGCACTGAGCAAAGTCCCAAGTGACTCGGCCGTCCCTGCGCACAGTTGCCCATGGCGCTTGTTACCTTTGACTGAAGAGCCACTAGAACTTCCCCTCCTGTGTTCTGGAGCCTGCAGTAGGGTGTGAGTTAATCACTTCAGGGATTCCGCAAAAAGGTATCTTTGAGGGCATAACTTTGGCTTGCGTGAATGAGCCATTGATCGGAGTTTGAGGCCTCCTTGTGCGAGATGGGCTACAGAAATGTCATGTCTGTGAAATGCTGGGACTCTCTTGAGCCTTTCTGCTCAAAAAAACAAAAGATGGTTAATTAGACTTAATTTTTTCCACCATAGCCCAGTGCTAAATCCAGCCAATATTTATACCGCAGGTAAAAGTACCTGCCTGACTAAACTCTTCCTTGAGAACTTTTTCAACCATACCTGGTTTCATTTCTACGCTTAGAGTCTGCACCAGACATGGAGTCAGTAACAAGTTGTAGATAAAGAGTGTTTTAAAGATACAGAATGTAATTATGCACTGCTGAAATTATATATACCTTTATTTCCAGCTGAGCTCTGTGAACACTTAACATAGCTAAACATCATGATGATTGTTTATTGCATATGATATTGCATTTGGTACTGCTCAGTGTAACCGTACAAGGAAAAATATCACTGCTACATTACTACAAGGATACACTAATTTCCTCCATTAACATTAATTCATCTTAGTTTCTTGTGTGGAGTTAATACATTGTTGTTATTATATTTATGTGGCTATGACCTCTGAAACATCGCAGTATAAAGTGCATTGCTAAGTTAATTAAGGATATGAACTGATTTTTCAGATGGGCAGCCAAACAGATATCTGTCTCAAATTTCTATTTCATTGGGCTGAATTTGTATTTAATTTTTGGGTTTTTTTTGTGGAAATAAAATGCTGAAAACTACTATGTCAAGTTGAACAAAATATTTCTCTCAAACCCTGAACTGAAAGTTTTGTTTCAGTATCTTACGAGAAATGCAAAGGGATTGAAGGGTACAGATCTGCTAAAAAAAAGGCTTGTACTCAGCGCTATGGAATGAGAGCATTTGGGCTGCAGAAAATGCAAGTTCAATTTTCTCCTTTGTGGTGTAATTCCAGTGAATCATTTTCATAACAAGCAAGTACAACACAGAGATTTCCATCAGGCAAGCACAACCACATTTTTATCTACAGATACAGAAATGCTCGTTTGGTTGGTTTTGTTTTGTTTTGTTTTTTTCATTACACCAGATAAATCAGAAGAACTGATACTGGTGGCACTGGAAGAGTTTAGTCAATGATTACCTACCACAGACCTGGCAGGCACTGAAGCTGTCAGGTAACAAGACTGCACACACTCATGGTGTCATTAGTGAATTGTACACTTACTTAGTTTTAATTGCACGCTTAATCACTTAGTTTTAATTTACTGGTTGAAGTCTCAGTCAGAACAAAGATGAACAAAAATTGCTGCTGAAATTGCACGCCTGAAACGAGGCTTTTAGTCTGTGCTGAGTTCATCGCAGCTAGTTGTAACTGAAGAACTATCGAAGTAGCCAGAATCTCAATCCATCTACACCTGTAGTTAAGAAAGTATCTCAATGTTCAAAATATGAAAGGTGTAAAATTTACAGCCATGGAACAGTAACATTTCACATTTCTGAGATCTACTGTTTCCTACAATAAACTAACAAAAATAGATGGTGGTAAAACATGGATACATGATACAGTGGGAAAACTCTCTACTAAAGGAAACTTTGGATAGGGGTCACTAACTTGAGGGAAGTTCTTATCTCCATTATTTGTTTCTATCATGTAATGGGCAGTGCAAAATAGCACTCCAGTATCCCACTGTGCCTTAACTTTTTTCAAAATGGTGCTCAGAGATGTGCATATATGTTAGTCCTCTGCAGGAAACATGTTTTTCTTGTCTAGGAAATATACTGCTTAATATATACGAACATTTTAATAAAAACATAACTAGGTGATGATCTGAAAGGCTGTTTCCCTTTACAGACTAAAAAAAAAGCCAAGGAAGCAAACAATTTTTGTAAATGACATCTCTCACTGCACTCTGCTCTGGTAATTTATAAAGGCTCACAGTCATCATTATTTATAAAGATTAATTCTGTTTAAATAGTCAATTGAGCAGAACAAGACGTTAGTGGGATAGTTAGCTGTGTGTCACAATATACTAGATAAAGGATTATGCCCCACTTAAGAATTAATAACATTTTAAACCTCTACATAAACTATTTTTTTTATCAATAAACATGTCTCTGTCAGAGGGCCAGATGCACTCACAGGTCTTAATTGTTCAATCCAGTGACTAATCCCCACTTGATCAAGATTTTACTGACTTAGCAGCTGTCTGGAGAGTGACAAATTTATGATTCAATTGCAATTTCATCTTAAACTTGAAACTGCATGATCATTTGTGGGAATTAGCTACCTGATAAGATAACGAGGGTGGAAGAAGTGCACATAATTCTGTGCAGCAGAATCGGAGTGTTGCAGAACTCTTTAGGATGCATTGGAAAGACACAAATGGCCATTAAGGGATTAGCCCATCACTGATTGAGTGGCTGCACAGAGTTGAGGTTTACTAAATCACTGGAGTGGTAGGTCATTATCCTTGGATACAGGAGACAGTTGAATCTGTGTCCAAATGCACGAGCAGTAAATTGGAGCGTGCCAAAAATGAAAAATAAAAAATGCTGAACCCTTGTTCTTCAAGTGTTCAAATTTCCAGGTCATACCCCAAGGTTTTTTTCTTTCTTGGCATAAAAAATATTTTTTCACTGCCTTTAGTATCAGCATATTCTTGTCTCTGTAATCTCTTTTGAGTGTATTGCTTCCCCTCAATGCTATCAAATTTGTGCTTAGTTAACAAATGCTGAAACTCAGATAACATTTTAGAAACTGATTAGGAAAGCAATGTTAGGAGTTTCCCTCTCCAGTTTTGATGGCTTGTGCCCAGTTACTACTAAATATGTAATTAAAATAAATGAGTTTTCCTCATTTGGGTTTTGTAATGATAACATTTGGGTAAGTCTCTTTTCTCCGATTGTTTTACGTGCTATTGAACTGAATCAATAGTGTTCTGTAATAGTCTTGTTTATTTTGAAGAGTTATGACAAAAGTAATTTCTTTGTTAAAAATAAATACAAATCCAATTGTTTTTTCTTAAGAGAAAAATTATAAAATGCTGTGGGAATAACACAACACTCCTGCCTTACTTGAACATGTGTTGATGCAGCTGATGAGTAAAATTAACCGCTGAGCAATTCCACTTCAGGGCTCTAACAATATGTCTAAAGACTATTTGGCAATTCAAATTAATAGCTTAAATACGTCAAATTTTGGATTTTTTGCTGTGCTAGCTATGGCCTTTGGCTAGCCTGAATAAGCCCAAGATCTCTTGGGGCTATTTCTCTGTGAGTTGAACTTAATGATCTGTTTTCCCAAGGTATAGATGCATCTAGTGGTGTTCAATTTATCTCAGTCTAGAGGGGCACATAACTTTAGAGGGACTCGTTTCCTGAAGTGCACTTCGCTAGAAATTTGTGAGCGAGTAGATTGGGAAATTCACCTTCAGAGAAATCTGGTTAATTTTCATCATGCAATGAGCAACTTTCACTTCCTAACACAACAATAAAAAATATGCAGTACAGAACAGAGATGGAGCTGGAAGCTAAAACTGAATATTGTATTGACCTGCAAGTAAATGTTTTTAACATTATTATACTTTACTGAGATTAACAGAGAAGGAAGATGAATGTGTTCAACAATAAAGGCCAAGTAAGCTTATGTAACCCTGAATAAATGCCTCGTTTTGCCTAACACTCATCAGGTGGTACCAGGAATGTTGTGTTATTGCCCAGTGCTTTTGCCTTCTATCAGTCCCAGTCTAAATGTTAAAAAACTACTGAGGTGCCTGGGTCTTTGGGAACACGCTAATACCTAAAATAGAAAGTAGAAGAATTGAGCCAGTCTAACTCTGACTTTAGTGGGAACAGGAACAAGATAAAGCCGGGGCTAGCATAAGTTTGGGGAAAATAAATTAAAAGGAAAAATAAATATGTGGGAAAAAGAATCACAGAGGAAATTATGGTTTTCTAGATTTGGATGTAACTCTAATGGCAAACCTGAAGGTTTAAATTAGCTGAAAAGCTTTATCCACCTTTTATGTGTTGAAATACTTGGCCAGCTCTGCTTTCTAAGATTCAACTGATGTCCAGAAGATTTGAACAAGTAGATGGTGAGTAGGACTGGGAGAACAAACTGAAAGGAAGGAAAGTGCAAGAAGAAAATCAATCTGCCAAATTAGACAGAGCAAAGGAACAGGAAGAAAAACAGGAAATAACCTAATAAAATATAGTGGAAAATAAATAACTTCCAGTGCCCCAACAATTTCCTCTCACAAAAAGTATTGGCAGTATAAAGCGAATTACAGGCACATTTCTGTCTGGCTATGGAAAGCGAGCTATTTAGGGACGACATACGGCAATTCCACCCCTCCACCAGCACCACCAAATGCAGATAACTGTATCAGGCATGAATCTGAAAGTCCCACAGGTGAAGATGAGAGCACAAATATGACCCAAACAACACCGTTGAAGAAAGAAACAGATGGTTAAGGAGAGTGCACTTTTAGAGGTACAACCATGAAAATCTCTACCCATTTTGATTAGTTCTGCCTCAGGGACTGGTGTCACAGGGAATATAGGAAACCTGAAGGGATGAGGGTAACGCCTCTCTGCCACAGCATCCTACATGTCTGGAGATCTCCTGGGCAGGCAGGCACAGTAGTTCTTTGGGACTAGAGCAGAGAAGGGAACATGTAAGCTAGTTTTTTATCAGCTTACTACGTTAGGTTAGGTACTGATCTCCACTCTATTAGGTAGCAAAGTGGCCTAAGACACTTTTACTCTCCCCCGATGGTTTGGCTCTCAGAGATGGCATTTATTTAGGAATGATGCCACAGCAGCAGCTACTCAGTGCCACCAAGTTATTGCATCAGTTTTCTCAGCAGTACCTATAAAGATACCTTACTAAGAATAGCAAATCCTCCCTCATTTGAAGGAAGTTTGGCAAGTAATGAATCTATTTTCAAGTGGAATCCTCATTCTGCAGTGTTTACAATTTTTGTACTCTACAGAGTGTGATTTTAAAGAGGCTCAGAGCTTACTTCAGCTTATTAAAGTAAATATCGTAGCATTAGCTATTTGCCAAAACCAACAGAAATATAATTAACTTGAGTAACTCCTTACTGAGCGACCACATGCATCATTTACTTACTTCACTGTGTTTAAACTGATCTTCCATGGAAGCAGAAAGCATATTCAGCCTAGCTCAGTCACGTGAAAGTTAACATGTGTACTTTAAATGAACCAGTAATTCTTATGAAGAATTCCACAGGTGAATGAAAACACAGTGTTAATGGTGTGATTTATTTATATAAGTTTCATTCTATGTATAGATACTATAGGATATAGAAGAAAAGATATTTAACAACATTAAAGTGAATCCAGACTATGAAATGCACTTTATAGAATGAGAAACTTTAAAAATACACATGCATTTTCACCTTCCAATTTATCATTGATTTAAGTGGAATATAATGACTATTTTCACAGTACTAAAAAAATAAGAGAGCTGCTTTTTTGTTTACGTCATTTCTAGCTTCAGAATGACAAAATGAACCAGGGCGTACCATGCTACGATTTCACCCGTTGACACAAATGAAAAGGATAGAACAGACATAATACATCTGGTTTACGACTTTTAATTGCCTTTGTGACCCAGTTCATACCAAATCCTCTCAAGGCAAAGTCTCTTTCTTTGTATGCATCACGGGGCTAAATCTCTATCTGAGATATATTTCTTAAAAAAACATTGCCATGTTAAAAAGTAACAATATTTCTTGCTCACATAAATCTTTAGTACTTGCAGGTGACCTGAGAAAGTGAGAAGTGGAGAGTTCAGTTGTCTGGTGAATGAGTATGTTAAACTCTCCAAATAAAAGCTACTCCTAAAGCACCAGATTCTTTTAGCAATTAATCACTATACTGTTGTTTATTAGGAAGACACGCCTGGAATTTTTTAGTAACTCAGGTAACCTTTCATGGGTTGATGGATACAAAAGATAATTGTGTCTACAGTGATTTAATGAGGCTCTCTGATGTAATATAGTAGTCTGTGACTACTGAGTTGATGTCTTTGTCCTGGGAATAGGGAAGGGATATTGGAGGAAGGCATGTGTACAGAAACACACTGTTATAAAAACAATCTGTTGGTAATCAGTTACAAGAAATATTTTGTACAAGCCAGAACACACTGCAGGGATAACAGCTCTGAACTTTACTAGGAGACTGGAAATCCTGTTGAGTAGCTTCAACAAGGGAGATTTTATTGAATTAAGAAGTGAACAGTGTGGTCAATACAATATCCCTTGGACACACAATACTTTGACCTTCCTGAAGTCTGAGTATTTGCACTCTTTAAAGGGATGGAAGTATGGATACTAAAAACCTTTGCTAGAGGTGAATCATTGCATATGCTGTGGAGCTGGCATCAGATGCTGCTGCTTATTTTTCTAAAAATATTCAGGCTTCTGAAATGTAAACAGTATCTACCTTGACTGTAGCTGTCCTCTCTATGGGCCAGGCACTAGATCTCTCCCTTACACACAGCACAGATGGGATTTAACTGCGCACTGTATCCAGCAGTTCGGGCTTCCTAACAACAGTGTCACTCACTACTGCTCAGGCTACTAGTAATTTAACAAAATCTTACTGTGTCTCTTGAAAATTCATTCTTAAGTCTCAGTTTTGTAATGTCTGCATTCAGATAACTACTGGTTTTTACTCAAGTGTTAAGTCCAGTCTGATTTTCAAAAATGGCAATGTAAAATTTATTGTTCAAGAAATCTGTTCCTTCAGTTGTATCTAGCAACTTTATTTCTAAACACTTCCTTTTTAAAAAAAAAATATTTGTTTTATTCCTAGAACAGTTAACCCTGGGAAGATTGGATACAATTCTTTCTTGCGCTGCATGACAATAAGTATTTAGTAAGTTCCAGCTGTATGATCTATAAGAAAACATTCCTATTCAGAAAACTGTTGAATATGTGTGTAGTCTGCACACTGCTTAAAAATGATGGATTTGCTGAAGTGCATTCCTGGATTAGAACCGGAGAGGTTGAAATGAAGGTGGTGAGCTCTCACAGATGTACCTGAGCAATTATCATCTACGATAAAGTGAAAAGCATGAAAAGTCTCTCTTGTAAATATTAAGATCCAAATAAGCTTGAGTAGAAAAAGATGGGGTTCCTATTTGCAAACTGAGCACTTTCAGAGATGGAAAAAGAGGCAGTCAGCATAAGAATCCATCGTGGTTTTATGTATGCCCAACTTATCCATGGTAACTAGAAACTTTGAATGCTTTTTTTAATCCATTCTAAGTAGCAAAGTAGGGGCACATTGAAGATGTATTGTTTTCTGAAAGGAATATGTATTGTTTTCTGAAACTGCTCATTTGTCCACTGAAAAACCACAAACTTTTAAAAGTATTTCATATTGTAGAACCAAAATCAAGGTTCCCAAAATCATGACCAGGATTCGGAACTTTGGAGAAATTAGCTTTTACAGAGGAAATAGATTTTAGATTATTTACATGTGCTCAGCATTTTCACTGGTAGTTTCTTCAGAAAATACAGTATTTTTAAATATTTAGGATGTATATTCACAAGTAAAAACTTAAATGGTCTGCAAAGATCCCAAAAATCACAGTGCTAGTGAATCCAGGAAATGGGACACACATCAAAGTATCAGTATTTTAGAGACAGCAAGGAGCATTAAACCCACTGGGGTTTAGGAATTTTGCATATTCCTTAGCTTCTCAGCCTTTGCAAAACATCTGTCCCCACTTGCAAAGCCACTATCTGCCAGTGCTTTCCCACCTTCGTCATTTTAGAGCATCCCTAAAGCTAAGAATATAAGTTCCAGATTTCAATAGGTTAAGAATGAGTCTAAATATTTTGTAGAGAAAAAAATCTAAACAAATAATCGGGTCTGAGAGCAAAATTGATCAAAGCACTGTGTCACAAACCAAAACAAGAGAGAGAATAATAAAATTACATATATCCTACTGAATGTATGACAGGATGACAACTGCTGTCCGTGGCATTTTCTGGGAAATAAAGGAGAATTTTAAGTTAAAGATTTGCAAAATTTGCAAGAATTCTTAGTATGATTTTTTGATGCTCCAGCACTGACAGTTAATGTCATTACATAAAAAAAAAATTTAAAAAATCATTCCTATCTTTTATTTTTCTTGTCTCATGTAGATAATTAATATAGATTTTCAATGTTAAACCAAGATTTTTATTTTGATTTCAAACAAACATGAATTTTTCCTGAAGATGCTGGACACCATCCATTTCCATTCATCACTTCCCAGAAGTGCTTGGAACCTACCAAGTTTTGCTGCTTTCTTGTGAGAATAAAGTCTTTGCAGGTAAGAAGGTGACCTTGGGATCTACTGTTAGTGTCTTTCACATAAACAGCAATACATGCTGAAGGTGCAGAGATACTCCAAAGAAATGCTTATTGCTCTGTAGTTACAACATGTACAACCTCTTTACCCTGTGCCAGGATTTATTCTGAGAACTTCTACTTACATAAGAAATCTCTACTCTCACAGGTAAAGGTGTCATGTCCAGAAGATCTCACTAAGTGTGCATCCAGGCCAGTGGCGTTAACGTGCAGGGGAGGGTTCTGCATAGTATGGAGAATGAAACTGAGAGTCAGTCATCAGCATATGCCTGAAAGGTATGAATTATAATTTCTATTTTACAGAGGAAAGCTAACCTAAGTCAACAGTCTAAGCAAGCAAAACTTCTCTCTCTCCATGTAAACTGTGCAAGTGTTACAGTAGTTGGGAACTTGGCAACGATGGATGAACTATTTGTACACAGGTCACCTTCCGTGTCTTCTCCAACATACTGTTATGTGACAAAATGGTTTATATCTTAATTTATGAAATTTATTTTTTACTGTAAAACAAATGATAATGAGTAGCTCTTTAAACTAATGCTTTATTTCCAGTGAGTCAAAGTTTTGGCATTAGTTTCATGGAAAAAACATTAATCTTAACAATTGAAATAGAGAGCTGTTCACTAAACATGACCTGACAAAATTAATTTTCAAAACTGTTCACAGATCTTTCTCATCAAATTTTAAGCAATTCATATTTTGTTATTGGTGGTTAAGGACTAATAATTATGCTTTCTATTCAGTTTCAGTTACTGTGTCATTTGAAACATTCACTTCCAGAACCCAGAAGAAAGGCACATTTAAGTATCTGCTGAGATGTTTGTGTATGTGTAAGGAACTGTCGGGTGTAATAGGAACAAACATTTGTTACTTACATTTAACCTTCGGTTAACTAATAATGTTGTGAGTTGTAGTTCACAGGAGGAAGAAATGTTTGTTCCCAGCTGTGTAATACAGACAAGCCTTGAGGGCTGTTGTGAAGTTCTTTGAATTATTTTTTTCTCCTCTGTCCTGCTGGGAAATGTACAGAAATTGATACAAGACCCCGCTATCATTCATGTGGCAGCAGACTAGGAATGACTGTTAGAATGTCCGGGACATGCTTTATGTTTAGTGCTGACAATCTAAGCAAGACAAGTATGATTTATGGGACAATAGTTCAGATGGGGAATGAATGGAGATGTCTTGGTGAAAATATCAGCGTAAGTAGGCTATGTGAAGGAAGTAGGTTTTAAGGAAGGATCTAAAGGAGATTTGGCATGTGGCAGATGGGAAGTTATTCAAACTATAAGAGGCAAAATGGAAAAAGAAGTGAAGCTGAGAGTGGGAGAAAAATATGAAAGGAACAGTAGGACAAGAAGGGCACTGGAAAAGTAGGCTGTTCCTTTCCATGTATAACTAACCAAATACATCTTCATAGCCTAAAAAGGTGACTAATGAACTTCTGGTGAATTCTGGTTTATCCCCATAGACAATAATTAATAACATTTCAGAAAACGTCATCAGGTTTTTCAGACCTGGATATTTCTCCTTAGTAAATTAAGAATTTACAGTTTGAAAAAACCTCAGAAAAATCATTATTTTTATTACTGTAGCACTTTTGTGCAAGAGGCTGTCCTTGTTCAGAAGAGTTTATCGTCTACTTGGACAAAGGGAAATATTGCTAACAGATTTATATTACAGAAGACATGAAAGAAGCTAAAATGGTGGTGATACTGAGACACAGTATGTCAACCTGCAATGCTTCCCTCAAGTTATAATTGCAGCACCAGCTTCCTAACAGCTAAGGATCATTCATATTCATTCCTGTTTTGAATAACTGAATCAATCTACTCACACAGTACACTTTAGGAGTGTCCTAGGTCACTTCTGAAGGCTAAATGTATACTTGCAGACTGCTCCATTGCCAGGTCTACAAGAAACTTAATATAGTTTCACAAATTTCTCTAATAGATTTTTATTCTATTTCAAGTTTCTTTCCTTAGCTTAAAAACCATGTACTAGCTTTTTTTCCTGTCCCTTCCTAATATTGTCCCCAGTCCTTTTTTCCTGCCTTGTTCTGCCAGTGATACAAGCCTTATCAAACCATCTGTTTGTTGCTTCTCCGGGTAATTTTGCAGAGTGCGCCACGCTGATCAGAAAGTGAGGAATTCTTTCCTTGAGCTGAACCTTTTTGTTCAGCCCCTCTCCCTTTCCAAGTTCTCCTTCTCCACCTTATCAACAAATGATCATCATTAGGCCAAGATGTACATGAGTGGAAATTATATCTATGTAATTAAAAAGGAAAGAAAGTTAATGTCATTTGTATGTGAGATTAGTTACATGCTTACCACCCTTTTTGTGGTTATTTCATTTTTTTTGAGGGAGAGCTAAAACTTTATAGAGGTAAAAAACATAAATGTAGAAATTTGATGTCCATGTAGATAAAAACAGAGATGGAAATGTAAAGAATATAAAAATGGATTTTACCGCAACTCCAGAACAAAGGCTGCCAGAATCCCCTGCAGTGTAACTGTGCCAGGATTCACATCCCACAGCAGCACGTTGTGTACAGTAAGCACAGTGGTTTAGTGTACCCTATTACTTAAATAACTCACTAAGGAATCTTCTGGTTAGAATAGCCATAAAATCTTTCTCTGCACTATTCTGAGAATGAACTTTAATCCATATCTTATCTTCTGCTTGAAAATGAACATCCTTTCTATTCTTATCATGTTTCTGCTTTTTTTGAATTTTTGAGTGTCAGCCATATTCCTCTTGGCAGTTACATGAAGTTGTTCCTGCTCGGCTATTTGTTGTGTTGAGCTACCTTTGAAATTCGTCCCTCTTTTTACGACCACACTCCAGAGGCCCTTTTAATAACCTGCCCGGGGATACTACTTTCATGAAAGCTGGGCTCGCTCTGATACTCTCTCTGCTTTCTCATCAGATTGTACAAATCCTTCATGGTGATACAACATAGTTTGCAGAGAAGACAACCTAAGATAGCCATGTACTACAGATCTGCTTCGTGCTGCCAGCTAAACTAGTCTTGGATCCAGTGACAGCATGGACACGACCTGCCTTCTTGCCATCTGGACTAGGTAAAACAAGTGTCTTTTTTTCTCTGTAGACACATCAGGGATGTCAGCACCATTGTGTGAACTGGATTCATCATATGGCCAGCGTTGCAGTATAAGGTACAGGGTGCTGTGTAAAAAAAAGTCTATTATGAACAGTTTGGAACATGATCACTTATCTTTCTGTCCATCATACTGACAATACATGTATTCAGAACAAATTATCCTTTAAAATAAAAGGGCAGTCTTTCAGATTATAGCATTTTCCTGATGTAAGGAGGTCAAATGCAAAGCCTGAAAAGACTGCCCCTTTCCTTAAAACACACAAAGGTTAAAACCTTTTCTCTATCCCCAACCATTCCTCAGCCCTCTCTGGCAGCGGTGCCTGCTCTCCCCCTCCCACCTCCGGCACCAGGCCCATACCCATGGGAGGCTATGGTTTTTCTGAACAAAACGTCAGGTCTTCCTCACAAAAATGTCGAGAAACAACCTGGGGGAAGCAATACCACGGGTGGAAGCACATCCACAGCCCAGGAGCACCCACTTGGCTAAATCCCCTTTCCTGGGGCTGTGTCCTGAGGGAGGAACCTCTGCCTGGACCCCGCCTGGTCCGGGAGGGCCTCGCTGCCACCACAGTCCCCTGAGGTGCCCAGAGTTTTCCCTGTCCTAGGGGAAAGGTGTGTGTTTGTGTTGGGCAGCGAGCACACAGAATCATTTAAAGAGAAAATAAATTCCCAAGGAAATGTCTTTTTTCTTAAAAAAAAAGCTGGATGGATTTCCTTGCTTATTGGTAGGAAGCACAGTTCTTGGCAAGCTGGGCCCTGTCAAGGCTTTACTTACTTGGAACTTCCAACAGATACTTTGGTTAAAAACCCTTAAATCTTTCTTTCGGTTAACAACAGTGTACAGTAAGTAAAAGAGAAAAAGGACAACATGGATTTAAATGAGAAAAGTTTTTCTTCCAGATGAAAATCTTCATGTAACCTACAGAAATACAGCATACAGTTTACATTCACTTTATTCTGAGGGAAGACTGTGACTAATTGGCCTATCTGTAATGTTTTTGGAGTGATTCCACTATAAACATGCTCTTTATAATTAAACTAATTAGCTGAATTATTGAACCTGCAGTTCAGATTCTGCATCACTGAAGGGATTTTTTTGCATTTCTTTTAATGATGATCATGGTCTTCTCAGCTGGTGCAGTTTAACTTCAGCAATTCTGTGGAGATAAAAGTTGCTTGCAGGTGTTGCAGAGTAATAGTTTTAAAGTTTGACTCTGGTGATGATCCTTTCAATTTATGAAAAAGCTTATGTAAAACTGGTTGTAAGACTTAAAAAGGTGTGGGTTTTTTTATTTATTTATTGTATCCTACTTGAGTATGAAGCTTTAGTGGTTTTCAAAGTGCTAATGGATGAAGTGTAGTCTGCAGTACAGTGAATACTATGAACTCAGTGAAGCTCTCACAGGCTTCTGTGGAAGGATTCATGCTGGATTCTGTGGAATTTGGGTGGGGTTTTGAGCATATGAGTTTCATTTTTACAGTTATCTGAAAGTGGAATAAGTATTAGTAAGAGTAATTACTGCATGGTGATTTTTTTCTGTCTGGTATTTCACAGTTTTCTTTCTCACAGTTGTTACAAAGACTTGTAAGTTAATTTATGAAATATAACTGTTACATAGAAAGGAGTTATTGTTTGAAGCTCTGGATTAGAAATGGACTCTTTGACTGCCTGCTTCACTGCTGCAAATCTATATGCTTGGTCATTTTTTTTTTTTTTAAGATCAGTTTGCATTTGGCACTTCAGCATGGAAGATTACCTCTATTATAATACTAATTTTTTTTAAGTTTTTGTTTGAGACAGTGTTCAGCTGTAGCAGCAGAGATTGCTAGTCACAGACATAAGGTGGTTGTGTTTAACTGTGTTTCACAAATACGAAACTAAAAGCATTCTGGGTTCTAAAGAGTGCAAAGCCCTGGGTATGGGAGAAGGTGGTTTCCAGAGAGCAAGCACAGGAAGCACAGCTGTATTAATCTGGAAGAACATCACAGTAAACTGTGACAACGAACTTGGGTTGAGGATCTCCTTCCAGATTTCTGCAGAAGGATCACTTTTGTCAGTAAAATAACAAAGTTCACAAGGGCCAATGACTTGCAAATTCCCTTCAGTATATTTTGATGTGCACTGCAACTTACTCCCTCAAGATGAAGAAAAAAGCTGACAGTATCTTCTTATAACACTTGAAATGAATTGAAATGCAGGGGCACATAGAGACTTAGATGATACTCTCTGATGTCTTGTAATTCATTTGATTTGCAGTGTTGCTGTATTGCCAAAATGAAATAATTGAATAGAAGTTCTCTCATCCCCACTAACATTTGGGTATGGCAACTGAGGGAAAAATAGCTACCAAATTGCAGCTGTAATTTCTTTTTGCTTTTTAGAATTCAGCCACAGGCATCACATCAGCTGGCGTGGTGAACTTGCCAAAGATGTATTTTGCCGTACACGTGTGGAGAGGGTGGTTTTGAGGAAGCGAGCTTTCTGGTTTTGGTAGATGCTTGTTTGAGGGCATGTCAGGGAGTTTCTGAAGAGCAGCTGTCTCTGCAGTAGGCTGAGGCAGCCTGGAACAGGTTCTGCAAACCTGCATTTGAACCTCTCCAAGTAGGGTCAGAAGCCTTGTTAATGTTACCCAACTGCTCCCCCTTGTGCTAGCTACCAGGGGTTTTGTTCACACACCTTCGTGTTCATAGCCGTAGTCTAGAGGTATATTCGTTTGTACTTAAAAAAAAAAAATCTTAATAGTTGATTCATGCAATCTACATAGTTTGTTGATTTTCAACATTGTTGCCTTCAGTAATTTCACATGGAGGGGATCATTAAGTAAATATACCTCCGATTTTATGTAACAAAACATTGTTTGCTGGACTTTGGTTCTGTACAGTTAAATTGACATGATTTTCTGATAGAGAAAATAGTTTTATATGCACACACATGCACATACTTATTAAGATGAAGACCATATTAAAAAAAGACAGTATTTTTAAAAATACAGTAAACCACCCTGAAGATGTGTATACCTGCCTTAGTGCCTGGTTCCTCCGCAATGCCAATTTAGCAGTTAGATCACCTTATGTATTCATAGATACTATGAATAATCTTGATGCACCTGTACATGTTGAAAAGATGGTACTGAGATTATCCAGGTAAAAATGGCAGACAAACAATTCTTCCTCATATTTAAAGAGATGTACTCATGGGAAGATGATCTTTTATAAAACATTAATTTTAATAGTGTAAACATTAGATGAATCCTCCCTCTTTTACAATATATTATTTTAATGTCTTTCAGGAGATCAGATGTTTCTTAATAATGCATAAAATACTTTTTTCTTTTGCTGCAGATTATTGAGATACACAAGATTTGTATACCATATTTCACATACTTAGAGTAAAATTGATTTGAACTTGGGTCCTCTTGTATTTGAGCTGATAAATATTTGTTAATTCTAACAAATGTTTGCAAATGTGCCAGGCCTTTCTAAACATATCTGAAACTGTGTTGATCTTTTTAAAGATTACTGAGGTTTGTTATTTTTAAGGTAACTTGTGTTATACAGGAAAAAGTTCTTGATGGCTATGTTGTGTCTTTAATTTTTACTGTTAATAGGATACATGTGTATTATATTAAAACCCATGCACTTATTTAAAGCAGCAGCATTTCATTAAGTAAGTAGCTTTTAAATATAAATATTTTTCAGCATAAATTTTGATTATGTTTGGTTATGTTCCAGCAATTCTAAAAATTATTATTTTTATTGATATAATAGATATTCACAGAATTGGTGATTTCTGATTAATAGTAACAAAATGTATTGCCATGTCCCACCTTTCTCCCCCAAAATAATGCCATTTATTTTGGAAGACCCTTATACTTGAAATCAGATGTAGTTACAGCATCTTGCAGAAAATAGAGATGAAGAGGGATAGAAATGCAAAGAGACTTAAAAACTAGTGACAGTGTCATAAAAAGGAATGTTTTTCGACGTGTAGAAAAAGTTTTTAAAGCTATACAGCTTATCAAACATTTCTCGATTTATAATTAGTTAAGATAAAACCAAGCAGAAATGATTAATGAAATCAATGTTGTGTGCTCTAAGTGTTCTTGAGTTACAACTATTATAATATGTTGTTGCTGAATGTTTCAGGTCGGTTAATGCAAGCAGTTACAGCCATTAAGGGGTAAAGTTAAACAGAAGGCAGCGCAGATTAACACAGGTGCACAGGACCTTTTGTACAGTAGTCTTCTGCAAACTGAGGCAGATATTCATTAACACAGCGTGGTCTGCCATCTGATGGTGTGCGGTTAACATTTTGGTTGCTTGCAGCTGAAGTAATTTAGTAAATGACAAATAGAATTCTTAAATGCTTTCAATGGATTTCTTTTTTTTTAAGATAAAGGGGATACTGCATCCATTTGGTGTCTTTACTGCTGGAAAAATAATGAAGAGCAGAAGTTTTTTGTGTTACCTTGGTAAAAGATCCTCTGGAAGTCAAACACTATTAACTCTAACAAAGTAGCTTTGATGGCAGGGAAGAGACAGCTGATACTACACTTCCGTAACAATAAACCACACTGACAGATGAAAACAAACATGTGCTCAATAACATATACCATTTCAGAGAATGGAGCCAGAAACTAATGTAGACTGATGTGATCTTTGCTTTGTTTTAAAGTCTATTACTACTTTTGAAATGGTTACTTCTGAAAAGAATTAAAATTTAATTCTGCTTTTATGACATGTATATCATACCACTGAAGTAGGCAAAAGCAAATAGTAAGATGTGCCTCATATTTTGTTGGGCAGTAATTTTTGTAAGTTTGGTTTTGATCTTGAAGATAACTTTGCTTAAAATTATACACGATGGCTGATAACTTAATCAGAAGCAGCAGTCTAATCTTCTGTTACGATGACGTGCTTATTCCTTCCTCTCTATATTCTGCTCTCTTTTCCTGGACTTACTTTCTTTTTTGCAGTCAATTCTGGACATACTACAACTGCTTTTCATCATTTTTATCCATTTTATTTTCAGTTCTCTCTTTATACTGAGGACAAACAGACATAGTGCACTTGCTAATATAAATAATATTAAGAAAGGAGGAGAAGGAAAATGTTATTTTTTGCTACTAGTAGTTACTTGCTTAGTGTAACTTATCTCAGCCACAGCAGGAGCAAAAATGCAAACTTAAATGTGGCTTCCTGGTATAATAGTCTGATACACTAAAAAAAAATTCAGCCTTAAAGTTGTCGTAAAGTACACAGCAGTAGTACTTTTCTGCATAGTTGAACACTTGCCATTTTTTGTAAAGTTACAGACTTATAAAAAGACAAGCACTTTACAGCCGAGGCTGTACTCATGCTGATAGGGACATTTGTCATGAACTGCATAGACACTTTTTTTCATTCATGTTTCATGTAACAGGCTTTGTTTTCTTTTCACCTTTACTTCATTGTAGTTACTCTTCTCTTCTCCTGCTATAAGAGAAGGCCAAGTAGAAAATGCACGTAAGCCAGGAACCTGATTACAGGGTTTTGGTGATTAGAACCCGTGTGTGTTCAGTGGTGTGCTGTCCTAGGAGAGGTGACAGATGCCTTTGCTGTGCTACTGCTTGCAGCCTAGTGGTTTGGGCATTTTATGGAAGGTGTTTTGAATGTTTTTCACCAAGGAGGTTGTTTCTTGCTTTTTGGACACTCTGACTACTGTTAGATAAAGAGCATTGCGTTCACTGAGCTTACTTTCAAAGAAAAGTGAGCCAGTCATCTATATCCGGAGAGACAAAGCGCAGGATGGAGTTTTGGGATGTGAGGAAGAGTCTCACCTAGGAAGGCGGTGGAGTTTGACACACCTGAGCCAAGCATCTTGATGGTGAGCATTGCCATGTTTAAGTCCTGTCATGAGTTGAACCATGCTGTCTGACAGATGTCTCATTGGCAGTAATGCCATGACAGCAGTGTTTCTCTAGTCCAGTTCCTGCTTTTTAAACTGTTAATAGCAAAAGCAAAGTATTTATTTGGGAAAAAGTGTGCTAAGATCAACAATTTTAAAAAGGCTTTAAATCTTACAGCCACAATTGTTTTGGGATTTATGATGTATCCTAGAAATTACAGAATGTGTATTGAATCTATGCTCTAATAGCACCTGTACACCATAGTCCTTTTTAGAGGAGATTTCCACTGTAGAGTTGATGTCAGCCCCTATTTTCATGTGCATGTTTCTTGTGAGCCGCTTTTCAAACTGGATCTTTGTCATCCAGACCTCACAGTAGATTTCCTTAGGCTTTACCTTCTCCATGAAGACAGATGCTTTTAAATCAAGAAGACAGAGCTGTTTGTTGCTTATATGACTTGTCAATATGTGCAGAAAGCAGAAGTTGTTTGCTTTTACTGATAAGGTTACCACGTGTTGTAAGAGTACCATTCTTCTTTGGGCAGGTGAATTCATGGGCTTGGTTCTTCTGAAGGCAGATGTGATACTGTAAAAAAAAAAAAAAAAAATCAACTGATACCACAAGAGGTACACTGGCAAACTCAGTAAAATGGTATTGCTGAGGGTATTGCTGCTCTGCTTTTAGGAACAAGGTGTTTTGCTGACTTATAGAAGTAGGCTGTGGTGGTACCACACCAGAGTGGAGTTTGTCTGTCCCTAGCTGGAGAGGCTTGAGTGAAAACTTGTGTGGTTACATGTAGTGTGGTGCTACACAGCCAAAGGCAGGTCTTTTCACTAGTACAGGGTCTTACTGCAGAGGGTGAGGAGATGGCCAAATACCTGGTGCTTTTTACCTGTCTGATTCTGCATCAGGAGAAAATGTTTGTAGAAGGTGCTTGAGCTCTGAGCAGAAGCTGCAGCAGCCATGTTAGCAGTCAGCTCTGAATGGTATTTCTTATCAGCCCCTGACTTTTGATTAGCTGCTTGGTGCTTGCACGTAGCTTCTGAACAAGTATTGCTTACTCGTACTATGTAGTTCATTATTTTTTTAACTTAGCAAAGGCTAGTTCTGTTATTGACTATTAACTATTTTTTTCCTAACTAAAATTTTAAAAAATGCTTTAGATTATTTAAGGGGAATGTCTGATTTACTACTGTAAAGTACAGAAACTAGTGAGTCTTGTAACCTCAGCCTTTTCTTTTTTTCTTTTTTTCTCTTCCCCCCCCCGCCCCAGTCATTGTGTTACAATAGACCGATAAACTTGGCCTCAAAGGATTAATGCAGGGAAGAATCCTATATTCTCATTTTGTTCCCCCCCGCCCCATTACCAGGCTGATCCTTTTCCTGAGTCATTCCATATTTCCTTTTCCAGGATGCCTAATATTCAGGATCTTCAGGTGTTGGTTGAATTGGTGTCAGATTTCCTGAAATAGATATTTGAACTTGTACATGCTACACATTGCTTTTTGAGGTGCTGCTTTACCTTTATCACATGGTAATCTTATATATTTCCCTTACAGAATTTTAGTTATTGTATAGTAGCTGAAATTATATGTATGTAAGATTTCTGGTCTGCCGCTTTGCCTTATTTTGGCATGTGAGCTTTGCACAAGGGGATGTTTTGCATGTGGGAAGAAGTGATTTTAATTTGGCGTATGCTGAATACAAATACAGTTTGAGATAGCACAAGAGCTATGCCCTCTTGTGTTCACTTGGAAAAGCAACCGAAGAATAAGAAAATAAAGCAAGCCTACTGAAATTAAGTTGGTAAGAATTGATATATCATGCATCCTCTGTCTCATGTTTGTTGATATGAAAGCATTCCATTAATTAAATCCTTACTGTATTGTAAGTTAACAAAAATGGATATAAAACCAAAATGCAGTGAATTATGAGTTCAGCTTGTTTTCAGTGGGGTTGTTGGTATTTTTAACTTGTCTCCATTAGGCTAAAATCTGTAACATTATAACTGTAACTGGATTGCTTTCATGTTTGTCAAAATTCCCGTTTAGTTTATTCACAGTTGCAGTGGAATATACTTACATATGGATTTTCTCCATGCATTTTTAAATACTAACTTTAAATTGATGTGTCTATTGTGCACCTCCTTCCATGTTTTTAAGGTTTATTTTCTGTAGAGAATTGAAATACATGTAAGTCATGTTTTAGGTTGACCTCTTCTTTTGCATGACTATATTTTGGTTTGCATGAAGTATCATCATTTTAGAAACAGTATTGTTATATTTTGTGAGCATGAAGTTTTTCTGCTTGTGGTTTTGGGAGTATTATGATTACAATGGGGAGGGTGTGTGCGTGTATCTTGTGACGTTGCTGAATATCTATATAGCAGTGTCATTTTATATGTAATACTCAACACCTCAGTCAGGACTTGTTTATTGCAGATCAGTTATTGCCTTGCTGGTTTGTGGTACTGTGGGAGGGAATCAGTCTGGGAAAGAAACAGAGGTTTGGTTCATTGGGATTATGATCTGTAAAACTGGAGTGGATCTAACATGATTTTAGGTGTCATTAGAAATCAGAAACAGCTGATTTGGCTAAGTCTTTGTGAACCTTTTGACAAATCTAATCTGAGTTTCTTGTCAGCCTGACTAATTTCAGAGGTTTTGTTTCGCAGGAAATCACATTGTATATTCGCCCTGTAGGGACTTGGACCCAGATATAGAATGTGCGTATGAAATGAGATCATTTGCTGGCTTGGAACAAATATTGTTCTGTAGCTTAGGTTGATAGTCTGGTAAAAAGTGAGATGTAGGTTATATAAAGAACAGATAAAACTTGAAGTCTGAGTGAATTGTCAAATACTATGGAGGATAAGATTTTAGTTTAAGGAAGAGTGAGGCTTTTGAAGTAAACATGTAGAACTTTTAGATGCTTTTATAAAAAATAAAACATGTATATACCTGAGAGGTTAAAAAATCATGTCCAGATTGATACTGTGTATATTTGAGCATGTTTATATGAAAACATTTTCCTATTTGGAGTATAACTGATGGCTTGATGTGTGAAGAAAAAAAAACCAAACCAAAACAACAACAAAACCCCAACAAACCACCACCAAAAAAAACCCCCAAAACCCACAACACCACAAACAAAGCCCAAACAAACAAAAAACCCACCACCAAACAAATCCCCTGAAACAAAAAAAACCTCACCAACAAAAACAAACAAAAAACCACACACACACCACCACCACCAAAACCCCACCTTATTCAACAATAAGAATAGAAGTCCAAATGGCATAAATCTGATAATTCACTTTACTAATGATATCCAAGACAAAAGAAATAGCTGTAACAAGAAAAGAGTTTTTTAATAGGGTTACCCCTTTCTCTCATCTTTGTTGGTGTAACTTAGATAGTCAGGTCAAAATAAAGCTGTTTATTTCATGTTTATTTTCTTTAATTGTGGGACAGCTTTGGTGTATCTTGTAAAGTGAGAGCCCAGCTCTGAGAAAATCACTATGTTTTGGTCTGCACAGTATTCTACTAATCATTACAGGTAATACTCGTAGATCACACATGCTGTAACAAAACCAACAAAAAACCCAAATAACTTGGTCATTGATGGAAACATCCACTGTGGTTTAATGCTAAGTATAAATAATTTGTGATCTTTGCTTCTGTAATTGAAAGCAAAAGCTAGTTTTCAGCATCTGTTTCCTACAGAAGCCTGGAAACAATAAGGTTTTGGAAACATGAGTTAAGTGTAAGGCTTTGTTTCAGCTCTGTGTGGAACCAATGCAGTGAAATTAAGCAATGTGCTAAGGACTGATCTGGGATATGTGTTTGTATCACCAGTTTATATCATTGTTTTGTGGCATACTGCCTTGGAGACTGAGGAGATGACAGGCCTAAGTTTAGAATTGCAACTATTTGTGTGACCTGCCCCTAAGCTGTATCTCATCTGAGAGTTCAGGACATCTCACTAGCTCATGGTGTAGAACATCCACCTTCTACAATTCTCAGGGACAAGTTTTTCAGGAGAGGAAAACTGGCTCCCATAGATCTGTATGTTTATGTTCACTCTTTCTAAAGCTTAGTATTTTCTAATACTTGATGATCTTGGAAGGATGTCTTACCTAAATGATCGTATGAGTCTGTGGAGGCATGGGATTACTAGTAAGGCAAGATACTTAGTCCACTGCAATTTTTTTTCCTTTGGGCAGGTTGGTCTTTGGTTGTCTTACTGTGCCGGATCCAGTGTGGCCACCTCACAGGGCAATTATGCCTGCCTGGCCAGCTCTTGACTTCATTCCTCACCTTGGCTGCTGTTTTCATTCTCTTGCTTGAGCCATGTGAGTCCTGCGCCTGAACAACAGTTAGCTGTGATACCTGCCAGAATGAATGGTGAGCTTTTCAGTGTTATTGCCAAGATGTTTCTGTCTGAGATTGTTAAAGTTTCTTTAAGTAAAGGCAGTGAATTGCTATCAACAGGAATCCAGAGAAAGATGGGATAGGAGTGCCACATGGTATCAGTGTGGAATTGGGGCATGTAGAAAAAACCTGTAATTTCCTGTATAAATCTGCTTTTTTCTTCTTTGGCTGTTTCAAGGCATGTTATCTTTGTATAAGCTTATTTCTCTTCAGCTATCCAACATAATCTCTTTGCGTTACCCACAGGTAGTTAAAATGGTCATATAACCCTTTGCTGTGATCTTCCTGATCCTGTAAATTAGAGCCTTTGGAATTACTCTGTAGTTGGGCAAGTACCTAAAATTTCTGGGTTTGATGCTCAAAAGACAAAAATGTTGCAGCTGAGTCCCAGAACAAGTGTGCAGTTCCTGTGCTTCTGATGAAGGGCAGTTAGTCTGTAAAATGAAAATCACTGACACTACGGTAAGTTAATATTGTTGAGGCCGTGCTGCATGACTTGCAACGTGGCAAAGTTGCAAGACCTTGAGAAAAGATACATTGAGAAGGCAAGTTGAGGAATGCCATTGTATAGTGCAGATTTTCATGAGCGGAAGATTTTTTGTCATGTTTATGAAGGATTGAAATGAGCCCCTTGCTACCTAGAAAAAAAATTTGAAAACTCACTTTTGATTGCCTATGGACTGTAGTTGATCAGTTAATTTGAGTATAACTGACTATTTCTAAATTAGAGTGAAAAGAAATACAGTCTTACTTATGGAGTATTATCAAAGATATGGGAAAATACTTTGCTAGTTTGAGGCTGGACTAAGTGACCCAGGAGTCTATATATCCTTAAACAATGTGTATGCTTTGTGCATATAGATCATTTTAGAACTGATACTCAGCATTGTTACACGGTTTCAATAGAAACCACAAGGGTCCTTTTAATCTTTAAGCCCTGAAATAACTTGTTCTGTGCTTTAGAATTAAGGGTTGGTTTATTTGCTTTTTGTTTTGTAGGGAGAAATGTATATACTATAACATTTTTTCTTTTAGTTTTAAGGCTTTCTTAGTATTGTGGCATATTCTCTATCTGTTCAGAGTTCTTGGGCCATCTCAGCATAAACATAGCAAGTAAAAGAAGCTATGGTAGTAGAATTTTCTCCTTCTGTAATTTGAGTCAGCATTAATTATGATTGGCTTGCTGTATTGGTGATACAGATGTGATCCCTTAGAGTAAATAGAAAAAGTGCACAAAAAGATTAGATGGGATCATGTACATCTCCTTGTTGCCCTCCAAAAATGTGTAAATGTTCTCAAGAACCAAACTGTGATCTTGAAAACCCCAGCACATGTGCTGTTTTATTCCAGTTATGTCAAGACTGCACACTCCATTTGATTTTTGGAGTTCTGCAGATACTAGAATTACATATTTCTGCATGCCCCAAACTGACCCCCTCTTCATTACTCTGGGGCATATAGGACTGACGGGATCCAAGGTGGAGGATCTAACAAGTATACTCTGGGAGCTCCTGATCAGGCTCCCCACAAAACACAGGGTTTGATACCACTGTCTTGTGAAACAAAACTGAAGGAGACTGAAAACAACTTCTTTCTTCAATCCTTCTAGTTGGAGCCATTTGCCCTAAAAGTAGGAGACCCAGCTTCAGTTTCTTCTGCAGCTTGGCAGTAGTCTGAAGTTCCAGACGCAGCTTTTGGGTCCAAGTGTTTGCACAGTTAGTGCTTTAGTATGTAACTTTTAGGCACATCTTTTACGGGATCGAACTGTAATTCTGCTCCCAGTGTGCTACTAGTTTATCCTCTTCTTTCATATGTAGGTCTGTAAGAAATCAAAACATGTACACTGGTGTTAGCAGCAGCTTTTTTTTGCCTGCATACCCAGAATTGATTTATAATCTTGATGTTGTCAGCATCTGACTCTAATTAACTGGATAAATGAAGCTGAGATCTTGACTGAATTAGCAGTTGAAGAATGCATCTTACCAGAAGCAGATGGAGAGAAAAAAAACAGTGTGTTTAGTTTATGGCTGTTCCCTTGGTTTATGGCCATTTCCTATTTTTAAGGGAAAAAGTTCTGCCAAATCAATTCTTGTCAAATGCTAATTAAATTATAGTGATGATTAATCCCAATGTAAATACATTATTTCAATGTTTAGGAGAGTTATAAATAGTTTGAAAACTTAAGAGCCGTTGTGAATATATACATAATCTGGTGTGCATTTGGGAGAGAGAAAATGCCAATTAGATAATCCAGTGACAGTTTATATAGTTTAATTTATCCCTTGTAAATAATGTTTTTGTTATTAGCCTCAATTAGCAGATAGAACTTAGCTAAATCTTTTTGTTGGTAAAAATTTCCTTATTATGACGTTTATACTGTCCTCTTTATCGTCTGTCTTTTCATACTAGAAAACTTAGTTTTACAAAAAAGCAAGTGTTTCCATTTCTAGGCTGTGGAAAAAAGAAAGTGAAGCAGGAAGGTACTCCCCAGGGTGACTGAACAGGCTGAGAATAAAATCCACGTCTGCTAGCTAACTCCATCCAGTGCCTTAAATACTGTGGAAGGAATATCCTTTCATGGCAATTCGTACTGCATATGTTAAGAAAGTGAGCAAGCAGGTTCAGTGATGGCATTACCCTATGTAGAGTTTGATTCTTTGACTAGTTTGTGAACAATGTGTGGGGGGGGGAAACCTACCAGGTGAAAATACTACATTGTTAATTAAAAAAAAAAAAAAAAAAGCCAAGCCTTGCTTTCAGAATACCTTGTCTCCTGCAAGGACAGGTCAGCCCCTTACTCATCATTGGTGAAAAAACTTCCTTAAAGAGGTAGTGTGTCTTGGTGAAGAGCTGTTAACACTGTTACTATGCTGCATAACTTGTTTTTTTCCAGCCAGCCGCTCTGGTCACCAGTCAGTGCTCCTCAGGAATGTGTTTGGAGGCAACCTTCGGGGAAAGCTCCATTCGGGTTCCAGATTGATGAGGTAAAGCAACAGACCTTAGCATTTCCTTAGTTCATCACAATGGCGCCTGCAACACCTCAGTTCACCACTGTGCTGGCAGATGTATAAAACAAAGTTGGAGGTTAATTTATTGGTGGTGGAGAAAAGAGATCTCTGCTCCTTCATCTGCACTGTTCTATGAATTATATGCTTATGCAAGGTGAAATGCTGAATTTTTCTATGCACTGTAATTTATAAAGCATTTGCTGCTAACAGATAAGAAAGATTTGTCAATTTTCAGTCATACACGCTATATATACAAGCTAGGAATAAACATTTTTTGGCTTTTATTAGAAGGTTCAAATTTATCTGGAAGTGAAATGTAAGATAATGTTATACACTCCCGGTATCTGTAGCCTTTTTTGGGAAAAAAAAAAGAAAAAGTTTATCTTTCTTACCACAATGAAGTAGCTTGACATTAAAAGTAGAGCTGTTTCTAATAAACAAACAAAAAACCCTTGCCATAGACTATTGCATCTGCCATAGTATGGAGACAAATAGTATGTGTGTAAAAGTGACAGTTAGTGCAGAGAACATAACAGTATCCTGTTACGCATTTGCATCAATTATACAGGGCAAAACACTGTGTCACTGAGGGAGCATTCTGTGGTGGCCACCAGTGTTTTCCTAGGTGAAAGGGTAATTATTTTGCTGTTAGTTCTTAATTTATTAATAGTCGGCACCAAATGTTAGGGTAAAGAATTATTCCAAACACACTGACAGATCAACTGTGTGGAAGATGTAGTGATTTTGCTGCTGATAAGAAAAGCTATTAGTGTAAAGATAAAGGTCAGTTTGGAATCTGAATGCTGTTGAGTGGCATTTAACAAAAAATGAAAAGTGAAATGAAACTGTACAGGTATAACCTGGTACAAGTCTACAGAGGTAAGTGAAACTTTAGATTGCCATTCCAGCTAATCATTTTGGTTGTACTAGTATTATAAAAGAAACAGTTGAGAACCCAATCCAATTTACATTTAAATAAATAAAAAAAAAAAAAGTCCAACTTTGAGAACTTGGACTCAGTCTTGAAATTCAGCCCTAAGTGTATGTACTCAGACTAAAGCAGTTCTTACTAAAGATATATTCAATCCTTTATTGTGTTTATACTGTTTCTGTTTCTTCAGAGATGGACGATCCACTGTATTTGCTGTTTGGTTTTTTTGATGAGTGTTGACTTCTAAATGTGAAATGGCAGACATTTTGCTTTAAAAAAAAACAACACCACAAGCCCCAGTATTTTTGTGACTGGAATTCCTTGCACCAATAATGATTTCCTTAACTTGCTGTGGATGCTGTATGTTTCTGTAAGTAGTGATCACGTGTTTCCATCAGGTTTTCTAACGTGTGAACTGATCAGTGGTCATTTTGAGGGGAGATGGAAGGGCTTAAAATATGTATTTGTTTTTGGTATTAAGTCTGAAAAATTGGGTGAATAACTTTCTTCAGCTCATATGCCTCAAAAAGTTGCTGGGAAGCAAAATGCTCTTAATTTTGTGCTAAACTTCAAACGCGCCTGTGCAAAGCACACAAGATGGCATTGGGGCTTGTGAGGAAGTTCATTGTGTTCTTGTAGGGGTGACATTTAAAAGCCAAGACTACCCCTGAAGTGTACTTCCCATCGGCCTGCGCTCCTTTGAACCAAGAGTACTCCAGTGATGCAGCTTTTTCTGCTGGAGAAAATCTGTGTTATGTGAACTGGCTTTGACTTTACAGGTAAAGAAAACCTGAAAAATTTGTTTCACATTTAGCCAAATGTCTGTAGTGTCATTTGTAGATTACTTGTGTGCTGGAAAGCTGTATGCAATATGGCATTCACGCCTCAGATGTACAGATTACATGGCTCCTTAAACTCTCTGGTGCATGTAGACACAGCAAGTTGGTTTTGTCTTTTCTTAGTTGTTTTTGAACTGCAACATCTATAAAATTCAGTGAATGGAATACAGAGAAAATTGCTTGCCTGTTTCACTTCCTGGGCTCAGTTTATATTTTCATCAGATTAAATCAGGAATAACTTGAGTAAGGCTAACATCCAAAATGGAATAAACAAAGTGCTCAGAAATCTAGGCTCGAAGGGACAGTTTCATGCTTGGAGTAAAGTTATTCACTAGATTATTCTCCTGAAGAATATCTCAATTTGTTGTTGTTGCTTGCTTTTGTCTTTTGGGATCTGTGTCCATAAGCTAAAATCACAACTTTTGCTGGTAGCTGGCATAAAAGAATTTATTTGCCATGCTGCATAAACCTGACAAAAGCAAACTTCTCCTCAGTTTTTCTTGAGATGTTTGCCTTTATTGTGTGGGGTGAGTTCAGGAATATCTCCTTCACATACTATGTTTTTTTGTTTACTGACAGATTTATTATTAAAGAGAGAGGCTATATGGGAGATAGTGGGAGAGGAAGTGAAAGATATATAGAAATACATTATTTGATTTTAAAACCGTGGAATTACTTCCCTGTCTAATGAAGAATGTAGTGAAATGCATTAAGAAACCGTTGCCTATCCCTGTCTCCTCAAGGCCTGTTGAAGAAAATTGAAGGGGTTTTGCCCTCTTGTAAACACTCAGAGATGATTGCCAGGGTGGGGGGTGGGGTGTCGTTCTGCACAGACCCCACCACATAATGGGGCAAGGGGACAGGTCAGAGGAGACAGGATTAGCTGTCTGGGAGGAGGGCAGTGCAGAACTAGGAATCCTGTAGGCAACTACTAAGTTTAAACAGGTCAGTAGGTGTAACTGGAGCACACTTAAAGACACTTCCCTTCTTTTGCAGATTCAATGGCTTTGTTTACAACAGCTCTGTAAAACAGACCTTCTTAGGAAACTTGGGTTGGATTTTAAGCATGATTTTTAGATATTCTACATCTCTTAATTTTGAGGAGTTTTATTTTAAAACATCCACACACTATGTAGTAGAGTAGGGAAAAAAATAAAATCAGTTATTTTCTGATGAAGTTGCATTCTGCAGGAGTTGAATTGACTGAAGAAGGCAAGTTGTTTGAGGTACTACCTTGCTTGCTATAGAATATTTTTCTTTCCAAATCTTCCTCTGTATACAATTTTCAGTGTTAGGTTATTTGGGTTTTTTATTATATTAATTGCAAAATATCTAGTAAGTGCTCAGCATGCCTCAGTACTTGAGGTTTGGTCGTGCTTAGCCATTTGCTAACTCTGCCAATGAAAAAACCACAGGGGGTTGGCAAAGCTATTGACAGTGCCTTTTGCAGTGTTTGAGCACAGTAATAATAAACTAGGCATTGCCCTTCATTCTGTCTGATTGGAAAAATCACCTGTGAATTTACATGAAACAACAAACCAGCTGCTGTGGAATTAGAGTCCAACCCACAACCTTGCTTACCTGAAATGCTTCTGATGTTCCTAAAACAGCTGGATGAACACAGTGTAGGTGACAGTTTGAGAAGGTAAAGGAAAGAGGATATGGTGCATAACTTTGTTGCAGTTACTGTAACCAATTAGATGGGAGGAAAAAAAGAGTATTTAACTTGTGTTTTGCTTCACTTAGTGCAGTTAGAGAAAGTAATGGCAGTATGATACCATGTGGCTATCAAGTACATGTCACCTTGATAGCTGCTAGGATAAACAATTCAAAACAAAAGGACAGCTGAGGAATGGGTAAATTGGGAATTCTGCAATTAGGTGTTTTAAGTGCTGGAAAGAATAGTAATTTATTTATTTATTACACAAGGCTTATGCACACTAATGCAGTTCAGAAATTCCACAGAAGTGATATTGCCTTCCAAACAGCCATTACTGTGAGGAACAGTGTATTTTGTGATAACAGCTTGGCCTTCACTAATGTTTCACTTTGGTGCAGTTGCTAGCATCTCAAGGAGTACTGGTGAAATGTGCCTGACTAGTAGGGCTCCATGTAGTAGCTGGTTTTCATTTAGCAGCATGTTCACTGCGTGAACTGTTAATGGTCAGAAATTACTTTTATAGGCTGAAACCAAATGCCAGAGCAGTCAAAGGCTTGTTTTAAAGCCTGGCACTCCCTGAAGAATTCTTATTTTGAATGTAGCAACTGCAGTTTCTTTGAAGACTATTGTTTGATTGTAGTGCTAATTCATGATCATAACACTCTATTCCCATGAAACAAAATAAAGAGAGGATGTTCCCACAGAACAGGCTATAATGCTGGAAAAAATATTCCTTGCAGGTAAGCAGAAATGATTCAGATTGATTCAAATGAGTGAAAAGAATAACAGAAACCTGTATGAACACTACAGATGCACAGCCATTATTCTGATCACTCAGCCTGATGCTTTTGCTCTTTGCAAATTATTTTGAGTGCATCAGTGAGCATAAATAAGCCGTATTTTCACTGGCGTTTCAATTATCAGCCTAGTGAAATGTATCAGAGGTGTGGTATTGCTAATGTTTACAGTGCAAAGGTATGTTTAAATAGTGAGAAATTCAGTTCTTGACTAGGGTGCTGTAATAGATGCTTGGATTTTTAAATACTAGTGAGACCCTTCTGTTCAAATGGTTTGACCTGTGTCACTTGACACAGGCATTTTTGGTTAATAAATCGTCATGGAGCTTGTGATTCCTGCTTGCGCTATAGACGCTTTATTTGGAAAAAAGTGTGATTCTGAAAGACATACTTCTGGTGATGGACAATCCTGGGTATATTGTTCCAATAATCAATCACTGTCACTGTTAAATTATTCTTCTCTCTTAGTATGAGTTTTTCTAGCTTTGGCTTTCACTGACTGTATCTGATGAAGTCTTTTGTTTCTGGATTAAAGATCCATCGCTTGTCAGAAGCATCTTCCTGGTGCAAGTATCTGCTGCTCTCATGAATTCTCTTCCTCACTGCCTGCTGAAAAAGTATGTTGATTAGAGCCTTTTCAGACCTATGGGCAGAAGTCATCTTTCCCATAGAGGCTAACTCATTGCGAACTTCTTCGGATCTCCTTGAAATTTAGAAATAGTAGTTAGGGCAGCGCTGTATAAGGTGTAGTTTCAGTACTTTGCATTGATTCACTCTCATAACTGTATCTCCTCACTATTCTTGCTATTCATATAACCCAAAGTTTTTTGCTCTAGGAATTTATTTTCTATTTTTTACTAATCATTACCTCCAAATTATGTAATTATTCCTGCTTTTTAGGCTGTGGGTGAGGTTGCCATCTTGAAAGCGATCTGCATCTTTTGTTCTTATGTATTAACTTGCATTTAACTATATTAGAATTCAAGAGAGATTAGCTGATTCATGTTACTGATGTGGCCTTCTGTTATACAGTTTGCTAGCAGTGATTTTATATTTATCTGTTTTCTCTCCACTCATTGATAAAGATAGCAGCACTGACACAAATTTTCTGAGACATGTACAACATCTCTCTTAAATGATTCAACATTTACATATTTTTTTTGTGATATCTCTTCAATGTCTTTCAATCTTTGAACCTCAGTTTTTGTATAGTGACAAAATTTTGTATAGTGCCATGCTTTAAAGAAAATGTCATGCAGTCACACCGGTTACAGACTGTGGTTAGTGTCAACCCAGTTGCTTTATCAGTTGGTTTTGTAATATATTTTAAAAAGTTTGTCAAGCTCTACTTTCCATACAACTATGTTGATTTTTGTTAATTACACTGCTATCCTGCAGTCCTCTTTGCATACATTATCTTGTCATGATTTAGCTTTGTATTGATCTTTATCTGACTAATCTGTAGTTAATTGGATCATCTACTACTGGTATTTCTAAGTAATGATAAAGCTTTAGAATTTTTCCAGCTCTAGAATTTCTTCTAAGAAGAAACACTGTTCTGGAAATAAAAGCTCAATCTTTCAAAGACCTGCCTGTCTTATCCTGGAAACTTAAAAATCTTTCCTTCTAGTAGTTTCTTTTGTGTGTTACCTGGTGAGTGGCAGTGTAGAAAGCATTTCCTTTTTGTGGTAACAGAGTAATACTTCATTCTGCCTCTTTCCAGTACATCTATACTGTGTCTAAGTTACTTTAGTACCTAAATAATAGCAAACCACAGGTAGTTTAACCCATCCTTATTTTGGAAACAGATAATTTTTTTTTTAATATATTTGTAAAGAATTTGCAATTGTTTCTCAATATCTATTTCAAATGAAGGCTGAGACTCTCTGTGTATGATTATGGGAACCCAGGAGTTAAAAAAAACAAAACAAAACCAAGGAAATGCAAAACCAAACGAGCTGCAGGACTGAGACAACCAAGGTTATGTTTACATTAGTAAATATGGTGGTGTGGCATAAACATATCTATAAAACATACCTATAGATTAGAGCAGTTGATGCTGAGGATGTGATGTCCATGTGATACATGTTTCTAGATACTTTGAGCTAGCTCTAGCCTTTCCTGCAGCCTAGATGTCTGCTAGCATTTGGAGTGCAGTTCCTGGTTTTGTTTCATCTCCAAGAAATCCCATTGATATGCTCCAGGACTGCTCCATGTTGCAAATGCAAGCACAGTATGTGCAAGCAGTGGCTGCAATTCACTTCAAAAGCCCACATGTGGTCTGAACTACATGTTAATATAGACACACTCCAGGTTGATGTTGTTTGGGCTTTACAAGATAGGCTGCCTGTCTCGGGTTCTGTGCTGTAGAAAATAGCATCAAATTACCATGCTGATAACTTTCTGTAGTGTTCTCTGAATGCAGGCAGTGACCCCCTTCGTATTGGAAGAACAGTTTCCTGGCATGTATCGAATGTCCTTGCAGATGTGTTGGGATGGTGCATCCACACAGAAAGGAAGGAGCAATTTCAAAAGAGAGGTACTTGTTCACACTTCTGTGTACTGTTTGAAAGGCATGGTGTTGTCAAACGTACCGAGTGAGTTTAGATCCCTCTGAATTTTGCGTGTAAAAAATCACTGTGCAGTAAAGTCAAGTTCCAATGTTCTGAGTACAAACTTTGGCTTAGAATATCTCTCTGGTAATTCTTTTACTGGATGAGAATAGTTGCAGCGTGCTTTGCAGCCCCATACCAAAACAAATTTTCTTCTGGAAGTTGAGGTATATTATGAATACTTCATGAATTGATTATTTATTTATGAAAGTTATGGTTTCATTAAAAATGGCACTACCTGCTGGGCAGCACAGCTATGCTTTTAACAGTTTTTATCAGGTTGTTAAAATTACACACATGATGAATATTTCAATAGTGAGAAAGAGCAAACCATTTAACAGACTACATTTTTTCGGGAATCTTATGTTACCTAAAATGGCAATGTCCATTAATTTGTGTAAATAACCAAAGCTGCATATTAAGAAAGGGAACTTAAAGTTGCCCATAGCAATTTCAGCAAATCAGAAAGGTGACTTTTCTGAAGTAGCATATCAGTGTCAAGGTCATTTCAGGTCACACTGCATATAGCAAAATTAATGTCTTCAAAGGAGCAGATCTAAACAGAGGGGAAAATAAGTATGTTACTTTATTCTTGCCCCCCACCCCAATCAATAATGTGATTAGTGTATGCTGGTAAAAATGATAGGTTATAGGTATGGATAGGCAGCTTGGCTATTCACTGTATATAATTAGAATTGTGAATATTGGTTATAATTTATAGCATGAATTTTTGTTCATGAATTTGCTTAGTGTAGTTTTAAGGATTTCCACTTGGTGGAGCTTTATGATTGAATTTTTAATATATAAAATTCTAAATATTTGTGATTCAGACTTAGTAACTTCTCCATTGTAATGAAACAAAATGAATATGAGAAAATCAAATGAAGAGTAAACTTCATGCGTTTAGTATTACTTTTCACTTGATTTTTTGGATCAAACAATGATGTTTTTTACAAGGTATGATTATATTACTTGAAAATTCCTTGATGTGATTAATTTAATCTTTTGAAAACAGGGTGGCATAATAGCTATAATAAGTACTGATTATGTATATTATATTCACAAGTTTAATATTACTACTCTGGGAATATGTATATAGTTATATATACACACATATATATTTAAAAAAAACCCTCCCAAATTTGTAAAGTATTTTTAGATAAAGTAGTGTAATAATAGTGTAAAATAATCTTTTATTCTCACTGTATAGGGTTTTATTAAATTCTGAAGTATCCTAAAGAATTTTAGAAATTACTTTCTCAGAATAGAATGCCTGAAAAGACAGAAGACTTTTCACTGGAGTGTAGGGTGACACAATATGTGAGATTTCTGTCCTTAGAGAGACTCTAGACTAGACAAGGCCATGAGTAACCTCCATTTAATGTTGAAATTAGCACCACTTTGAGCAGAGGACTGGACCAGGTAACTTCTTGAGATCCTTTTCAACCTAAATTATTCTGTTATTCTGTAATTTTTAGCTGTGAATTCTGATAACAGGCATGTAGCCACTAACTTGATGGCTTCAGTTTTTTGCTTGATTGATTTGTAAAGTGGAAGATTTTTGGAACAAATAATGTTTTGATAGGATTGTGGAAGAATGGAGAATTTAGTATCTAAATAAGGAGAGGGCTGTCTCTTGGGAGCAATTAATACACAGTATGTGATGGAATTACTTTACCCATCATAGAAATACATCTACATAAAATGTAGCAACATTTCAACAGTCATATCAGGTAATGAACATGGTCCTCCACACATTTTTGCAGCCTACGTGAGTATTGCTGTGGGACATCTCAGTTCCTCCTTTATACACATTATGCATCATTTAAAGAGAATATACTGCTCAGATCTTTCCACCCCAGGCTTTCCATCAATTTTTACTGTTTTCTCAGGGATACTTCCATTCCTTATGTTCCTGATTTGGTCTAGTGTCTCATTCCCCAGACTTCTGAATTTTTACCTTGTCTTCTCTGAAATTAAAACAAAATGCTATCTGAGAAAAAGAATGTTATTTTTTTATGCTTACTAGGTAAATGAAAATTTGACTTTTTTAATAATATGAATAATGAATAGCTGATCGAAGGAAAACTGGATGCTCTGTAATACCTAGTTATAGATCTGACTAGATGTTCTTTTGTATGTTTTCCTTTGCCTTGTTTGTCTTTAAGGTGGGCAAAAATTAGATATGTACATCCAAGAATTTAAATTAAAAAAAAAAAAAAAACCAACCCAAACAAAAAATAAAAACTANCTCTCGACCTTTCTCTCTGATGGTATGGGAATACTTTTTCCTTTTTACCCCCCCCCCCCCCCCCCCCAAAAAAAAAAACCCCACCAAAAACCAAACAAAAAACCCCCCAAAAAACCAACCATAACAAACCAGTCTGGGTTATTCTTGTCTTAAACTTTAAAAATTAAAAGTTGCCATTTTTTAATATTCTTGACTTTAGAATCTGAATATATTGGGAAGAGGCATAATCATAACAAAGAAAGAATTCCTGCCTTAAAATAATAACTTTCAAATGAGATACAAAACAAGCTACAAACAAGAGAAATCTATACAGCAGGTAGTGGACCTCCCTCAAATTATGAGTGAATAGAAAAATGTCTTGACAGGTTGAGAGAAAACCTGGATATATGTTGGACAGCTGTTTTCTGAATGTCACGCAGTGATCGAGCAAACCAAAATAAAGTAAACCAGGTCATCTAGATTGGGGCTGTGCTTAGTGCCACGCAGATGTAGTTTGACTGTCTTTAAAAGAAATCAGTTTGGATCCCTCAGGCAGAGCAGTCATGTTAGTATGCCAGTCTCGCCATGCTGATTAGCGCTGTTGAGGACCATGTCCCTGCACAGCACTGCCTGTACCTTTCTGTGCCTTCAGGTGCCCATGCTGGCAAAGCCACTAAACTGCTGCACTGCCTTTTCCCCTGGATCAACTAGACAGGGGTATTTTTTTGGTGTTTGATATTGGGATCTTTTTGGTGGATTTTTTTTTAAAATAAGGATGGATTTTAAAAATGTATAAAATGTTCCTAATGAATCTTTAATGTTTTTTAGTGTTACCCTGCCTTCCAACTTTACCAGACCAGGAAACAGGAGAGGAAAAAAACATAAATGGAATAGCTGACAACAGGGATCCTCAGGGAAAACATCTAGAGAAATAAATAGCTTTTGAGGCCAAACCTCTGTTTATAAAAAATACATCTATAGGAATGCCATGTGTGCATTTTTTCAGTATTATGTATTTCTATATGTAGGCATGCAATTTAAGATACAGTTAAATAATTTTAAAATGTTGTAATTAAAACCCACTGCTACCATGATCTGTGGGAGATAAATTAGAGCAAACAAAAGGTGTTTCTTTCTCTCCTTTTGTCGTGCCTCTGAACTGCTTTGGAGATGCACAACTGTGGTTCTCTTCCAGGCATTGTTAACATGGTTAAGTGTGTGCAGTTTTGTTAACAGCATACATAGGTATCATTTTGTCCTAAATTTCTAATATTTGAGAATTAATTTCAAGGAGTACATCCTGTTCAAGGGAACAATCTACTATCAATCAATGTATTGTATCTTATATCAACTAGTTCTTCAATAAGTCTTTTTAAAAATTCAATAGTTGTTAACTTTTAGAAGGAAAAAAAGTGAACTGAGAATAACTGAAGGAAGATGAAGTTTGCAGAGAGCTATTTCTTCTTAGCTGTGTTGTTTTCCATGCTGCTATTGAGCTACTATCTTTTCCATTGTGAAAGCAGAGCAGAATCCTTGTGTTCTGGAGTCTCGCCTTCTCTGCTGCCCTGAGTGGTGATGCAGCTCACTTTTCCAGTCCAGACAGATGAAAAGCAGAGTTCAAGCAAAGCCTGGGGATATATGTGATCCTTGCAGACCTGAAGCCATGATCAGACAAGTAACTACACACAGGTTATGTTTTGAATATCTACTTAATACATTATGAGTACTGTCCTTTTAGTGAAGGTGTCTGAGGAACTGCTGGCTCCTGCTGGTTTCCCTGGCTCCAAATCTGAACCCTGAAAGTGTTCCAGACAGTATTACAATGGACTTTGCTTCTTTGTAGTTGGTATGTGTAATAGCTTCCAACACTACTGGCAGAATAACTATTCCAATAGCAACTAGACTCTGATCCAGGCTTCAATACATAGTGTTTACGTGGCATCTTGGCAGAAAGAACTCAACAGATGAGATGTGCACTGCAAGAAGGGGCGTATTGTCTATGCCTATTTCATGCAGGCTTGTGTGTCTAGTGCATATGTTGAAATTAGTTAGTATCAGTACTCTCATTAACCAAATTGGGGCTGTAATTGATGAAGAACTAATGCAGGGAGAGGTGCAGTGGATAGTTGTAGGTTGTTATACAAGAAGTCTGTGGTGGAAGTAAAGCTGAAGCTGGAACCAAGTTGCACCACAATAATCAAACCATCCTCCTTCCCAGGACAGCTTTGTGAACATCTGTGTGTGGGATGAATGGATGGAATACTATTTAAAAAAAAAAAGGGGGGGCAAGATGATATCATAGGTAGGTACACTTGCTTTGCTGCATTCAGCCTAATTTAGAGTGGTTGGGTCTACTTAGACACAGAGTAGATATGCTGCACTGAGTAATGTAGGTGATATGTACATAGATAACTTTGGACATATACTATGCTCAATTTTTATGGCTTGTATGCTCTGCCACGCTTCCTTGTGTGTGGTGTTCTTGAATATGCAAAGCATTATCTCAGCATAGCTAGCAAAAGTTGAAGCCCACCTGCACAGCCAAAGGAAGATGTAGCAATTGCCTCTGCTAATTGCAAAACAGACCATAAACCCCTTGTGTTATATCATACATTTTGTACCAATCCATAGTTTTGGTTCTTGAGGGCATAGTGTACATTTTCTAAGAAAGAGATGGAATGAAGGAATTTGTGTGACATGTTGTATATACATTAAATCAATGTATACATTCAAGTATACATTAAAGTGTGATCTAGCTTTTGGACCTCCATTTAAAAAACTGTATCAGGGTTTAGCCCAGTCTTCAAAACTTACTGACAGACCTCTGTGTAATGTGATGCTGCTGGTTTTGCAATCATCAGTGGAGGCTGTTCAGGCTCACAGTGAGGTCCCGGGTGAAGTGCACTATGCAAGGTAATCAGTCTGATATTCTTTGTGATCCGATCTATCTGCTGAGATACACATGAGTTTGGCAGTCATGAGAAAGGGAATGCTGTCTGTGAGTAAGGTAGTATTGCCGGTCTTGAATATTTGAGTCATAAGTAAGTTTTTAAACAAAATCATTAGGCTGGTCTGAAATAATAAAAACAACACCACCTCTTTCTATTGGTGTTTTGGATTTGACTTCTTCCTGTTATGTGTGCTTTCTCTGCATGCCTTAGATAAAGATGAGCCAGAATAATCTATACATGCTAAGCTTATGAAAATGAAGATGTCAGCCCTGTCTTTGCCTCCTGCTCCACAACTTATTCTACTGCTTTTCCTAATCTCAGCACTTCCCCAGTTCTACTTCATTTGCAATTCCAGCTTCTTGATGAACTTCCTTCTTCAGCTGCCCCACTCTGGAGCTTTCCTAACCTTGCTAGCCTGCACCATGCTGTGGTTCTTCCCTGAATGAATCATTGTTTATGTGATGTAGTTGAGGTGTTGGACTACAGCTGTCCGCCACGGCAAGGATACTTGTGCCTTGTCAGTGCTGCTGCAGTTTCTTGCTCAATAGAGAGAGGGGGTTTGCTGGTGCAGGCTGCTACCTGCACCTAGTATAATGGTTTCTAGCACTCTTGAGCAATACCACTAAAAATGAGTTTGCTGGTAGCAGTGCAGTAGCTTTCTCAGTTTAGGATGGATTTTTTTACAGCATATCCTTTTCATCATTCTTTACCTTCACCTTGTGTATGAAATACTGGACACCAGCAGCATTACACCCGCAAGCATTAAGTGATTTCTATCACCCAGCCTGAGGTGCAGTTGGAATGAAATTCACTGCTATTCTGTATAAAGGCAGAAACTAGGAACTATATTCCAGCTTGGCAGGTCTTTTGGGCAGGGTGCGGTACAAGATGTAACAAAGGCAATCTGTCAAGCTCAAAAGCTAGGTTTTAGCCCATATTTGACAGAGCGGAAGGCGGAGATGCAGTTCCAAACAGGATGGACGAGGTTTAGTTTGGAAAGACAAATCTTAGTGCATCACTTGAGTTAATACTGCAAAATGTTGCATGTAGCGGGATCACACCTAGGGTAGGTTATTAGGAATGATTTACATGAATTAACAAGAAGGTCTGGGAGTAGAAGTAAGAGCATCTGTATCTATGTGGACTTGAGAAATGCCAAGCTCTGGTTTTCGTTACCTGATGTGTTACGCTAACCCCAATTATCAAGCCTACAGGTGTGCTGTTTGCTTAACACAGAGGCTGTGTTGGTTGTGCACTTTTGTTCATTGTAAATGCAGAATTGCCATAGCAACTGTGTGGTACATGATGCAGATTTTTGATATTCCAAAGGTCAAATATTTAACTGTGATATGAAAACTTAAGAGTCTCTTTACCCTTCAGATAATGGAGGAAAACCACTGTAAATAAAATGATTGCCTCTTTTTAAAATATTGTTTTCCTGCACAATAGTATCTTGATTTTTCTTTTATTTCTTAATTTGTATCTTGTGTAACTTTTGCTTTGCTTGGGTCTACCATGAGTATTACTCTTAATCAGGCACTTAGGGAACTAGTCAGGATCTGGGATTGTTCCTGCTGTTCTGTTGCTATTGCCTGCAGCTAATGAGCACCTAAAGATTTAATGGAAAATATGCAACTGTAAGGTTGGATCTGTTATTAAGAGTTGCAGAAATCAAGAGAAACCACATCATAAATCAGCTTTTTTCATAAAGTGCACTGATACTGTGGGCAATATTTGCTTTCTTCTATTCCAGCAAGTGTGTTTGAAGGCTTCATAACTTAATATAGGTTATTGGTTTGCATATAATCTAAGTCAGATTCTATATATGTGTGAGCTTTGTGTTGAAAAATGTAAATATTTTCTGATTTGGCTGTAACTGAGCAGAGAATGTAGTCTGGAGACATTATGAGCATATTTCTTTAAAATGTAATTTTCTTTCATTTGCTACATCTTGCTTCTTGATAAATGACTCATTCTGAGATTTGGCTGGTTCATTTTGTTGGAGATTTCATAAAGTGCATGAGTCTTTCAAACTCTAGGAGTAAATGGTGGGAGAGGACACAGTGATTGAAACCTATCCACAGGCTGTGTGAGGGGCTTGTCTCCCAGGAAAGTATATTGCCTTCTGTTTTGAGGAGATTTGCAGAAGAGAGAAGCAGGGTGATGGTGGAGAGGACAGAGATGGGACAGCAGTGTTGGTGACAGGGGATGGTGTTTCACGCCTAACTTCCAATTTTGATCAGTGCTTAGTAAAAATGTTTTTTGATATCCAGTGTAGTAGTAATGCTTTCTGTAACATTTCTTTGGTGTTCAACAAGTTTCAGCTCAAGTCAACGTTAACCACTGAGTAAAAAAAGTATTGGTCTATATTTGAAGTTGCTAGTCTCTAGATTTTTTAAAATGAGAGGTACTGCCAGTAGAAAGCTTCTGTACTATTTCATGTATCTTTGCATCCAGTGACTGTCCTGTCTATGTAGGTGTGTACAAACAGGAATGCTTTATAAATATTAACAAATGAAGCATTGTGACATTGCTGTGAGGTCAGAGAGAAGTATTACCTGGTTTATAGGTAAGCGAAGGTACAGAAAAACTAGTTTCTTATTTGCGATAATATAGTCAGTCTGCAACAGAACTGGGAAAGTGATCTGCTGACTCACAGTTCTGCCTTAGTGAAAGATTGCTCTTTCTCATTTGTAGGTTTTTTTTTCCTTTTGCCTTTTCATTTATACCTGTTTCATGTGTTACAGAACATTACAAGACTGTATTGCAATTGCGTAGTCATGTTGAATTAAATAGCATATACCATATATATAAAAACTAGATTATAAAAATGAGTAGATAATTGTATTTTTTTAGGTATCAGTTTTAACCTACCTATCTAAAAAAAATAAATTTGAATCCACAGGAGAAATTTTTGAGATCTTTTTTGTATGTTGGGTGTTTTTTTGTTTGTTTGGATTCTTTTAGCCACAGTAGCTGTACATTAAATAACTGGACAAGTAAAATACCTGATGTATAAAAGGTAGCATTTTAAATACCATGAATGAACTGATGCTTACGCAGCAGAACTGCAAGACATTTGGAAACATAGAAAGATGAGTTAATGATGTAGAAATTGTATATAAATTGTATATATGTGCTGTCTGAAAATGGTGCTAAATGGGACACACGGCATTGGGTCATTTTTTGCATTGAAATGAAAAGAAAATCAGTTTACTTTATAGAATCTGGGGTATTTTAAAGATATTTTGTTTACTTTTTTTTTTTACTGCTCAGAAAGTATTAGTAAAGAATCAAATATAATAAAAGTCTTTCATGCTATTAATGAAGCTTTTTGTTGCATGCTTAGGGGATACTTTTAAATGTTCCACTAAGCACTATGTAAAATTTTTTCTTCATATGTGATTTTTTTTAGTGTTAAGTAACAAGTTTTATAAGGGTAAAGACAAATTAAAAGAGCTAGTACACAAACTGTTGGTGCTGTAAAAATCCATATTGTTAATTATATAGGATATATTATTTTTTTAGAGTATTGAAGGCATTACTAATAGAAGAATTTAGAATCAAATGTGACTTGCTGTATGCTTGCTAGTTATGTTTTGTTTCTGCTTCCCCTAGTCAAGTTTTAGGTAAATGATCCTTCACTTCCGTGGCTTTTAAATTCCAGATGTGAACAGCAAAACTTTTTTCACTTCAGTTTTTGGTTGCTATTTAATGAAATGCAGATCATGTTGACAGTAGAAAAAAAGTTATTACTTTTATCAGTGATTAATTTTCATGTTTTCCTTTTACATTATGGTGCTTTCTCCAAAACATGTTATCTTTCAAAGCTAATGCAAGATTGTTTATTATGGTATGAAAATGCACAAATGGGAAATGAGTTTTCTTTAGAATGGAACTATAATCTCTCAAACTGCAATGCTGCTCAAATATGTATGATTATGTTACTTTATTGATGTGTTCCAGCCTTTACGAGTAGTTTAGATTTTGGCTTTATACTGTCTAGATTCGTTAATCCTATGTAAAATTGCTATAGGCATTGTGAACTTCCTGGCACTAGATGCATGGAGAGTATGTGTACATCTCTTGAAGAGAAGAGAGACTTATTTGTTCTGGTTTTTGTTTTGCTTTGTTACTAAATTTGGGGAAGATTTTGATTCTTCTATGATGGATTTTATGAGCTCATACTATGTTTAGTCTGGAATGAAATTAACTTGCAGGGTGGTAACACCTAAGGATATTGTATTACTGAATATTACAGTTGCTCAGATGAGGGAGCTATTGGCCTAGAGACACACTAGTGCCTGAGAAAACTAGAAAAAAATATTCTATTTAGCGACTACTCTGCTTATATGTCATTTTCTGTATTTATCTGACCTTTTGCTCATTCTTTATTACTAGGGCAATTTACATAAAATAGGATCTATGCCATTTATGAGTTCATGTGCTCCTGCTGCTTATTCTTCCCTTGAAGTTCTAATCCTTTGTGGCATTTCACCCCAAAGCACTTTACAGTAATTGCTAATTGATATAAAAGGATCACTTCATCCACCCCTGACATGTAGCACCTCGGTAGTGAAACTCAGAAGCTGTTTAACAGTGAGTAGTAGGACTACATAACACTTTTAGGAAGGAAAAAAAAATAAAATAGCCCGTCAAACTGAAAATGGATAGGCTATTTACATAGTAAAAACCTAGCTGCAATATCCATTTCAGGATTGGGTTAGGACACTGGGGTTAAATTCCTGGTCTTCAGAAGAGAGACCCTTGGTCACAATAAGAAGTCAGAATGGCTGCATTACACTTTATTCAGAAAGCAGCATCTCCAGGAATATATTACTCTTGAAATTCAGTATATTTTCACATAGCTTGTGAATTGGATTGGTGGAGACCTGAAGGAAAGAATTTTGCTTACAGAATCACAATCTCTGTACACTGTTGCTTTCAGGGTTACTTCAAGACTTGTCAGTTAAGATATAGTTTGGCTATCTTAGCATAGTAGCATTGTGGAGTTAAATGTAAAGAAAGGTTATTTTACACAGACTTGGGCTGTGAATGGCAGCCACAAAGGGGGAGTAAGCCACAGTAAAAGCCCTCCAAAAGGCCTCAGACCATAACATGCTGTTTCCACAACACAACTTTGAAGTGTGGTAATCTTCGTTGCTGCACAAGAGCTGCATCTGTTTAATAGGTACAAAGAAGATGATTTTTAAATTTATCAAGAGGCAATAAAAAGAGACAGCATAGACTAAGCCTGGCAAGCTCTCAGAAGAACTTCTTGAAAAACTAGGAGAAAACTGCCCCAGCAGGTGCAGCAGAATTGCTAAGATGTGGGTTAATAACTGAGGTTTGGATGTATGCTGCTACTTAAAATAAGCAGATAGCTGTCTTTCGTGGTGTACCCCCTAGCTTCTCTTGTGGCTGCATGACAGATTTGATAGCACATTTGCCCCACTTGTTGGATTCAGTATTGTTTATGCCTATATTACCTGTGTGTTCCTGAGTGATTTCATTAATTTGCCGTATAACTATGTCACAGTCAGTAGCACTTAATTTATTTTACTGATTTATGTCTACCATTAAAAAAGAAAGCCCATACAAAGCTTTGAGTGACATGACTGTAATTAAATTTTAAATAACTATAAATTAAAATATAACTGTAAGTTAAAGTTAACTATCAGTTAAAAATAAACTTCAGAAGCTAGCAGTCTTTGCTATTCAGAGAGAGGTGGCAATTTATCAGCAGACAATATGCAAAAGCTGATTTGGTCTCAAATTGTACTTGCAACCTTGCAAACTGAATGACTTTTTCAGTGTTCATGGGATTTTTTTACTGCTTTGACAATTTTGGACCAAGCGGATGTGAAAGTTCAGAGTCCTAGGCACATTTGGGATCCCCAGTTCTTAAGGATGAGTCTTTTAAATGCACTCTAGTAAGTGTAGAAGTGGTAGTAAATTACAAGAAGAAAAGCTTTCCTTCACTTAAGTTAATATTTACATCAAATATCTTAAGATCTATCAATAAGCAGCTCGTGCAGATTCTGGAGCATTTGTCATACACTCACAGTGTTTATAATGTGGAAGAGCTTTGTTAAAGCAAGGGTCATCCTGTAAGCCATTTCTTATAAAAATGGAAATCCTTTTCCTGTGCTTGGAAACAAGACAACTTATGTGAGACTGCTAAAAAAGCTTTGACTTTGAAATGCTGTGTTTCTCTAGTTTTCTAAGGAAGTTGAGGAAAATATGTTTTGGTGGGGTTTTTTTTTGCTTTGTGTGGGGTGTTGGGTTTTGTTTGTTTGTTTTTTAGGACCTAAGAATGCAGCAAAGGTTGCTTGACCTGCTCTTTAAATGAAGTTTGGTTATTGAATTATTAGAATACTTTCAAGTGACCTCTAAATTCTTCTATCCCAATTCTAGGAGAGGAATAGTTCCAGAGAGAAAAACATTGCAAATGTATTCAAACAGATGTAATGTCAAGACTGGCCAAGTCTGTGGAGGGGAAAATACCAACCTGTTTTTTCAAAGTCCTCAATATTTCTTTGATTTTGCCCACTGGAGATGTGCATTGTGATAATTCTTCTGCTTTGACTCAACACAGCAAGGTCTATGCTAATGTGTTCATTGTCCCAGTGTGGTCAGGAAGATGGGATTTTGAGGAAGGAGTAATCAGTTGAATGAAAGGGGAGAAACTCACCAAGTAAAATCAGGAAACTGCTGTGATTCAGTGCAAAGGTAGAAATTTCTCAAAGGAGTAAATGCTCTCTGTTGTTTGTGACTCTTGCACAAACAGAAAATCTTTGTCTTTGGAAAACATCAGGTTGCACAAAACCAGGCTGAGTTTACGAAGGCTTATGTGTTGGTTTTCTCATGGCTGTTGTTGAAGTTCAAGTTTAGGGATATATTGTTTAATGAAATAAGTATATTATCAAATATACACAAGATCTGTTTAGCTTTGCATAAAACTACAGGCTGTTTCTCTGGAATGAAAGTGGTTAGAGTTGGAGCTGGGATGATGGTGTATGGGGGATGGTAGTGGGAGTGCCAAACAGTAGCAGTGGAGAGTAAGAGTGATTTTTAAGCTAATGTTGCTTGTCTGTCCCAGCTGCTCTGCTCAGATTAGTGGAACCCACTGTTTATTTTTTATCCAATATTTTAAAAGATATCTAATTACTTTGTTATTTCCAGATAAAGTATTTCATAGTCACCTGGCAATTCCAATGGAAAACCTTATGTTTCAGGGAATCATAATTTGTTTTAATTGTAAGTTTGAGTAAAGTGGTGTAGATCAGATAGTGTCTTTTGCAAAGATTAGTTTTTGACATGAAACATTTAGTCAGGTTATTCATTGTGAAACTAATTTTGAGCAGTATGAAACAGTTTACCTGATGCTGTGTCACTTATAAATAATATAAGGTTGATGTTATTTGTTTTGTTGCAGAAATATTTATTCTGTTTTTTAAAAGTTTTGGCGCTTTTTTCCCCCTTTTGTTTTTCAAACAACAACACTTCAGTTGTCAGATTGAGTTTCAGGTTGCTATTTGGCCAAAAATCCCCCAGGAAAGCTGGGGAGTCCATCTAGCCTCCAGCCTTCCCAATATCATAAAATGACATTGTCCAAAAGAAAAAAAAAACTCAGATCAGACAGGTAGGGGCTTGCTGAAGATCTTGGTCATAGATCTTCCTCCTGTAGAACATATTCATACCAGGTCATAGTGTGACTGAAGACTATTACTTGTTGGTATTTTGAAGGTTTACACAAAATACCACAGCTATCATAATTTCTTTTGAGCACATGGATGTTTCTGAATCATAAAACCAGCAACTATTCATTCAGTCTTGACCTGATGAGGAAATGATAAGCTTTTCCTATTTATAAGAAATAAGTAGGGAGAATAGAGATTGGGTGAATGGAGAGCTGAACATATCTTACTACAGTGGAGTCTAAGTTGAGGCATGTTGATTTGCAGTCTGTAATAACTACTTGATGGGAAACAGAAATTCATTGGCAGTTCTGCTACTTCTGCAGTATTTCTTCTGTTTGAGCTGTAGTCTTAAATAACTGATACAGTCCTTGTAAGATTGAATTGTAAACAAAGAAATCTTGACATACAAAAAAAGATGGTCATAAACTGAGGCTTGTGATGTTTTTATTTACACAAAATTACTGATTTTTGTAAAATTATCATTATTTAACAGCATGTATACCAATGGGTTTGTGATGTTCTTCTTTGAGTTTTTAAGCATATGTGGAATATCCTGACTTCCTAATGACTTCAAGAATTTTGCAAGATCAGTAGGAACCTGAAATGCTCCAGACTGAAATTCTTCTACATTAGCTTTGGAATTTCTCAATAGTGTTAACTCATGCCATACATTGTGGGGTAAGCTAATACAACAAAACTTCCAAAACAAGTTTTTGATCTGGTAGCATTTTAGAGCTTCTGTTTACATTCTCTCCCGTATGTATAATACACATTCCCTCCATTCTGTTGCATGATTGACTCACTGAAGTAGGTGTGTTTTCTTTTTTTTTTTTTTTTTTGCTTCTGGCATCAGTGGCTTGCTGCAGCTAGCAACAGCTCAAAATATCTTACATTTTTAGATACTTCAATAAAACTTAGTCTTAGCTGTAGTGCAGTTGGATTTCCAAATGTTTGAATTGCACTACCATTGGGGTTGGATTCAGATGTCATGTTAGGTTCAAAATGTGGAGCATTAGTTTGCTTGTCATCATGATGACAATTTTTTTCCAGGGCTTCTGGAATTGGAAATGATTGAATAATCTGCAGATGGATGGATTAATGAAAATAATACTAGATGGTCATATTTATCATTAATGTTATATGTTTGTTTCTGGTTATAAGTGTGACATATACAACAGAATTTGGAAATCTTGCATCCTAATTGGGCAGTGACAGGTTTATGATACTACTTTGCCTTCACAAAAGTTATAAACTAGGATGCTTCCACACAAAATTGTTTCTCAGAGCATCTGCTTTATGAAACTTCTTCTACAGTCTTTGATCATCTGGCGCCATTGCTGCAATTCAGGTACACTAGTAGTAGAAGTCAGTTTGTGGCTGAGGTTTAGCACTCAATATATTAGTAGGCTATGGAGGGAAAAAAACCAGTTATGTAAAAACTCACTGAGTGACCTCAAAAGCCAGTAATAGGGAATGTCAGCCTGTCAGATTGTATTATTAGAATGAGCTCATCCTTATTAAGTGCACTTGAGTTCTGTAAATGATGATTCATTTCCCAGGTGGTATAATGCCCACTCACTAGACCTCAGTAAGAGTTTTCCTTGTTACCTGTTCTAGAAATTAACTGTTGATGACTATTGCAGAAGCTCCAAGTTATCTACTTCTAGTTACAGCCTCTGTGTGGAGCTTTTGGAACATGGGACTGATTTTTTTTTTTTCTTATCTTTCCCATCTTTTCTTTCCTCCCTGTATTAGTAACTCTAACCTAAAGTGAATCCCAGAGCCCAACAACTGGGGTCAACAATGTCTGGGAAAAGTAATATTGCTCTTACTAGCTTCTTTCTTCACACTTGTTATGTGGCTGAGGCAATTAAGGTAACATATTCCCTTCTGAATATGTAATAAAGTGTCCACTGCTGCTGATGTCCAAGCATGCTGCAAGTCAGCATGCCTTGTTACTTGAGCCATGTCATCAGAGGACTTTCATCAGCCTTTTAAGGCTTTTAGTTTTAGCTAGTTTTCATTCGGGTTCAGTAGAATTAAGCAGCTGGGCTCTGGAACTCCACACAAAGGAATTTTGTCCATTTTGCCGTGATTTCTGATCTCTTAAAAGTCCATTTGACATCTAAAGATACTCCTGAAAAATTTTTAGATGATATTTTAAATAACAGTCAATATATATTTGTCATCTTGTCAAAGCATACCATTCTGTTTGTCAGTTATTATAGTGTAATTGTAGTGTCTGGGTATTAGAATGTCTCCTTTATTTTTTCTTTTGATGTAAAGAAATTCTCTATCTTTGATAATGTGATGAGAGATCAGCTTGAAGCTCCAGTTGCTCTCTTGAACTCATATTTTAATAACTTTTCATGTTGGTGATACCTCCCTGCCCTAAGGATAGACAGCGCTTCCTTTTCACAGTAAATTCTTCCATTAGCTATTTTGTTTGAATTGATGATTGACCTTAGATTAGCTGTGTTTTGTGAGACTGTGGAAAATTTTCTTTGGTTTAGCAATGTCCAAAATGATAACCAAAGAAAAGAAATACCTGGAGATGTTAATGATAGGACCCTATCTTCCTCTAGCAATTGGTAGTGTCAGTTGATTGAGGTGAGACAGCTCTAACAGTCTTCCCAGGTGACCTGCTCAAAATGAGACAAAAGAAAGAGGGTGCTGGATTATGTCCAGAAGTGCTGCATTTTCTCTCCCTAATCCAACCCACAGATTTCTGCCTGCCTTTATTTAAGTGCACAATGACCTGAAGCCCTTGCTATTTTTCCTCTTATGATCTTCATTATTGATAATGTCCAGGGAATCAGACATGGGAGAATGTTATATTGCAGGTTCTTTTTAGTATATACAATAATATAGTAAAATGATAAGCTGTGATAGTATTTCACTACCTGACTGAAGTTTATTATTGAACTAAGATAAGGTTTTAGTAACAGATGAATTGTATTATAGCTAACTTAAAATCCTGACTTGGAAATTGTAAAAATAATTTTAAAAATATCTTTAAAAGCCAACAAACACACACACACAAAAGCAACTAACCAACCAAACATAAAAACCATACCATGATGAGTGTATTGAAAGAACAGAACTTTTCTCATTGTTCTGGATGCTGCATTATGAATTCAACTTGCGACTGATTTGGAAAAAGACACAAGGAAGGTTAAGAGTGTTATTCATTTACTTTTACAAATAACTTTTTCTTCTGTATTGCAATTGAAGTGGATAATACCTCAGGGATTTCTTCACCTCCTTGTTAGTTCACACAGCTCATGTAAGGCAAAATTTCCATACTCACAAGAAAAACACAGAGCATATTGACATTCTATGAGGTAGACTTAGGTTTGCTTGCTTACTTCATATGGAAGAGTCACATTAGCCACATTTATTTAATTTTTCATCATTTGGTCTGTCTTTTAATAGTAACCCTACATTTCCTGGCATTTTAGTGTTTCAATATTTGCAAAGGAATATGACTTGGAAAGGACTATGCACCCCTGAATGTAAAAGCACATTGAATTTATGTTGAGGGGCAAAAAAAAAAAAAAGTCAGATCTCAATCTGTTAGAGAGGTTTAGGTTTTAATTGCTTATAAACAGCTTGTGTGGGGTTTACAGTATATCTGTTATATATGTGACTGCTTTTCTGTGCTTTCTTCAATATTTTACATGCATATAACTTCTCAGGGGAATAGGAATAATGCTATTGTGTGTCTTTAATGGCTGTCAGGTGAATTAGTCTTCCAATTAATAACATATCATTCAGAATGTGAAAATAAACTTAGGCAGATGTAGTCTGATTAACTCATATACCATTATGACTATGTGGTAGGTTGTGAAAATTAGTTAGTACTGCTATGAAAATAGCCAGATTTTGATCCAAGAAATCTGCTTGTCCTGAATGTAACTGCATGATTCTAATTTTAAAAATATTGATCTTTCTCATTAAAATTAATTTCATTTTCAGACATCTGAGCATGAACTTGGTGTCTGAAACTTCTGACTTTTTTTAAAGTGAATCCTGACTGCTAATGTTGTGGATAGTTTTCAAGAAGTTGACAAAACCAAAAACTTTACACCCTCCCTCTAAAAAATCCTAACACCACCACCATCCCCACCCTTCCCCTCCCCCCCAAAGCAAAAATCATATGGTCACAACTAGAATTTTCCATCAAATAGCAAATTTTCTTCCTCCCCTTTTCCCTGCAGTGTTTTACAACTTATTTAATTTTATTTTTGGAAATGAAATATACAGGTCATTCAAGACATTTTTCATTTCATGTTTAGAGGATGATAAATAATGATTTACAAAAATGTTATGGAGGGAGAAATGAGGCTTAAAAAAAAGAAGTTAATCATATCAAGGCAGCTCAGTATGATGAGACAACGAATGACCAGCCTCCCTTTGGCAAACAAAACTGAATCATAGTAAGGAAATGAGGTTGCCAAGGCAGTGAAAAACAGAGCTGGAAACTTCTCTTCTAAGTCAAGTCACAAGTTGCAAGGCATTCATAGCCTATGGGAAATGGTGAGTCCATTGCATGTTTCACTTAATAGACAGGGTCTGCAGCCTCCCATCATTTCCTGGCAGAGAAGCCAGTGATGGCTTCTGTACAAAGGACGAACTGTGCCCTCACCCCGCAGGCTTTCACTACTCATGGTTGAGGTGCATAAAATTTTGACTAACACTGCAATGGCTGTTTTGTGGCTGTAGGGATGATTTTCATTTCTTGGGGTATCAAACTTGCCCTGTCTAAGAGTGGCATAGTTGCTTTGAGTGATGTAATGCTGTATACGTAAAGTACCTGATCTTTGAAGCTCTTGAAATTAGTGGGATATACCATGTTGAAGGCTAGTTACATGGTACTTCCTCCTTTGCATCACTTTGAAATGTAAATGCTGTTTAAAAGCCCTTGCCTTATTTCTGATGTTCAATATACTCAAGACTCCAGATACTTACTATGATCTTTCTAGACACTGGGCAAGGAGGAATTTCAGGACATGAGTGAGTGAATGAGAGCCCTGCTCTTGACAGTACCACTGACCTTGGGGGGGTGATTGTGGCAAGTTGCTGTCTCAACTGCACAGGAATAATAAATAATACTTGTATGAAAATCTCAATACAATTAATGAATAAAAGCTGCTATGTAAATATTTGGCAGCAAATTGTTGTTTGCTTGTCATTTGACTTTATAAATATTTTAGAAAGTTAGAGATATGAGAGAAAAGATTATTATATTATATTGGGGGGGGGTGTGGAATCTTAATTTCTTTCAGAAGACAGTCAAATGCCCCAGACCTGCAAAAACATTTGCTGATGCATGTGCTGACCTTTTTTTGAGCTGTTTAGTTTTTGTACTAAACACTTCCTTGAAACATTCTTTCAGTGAGCTCTGTGTAGCAATACTTGAGATCTAGAAGGAAAAGAATTCCCCTAAGTTATCCATGGAGCAGCTCTAATTCTCTGGCACCTCTTGTTTTGCTGTGATTCCTACTTTTGTGGATGGAAACACTGCCAGGCTCTGTGTCCTGTAGCTGGCCCTGCCTCCACTTCTCCAGGAGCTGCAACTGCAAAGTAAGTGGCCAGAGTACACAGAGGGGTCTTCAGCTGTTTTGAGTAGGTCCTGTTCCCCTTTCTGTGCAGGGCTGCCTTCCCAGATCCTTTCTCAACAAGTGAATTTCATTCTGGAACTAGAAGGTAATTGCTTTTTGGACACCACTGAAGTGTACTAGCCCTTATTTCCTGACTTTTATCACTGCTGTCTTTGGTGATAGAATACCTGTGGTCACTGGTATTCTTACTGTTTTGCTTTCTGAAGGTAAGGTTAGACATTCACTACGACAATGGCAGCAGTGGCAGAAAAGGTTAATGTGTAGGGATAGACTAGCAGCAAGGGGAGGGGGAGTGGTAGTTAACTGAAAGCAGTTAAATGCCTCTTTGGATTTGTGTGCAGAATTGTGTGTTTTATTGTTCTGTAACCTGCTTCACCCATAATCACCTAAGCTAGCAAAGGTCTCGTATTTAAACTCATTATTTGAAAAAATAAGGCTGACTACAAGTGAAATGGACTCTAGAGTTGGTCCCAGGAGCAGGTGTGCTGGCTGACCTGAGGGATGGGTACCTCTCACCCTCCCCTCCCCAGAGGCAGAGGTAAGTATTTAGGTGTGCTTAACCTTTCCTGCCACAGTTACTTCTGGAAAAAGGTGTTAGGAGAGGTTAGATGCTGAAGATAATGTTGGCAAGCCTGTGCTGTCCGCTAGGACACCTGCTGCTGGAGCTGAGCTAATAAGCATGAGGGAGAAATATTCCAGCCAGAAGGTGAGTTAATAAGGAAACAGGACCCAAAGAGAAGTGTATCCATTTAACACAACTCTGGGAGTTAAATAGGCTTGACTGAAATCATTCTTACTTATGCCTCAATTTCATTTTTTTTAGGATGAAAAATGAAACACTTTAAATGAAGCAAATATGAAATTCTAATATTGACGACTAATAACACTTTTGTTCTCAACACTTGTGCATATTTTATGCTTCCTCATGCTACTGGAATATCTTAGCATGTGTTGTTTCGTTATGCTTTTCGCTGTAAAAATTTGCTAGTAGTTTTATTTTCTTTCACCCTTCATGTTTTTAAAAATTATTTTAACCAATAAAGACATATTCAGCCCACATAAAATAAGTATGTTCTTAAGCATTAAAGTAAAGCGGGTCCAACATGACCCTGAATGCCTGTAACTTGTTGGCAGAAACTGTGACAATATATATTGCCTGAAGAGACACTCTCATTAACAATTTGTTTCTTTCTTGCAAATAGATAAAATTTTTGGAAATCCAATTAGATTTGATGCTTTTTTCCTTTCCAACTAATTTTGTAACTGATATAAAACAAAATTAATTATGACTTTTTCAAAATCCCATACTTTCATAAAGTTAAAATAGGCTTCAAGAACAAATTAGTGCACTGCAAAAATTAATACATGCGAAGTAATGTAAGCACATGGCACTTTTAATTTTTCAATGGCCTGGGGGTACTGTTATCTGGTCTTTTCTGGGAAATCACTCATCATGTTGCTATCGGGGAAAGAGAGAGCTGCAGCCCCCTTTCTGGGAGCAATCCAATGCAGTATGGATATTAATTAAATTTATTAAACAAATAACACAGCGACTCAGGGAAGCAGGGGTCCATCTGCCAGCTCTGTAGATTGATCTCTGCAGAGACGCGAGTTGAATGGTAGTTAAAGCTAAGTTGCAGAGCTCAGCAGATGGGCTCTTGTCTCTAGTGGGGGGAGATTTGGTGGCGGTCCAACAGCTTTTTTCCCCCTCCAGGTTTTTGTTCCTTGCAACTGTGACTGAAGAAGCACTTCTCTGCCTTTTCTCAGCCTTGCCCCCCCTTTTGTTTATCTGAGCAATGTTTAAGTCTGAGTGATTTGTTAGAGAGGCAGTCCCGGCTGATCTCATTTTGTGTATGTGATGTAAACCTCAAGCAGAAAATAATTAGGAAAATGTAATCCCATTGACTTTACACCCCACTTGTGTACTACTGCTACATCTCTGCCTGGTGCCTTGGAAAAGGAAAAGTCTAGTAGCGGCGCTGTACTTACTATTCAAAATCACTGCCCATCATGCATGTATTGTTAAGAAAACCTTTGCTGGAAGCTTGTGTACACAATATGAAATTATTTCTCCCTGTAGGTCTAGGCTGTGGTGGTATTCTTTCGATTTAACTTTATTTTATTGCATCCTGTTGTGTTCTCTGGTTCTTGAAAATATATATCTTTTGAATACCTCTGCAATCTTCCTATAAACTGATGTCAAGCAAATACTGATCTAATGCATTGCTTGGTGTATGTGGGCTACTTAAAACCTATGACGTTGTCTATTGTAGATTAAAAGCCCTTATAATTAATTATGCAATTAAGCCCTCTATTTATTATATACTTGCAGGTGGGTAGGTCTTTAATCAAGTCTTGAGTGTGATGGGTAATATCTGCTGTTGGAGACCAGTCATAATGCCACTTACATCCTTGGCAAAACTCCCACAGACTGTAGTGGGAGCAAGTCTGGCCCTTAATGCTGCAGGGAATCCCGCTGGCTGTGGTTCAGAAAGCCTTCCGAGAAGGTTTTGTAATATCTAATCAGAGTTTGACTATTCCTCATTGAGTGCTTGCAATGGGGAAATCGGAACCATGCAAAAGTCACTGCTCTATGACAGCAAGCAATAATAAAGACGATGAGCTACATAAGAGGGTTCTGCTGTGTGTCAGGAAAAGATTGCATTTGTCTTTCCTAGCTGAGGCAAAACTAGGTAAAATGGCTTCTAAAGTCAGTGGGAATTTTGACAAAAACAAGGCCTGTGGGATTTGGCTCTAATAATGTGTGGTTTACAGAGTAAACAAGGGAGAAATATTTTCTGGATGATAGTTTATGCTTTTATAGCTCTCATTCTTTCTTCTGAATTGATTTCCCCCCGCCCCCCCCTCCTTGGATCAGCCTTGGTTGGAAGAAGAATATCAGTGTTTAACTTTAGACATAAATATTAGGTAGGCTTTATCCAGAGGAAAAAATAGTTTTGCTTCCATGACTTTACTGTGTCTTGCTATGGGTATGTTTTCAGTTTTAGACCATGCTGACATTAATAATATGAATGTTTCAGTTACTATGGCAAAGGGTCAGAATTAGTTGGGTTTTTATTAGTGCTCTGGCAAGGAGTATTCTGAATTCTAGAAAAGACATTACTGTTCCATGGTTCTCTTAGTATTTTGAACTGACCCAATTTACTGTAGAGGAGACTATTTCTTTCTGAGAAATTCTTGTTTACCAATGTGTAATAAGTGATCTAGTCATTTATTTGGCTTGTTGAAATTGAGACATCTCAGGATTATGCAGTCTGTATTTGAATTTACAGACTTTTTACTGTTCTTTTGTACCAGGGGTAACTTTACTTCCTAATTTGAGTAGCTATCCAATTATTTAAGAGACAACTGCATGTTGTTCTTGGAAGTGTTGTTGGGTGTTGTTTTTTTTAACTTCCTGGAAGCTCATTTTGTGTTTAACCTGAGTTACTTTTAGAATAAGATAGTGATCTCAGTGCATTCTTTAGGGTAGAGATAAAATAGTTAAAATTATATAAATTCTCACAAACTAGAAGGGGGGAGTTAAGGGAGATGCTTGCTGTGCTTAACACAATGTTGCTTAAAATCATATGTCTTTTGAAATTAATTTTGTGTATTTTAGGAGCAAGAAGGCTAACAGAGAGGTACGTAGTAGGGGTCATGTTAAATGAATATATTTGCCTGAAGTATTCTGTATTATTCTACTAGTGGTGCTAAACTCCAGTATTCTTAAATGAATAGAGCTCCCATCAGTGTTTCTGAGACCTCTGACAGACAAAATTTTGCTCTCAAACAGTATCAGTGGGGTGCTGTTAATTTGGATGGAATTGTAGAGGTAGAAGCAAGAGGCCACTAAAAGTAAGCAGATGTACAGTAGTTCTGCTTATGACACAGGAACAGTGCTTGTGATTTTTAGTGAGTTGTTCCTCAGGCCTACTTATTTCTAGATTCTCTTGTGCTTTTGTGTTTGCACTCCCCCCGCTCCCTGCCCTATGAATCTCATGTATATTTACCTTAGGGAAGGCAAATAGCCTCTACTGATTATTGAGCAGAGGCTTTCCTAGGAGTCTCCCAGTGTTTCTTACTGAAAACCTGTAGTAATTATACAGGGTCATATCTGAAAATTTATAGCACCTATAGCAAATACAATAGAATAAGATGTTGGCAAACACTTGTAGATGTTACATTATTTCTTATTTTGAAGCTTTACCTGGACACAGTTGGTTTGGGATGGAAAGCTAATGTACCTATTTGCTACAGTTAACTATCTCTTTTTGCCCTACTTGAAACACTATTGATTCATTTATGTAATTACCAGTAAATGTGAGAGAAATTGAGGAACTCTTGAGCCTGGAAGTAGCCTAGACATGTCTTGTAAAATATATTAAGAATGATGATTTTTGCATTAATGTGAATAGTCTCTAATAACATGATGTATGTTTAAAGAGGGCTTTGGCTTTATAATGCCAAGTGAAGTACACTTAGCTCTTTAATAGCACTTTCGAGTTGCATGCTTTTAATGTTGACAGCTATATTTAGTACATTTGATATTCCGTAGGGTGTTCTTGGAAGAAATGAACATTTCTGATGGAACAAACCCATTCTCCATGTTCAATTAGCAACTATACTGCTCAGTGGAGGCTAGAACAGACAGGTCCTTATATGTTATTGTGAATATGTCTATCAGTGCTTAGGGACAACAGATCATTCTATTTAACTCTGAAGTATCTGACTTTTACTAGTAGGTGTCCTTTAATATTAATAGAACATTCCATTTTGGCTTTGTATATTTCAAAAAAGATAAAGATTTTCAGTCTAACTTGGAACGCATTTCACTAGATTAATGTAGGTACCAGATCTTTAATCGTTCTAGCAGATAAGTTACTGAGTATGTGGCTTAAGTCTATTTAGGTAATTCATATTTTAGTGTAGGTATTATTTTGGAAAGGCATGCAGCTAATCAGATAAACAAGGACTTAAGAAAAATACATGTTGGCCATTGGTAGGCTCATCTTTGGAAATCACCTGTGCTCTTAATTGTCCTTAATTCACAGCACTATTTCCACTAATACACTTAGACCCAACAAAATAAGTAATTCATACCTATTTGGATTTGCGTGTCTGTAGTGTCATTTATCAGAACTCTAAATTATTTTTTTGTGTGTGGCATTGTTCATTCCTGGAGACTCAGTTTCTGATTTTGGACCGCTTTGGTTTGTTAGAAGCATGCAAGGTTGGCCAACACAAGGATTTAATACCTTGGGGATTACTCACAGTTACACAGTGAGGCCCTTTTGCCCTCCGAGGCAGGGATACAGTTCCTGTGGGCTGCTGCAAGTTCATCCTTTTGTCTGGCAGCTTGTAATGCAGCCCTCCTCTCAGATCCTCTGCAGATTGCCAAGCTGTGCTCTGCAGCTCTCAGTCTCCAAAGCACAGCTTCAAGATTCAGATCACTCTATTCCCTTGCCTTTCCACTAGTCCAAAGTCTCTATGAAGGCATTGCATCCTAAATTTACCACTTTTATCTCTGCACCAAACAGATTTTAAATAAGCCTCTGCTCTGTTTTACTTCGGCAAGGCTGAAGGTAATTATTTTAGCATTTATAGTTAAAAGTTAACATACAAAAATAAGATGCAGAGAATTTGAAATTATGTTTGACTGTTTCCAGTAAATGTCACTCAGTCTTCAGTCTTCTGGTATGATGCACAGCTTGGGAAGGAGAGGAGCAATGGGGTTTGATCCAGTTTTCATGTAGTCACCCTGTATTCTGTAAGCAGAGCAGTTTGAGAAGCCTTTTGCTGCCTGTCCTTGGTGTGTTAAATTTGGCTTCTGTACAATGCAAATGCAATCCTAATTAGCTGTGATTGCCTCTTGTTTGTTATCCTCTAGCCAACTGGAGATGGTAGTAGCATCTATGAGGAATGATATCTAGGAGCGTGTTGGCATCCTAAATCAAAAGGCGTACTCCATAGTTCAGTCTTTAACTGTGGACTACCAAATGTGTGTATGCACCTTCAGTCAATAAAACTGTGTAGTAGCTCTGAAATGTTCAGCACATTTTCCTTAGCCTTCCCTTGATTCAGCGTCACCTGGCTGATCCAAGGTACTCGTGGAAGATTTAAGGTGTGCTAGTAATGGCTTTCTATGTGGCAAAGCTTATGTAGAGCTATGTGTCATCCTTACCTTCCTGGTGCTTGATCATGTTGAGTCTAGCTTATTAGTCTGAGTGAGAACTTGGTCATATTTTCATGACTTATGGGAGCGGTATTCTGTCACATTTCAGATAATGTATGGTCATTTCATTAACTACATCCTTGAAGGAGCAAAGGAGGCATCCTTTTCTGAAGAAGATACTGGCTTGGGATAGGTATCAGTTTTGTGATTCTGGTGTCAGGTTCACCATTCTCAAGTTCTGGGATCTTGTCAGTCTCTGCAGTTTCAGTAATTGAGTATGTATTGTGCTTTCAAGATGCTCATAGGCTATTGATGTTGTATAGAGTGGGGTACAGAGTGAAAAGATCACAACCAGCACTCTTATAGTGTTTGTACAAATTGTTGAGGCCATCTCAGCAGATGAAGTCTGGTTCTCTTCTCAGTGTTGGGTTCTGTTCCAGGCAGTCACCATTAAGTTGCTACTATCATGAGTGGCTGGGGAGTAAAGGAGGTGGAAAAAAAAGAACTGGACTGTGCTTGATGGTGACTGGGACCATTCTCTCCTATGCTAATGTCAATGGTGATGAAATATCCCAGCAGACAAAATATCAATGAGCTATTTTTGATTTCTAGTATTTGAATATATATATAGTCAATATATAGAATGTACACAGCACTGTCATCCTCATCTTGATGGGTAATGGGTAATTTTATTTGCTCTATATTCTCACACACATTTTGTGTGTGTATATACGTAGCATATATACATATGTGTATATGTATGTACACACATACATACACGGTGTGTGCATGTGTATATGTGTGTATAAATATATATGTGTACATGCAGAGAAAATTGATCTTCTATGTGGTTTGGATGAAAGCAGAGCTCATATTCAGATATCTTAGTCTCAAACCAGCTTCAGGACTGAAGATGTAGAAAGAATGATAGTAAGCAACAGACTGGGGAAGAACAGTTCCCCCTAAAATTTTTATTTTTTTTTTTATTGGACATTTTGCAGTTGATATTGGAGGAAAAATTACTTTTGAAAAAATATTCACACTGCTGTAGCTGATGATAATAGTTTTATCTGTTCTGTAACCTTTTGTCCCTAAACTCCTTAATTTTACACAAGCTTGTTCAGTGTCTCATACAGACTGAGGAGACTATCTTAAAAAAACACGAAGTCTTACACAGACTGATAGAGAACATGGTTTTTGGATTCTTTTTAAATCACCTTTTTCACTTCCTCTTTTGGGTTTTGTATTCATTTATATTGCATATATTGACTGAATAAATACTTCCTACCCAGTGTAGGGCTCTTCTGCCTGTTACAGCATCTGACAGTGTATATACTGAAGATGTTGAAGTCAATAGGCCAAACTACTATTGTCCTACTTCTAGAATGAGGTCTTTAGTACAAATTCCTTTTTCTCTCATTTCCTTTATTTAATGAGGCATTACCTTCAGGGAAAAAATCCATCTGCCACAATTTGTGTCTTTCATATATCATTCAATTTAAGAAAATGGAAAATGCTACAGTAGTTTTTTCTGAGATGTAGCAATTCAGATATGCAGGCCCTTTTCTGTAACCACAGTCTATGTGTTGCTCAACTTTTTTGGAAAAATATAAATGCTGTAAAGGGAATAATTCAAACCAGATTTGCATGTTAATCTGTTTTTAAATGAGTTTTCTCATGTCATAGATCTATGCATAATTCTCTGGAGGTTTCAAGCAAGACTGAACTGGGTCAGATTGGCTTGTATATTTTCTCTAAATAAGATGGAAATAAAATCTGGTAGTGGATTGGTTATATTAATCATATGACGGCTGAACTGGAGCCATTATTGGGCTCTTGAAGGCCTGTAAAGTAATTAATAGATTTCCATAGGATCAGCCATGCCAGTGTACCCACTCAAAGACATTTATGTACAGTATTTAAGTCCTCTGCAGCATCTCTTCCATTATGAAAAATACGTAGTATTCATATTCATGTACTTGGAGAAAAGCAGGAAAAATGCAACTTTAAAATAATTTTAATTTAAAGGCATGAAATTGAGGACCTGGAATATCTTTATGCCTAAACTTTATTTTTCTTCACACTGCTTAAAATAATATATCTAAATGCATACATTTTAGGTTTTAAATATATTTAAAAAGATTATATGTAAAATGCTTTACTTGATTGGTCATCCTTACCCTTGAACTCCTGGCTGCTACTTTGAAGAACAGAGTGCACATCATGGTTCATGTGTGGTTATTGCTTTTTTTTTAAAAGGTGAATTGAATTCTTTTCCTACTGAGAGGGCTGATGTGCAGGTTTGTTAAATAGTCCCGACTCTGGCACAGTCCTGAATGCTTTGGAGAAACCCTCCTGCTCTTTGCTGTTTCTCACCACTCTAATTCTAATGTATCAATTCAGTAGAGCTCAAGGTCTGTGCCTCTAACAGTTGCTAAGATAAATGTTTAACAACATATATTTCTATCTAACTTAAAGCGTTGGATGTTTGGGAGGATTTCTCCCAAGTTCCTGAAATTGTGCATGCAGAGAAGTTTCTAAGCCTTAATATTAAACAGAAGAGTAAATTATTTAAATCTGTCATCATGACATCGATCAGCTTCTATCTGTCTTTGAAATTTAATCAAAATGGGTTGAATAAAACTGAATTGAAGGTTTATTTATGTGATCATGAGTTAAGTTTCAGGGATGTTAAGGCTGTATTTTCCATGGCAAAAGGAACACTTCATATAAGAAACTTCACTGCTTTGGTTTTGTGTTTTGAGTCATTGCAGTGTGATTAACACAATGCTCAGTTAAATGCTGCATAGGTACATCTTCCTTTTCTGTTTATGACAGAATAATGGTTAATTATCACCTATCAAAAAGATGAATACTTTTTCATTAAATTAAATAAAACATTTTAAAGATGTACTATTTCAGCTTGTGAATAAAGTTATCAAAACAAATGTGTATTTGCAGCTTCTTGAAACTTTTGTTTTCTTGCTAGATTTCTGTTTTAAAAAGTGGAACATAATTCTCTCAGGAAAGCAAAAAGCAAAGCCATGGATCTGTTTCCCAGCCTCTATTTCTAGGTTCTTAGAGGGCTGCATAGCAGGTTTTTTCCTCTAATGGAATGAAAAAGATCAAACTGTGCTAGCATGCAGTGCTACAGTCCAACAGCTTCTACCAGCTCAGTCTTTTTAGCTAGTTTTTATTAAGTAGCTGCATTGCCCTTGCAGCACATGTCTATCAAAACTGCCTACTACTCTTCAGACACACGCGGTTTTTCTTTCTTTAGTACAGTGATGTGTCCACATGGGTGGACATTAGTGTATACGTAACCTGTAAGAAGAAATGATGGATGTAAATTGCTTTAAAATGGTTATGGTAAATATGCTAATTTTTAAATATTGCCTCTTTTAAAATCCCACCTGGAGTCCTAATCTATTTTAAATCGTAAAGAATGAAATGAAAGTTTTGTCCTTGTAGATAGACTTGATTACTTGTGTATTCTGTATTTAAAAAAAAAACAAAAAAAACAAAAAACCAAAAAAACAAAAACCAAAAACAAAACAAAAAACAACACAGACCTCCCAAAGAGGAAACCACATGCACTGGAGTTACCATGGAATGCAAGGTACTGATTTAGAGTCGAACTCCTCCAAAATTTGGGGGCATTTGGATCTAGACTTATATATCACCTCTCCCTTCAGATCTTATAAATCACCTCCTAGCCCTCAACTGTGTTGGATTTAGCAAATATAAATAGTTGTTGCCTATCTGAAATACCTCCAGTGGAGGTGAAGAAGCTTTTAAATTCATTGGTCAGAGCCTGGGATTTAGTTTACATCTATATTGATGACCTTGTTTGTATGACTTTTTTAACCTGCATCAAACGGAGTGCCCTGTGTTCACCTCCAAGTGCACACTGCGATTCACAAAAGGTAGATGTGCCAGACAAAAGAATTTCTGCCCCGAAGCATGTCAGCTCTAAAGAGGCATGAGCAGTCGCACAGAACAATTCAGCATGGCCAGTAGGCATTGCATCTGGAGCGCTTTGTGGAGCAGATGTGCTTTTCAGGTTTCTTTTTCTTTGTTTGGCTGAGGTTTTCTGTTTTGAGGAGGAGGAAACTGGGACACTGCTTTGCAATATATGCCTATATTCTCTGTAATCAAGAGATTGAATGAAAGTTAGCAGTAGGTGAAGGACATGAAGTAAAAAATAAATAAATTAGAAAGTCATGAGTAGATTAGTGAAACAAAAAGACTGAGTATGGAAGAGGAAATACAGGGTTGAATATTTGGATCTTTGGTCTTCTTTTTTCTGCTGATATAGTTGTATTTTGTGCATTGTGTATAAGAGTTAGCCACTTGAGATATGAGAAATAAAAGGTGGCAGAAAGAACATTGTCTTTCCTCAGCCAGAATGAGGACAGGGATGAACAGTGCTAGAACAAAGGTGATGTGTATGGAGGAGTGAGAAGGAAAGGGGTGCAAAATCTTTTGCATGTGAGCCGATAGATGTGGTAGAGGCATGAATCTAAACCATCTGACAGTGCATGATCTTCGTTTCAGATTGTTCAGACAACAGTATAGGATGAAGTGTGAGAAGATGGTGCTGTTACTTTTAGTTATTATACAGATCTGTTCCTAAATCTTTTGTATACATTGTAAAGGATTTTCATCAGCATAAGTGTACCAGTTATGTAGCTGAGACTTGTGATTGTTTCTCCATAAACTACCAACAGTGTGATGACAAAGTTAGTACATCTTTTCTTTTTATTTTAATACCAAATTGTGTTGATGTTATTTAGAACAATGAGACTTTTACAGTGATTTCTGGGACCAATGCACAGAAACACCTGTTATCTGACTCGTTTGTGAAATCAGAGACTGAGGCCTGTAATTGATAGCATACTCCCTGCGCTTACTTCTTACCAACACAAATTAAATGGAAGGATAATGATCAACATGGGCATGTGAACAGTGTAGTCTGTTATAGCTGCTTTGACACTATAAGCAACGATTATATGATCAGGTATGTGTGTCTCTCCACGGGGATTAGTAGGTATAGTTATTTATGTGGGTGATTTCAAAGTAATATTGTAACCTAACACTTCTGTGTTAGGTTACACTTCACTGACAGGATTTGAAGAATGCTAAAGCTGTGAATTGAATCCACAAGCAGACTGAAGTGGTCCATCCATGAAGTGCTGCTTTGGCAGAAGAGGTTCACTTTTTGCTTCTGCTCTGTTGCTTTCGACTAGCACTTGTGTGGCAAACGATGCTGTGATCATTAATAAGCCAGAACAATCTGTGATCCAAGTAACTCTCCTCATTTGTTTTCTAACCTGAATCATTTTAGTGGTGGATTTGTACTGTGACTCCACAGACAGCTGTATTGGCAGAGCTAAGAGCTCTGCACACATGGGAACAAGCACATAGAGAAACTTTCCAGCTTGCTTTGCTGCCATGTCATTGTACCATGAAATGGTGTTCTGATGGTGTGACATTCCTGTTAGAATTTCTGCAGTGGATGCAATGTAAGCAGTTCTTTCCCTTTTTCACTTTTCAGCTTTCTGCTCCTATTATACCTGCCAGGGGTAAGAGTTGCTTTGTGCCTGCTCAGACATCTGTGGTCACAGTCTAAGCAGGATCAATTAAATTATTTGTTTTAAAAACAACCCAGAAACACAAAACATTTTGCTGTGTGTCTGTGTTGTATTGTTTCATATAATAGATCTTGCTAAGGTATGGCCACAAGCTCTTGAATTATCATAGCCTAGGTGCGGATCTTTACTACATTCATAGCTCATACAGAAACACCCTGGGAAGTTTAGGTATTATTAAAAAGGTATGTGTGGTATATGGCACTCAATGCAGACAGACTGGCATTTAGGAACCAAAGTTGAGATGAGTGACTTAATTGGCTGCAGAGCCATTCTGGTTTTCATATTTAGCATTTACTTATGTCTTGTGCTACAAGGACCCACATTACAAAACAGAGGACTTCATACGTCCTGCAAGAGGGTTTATCAACTTCTCTGCTTTTAACTGGCTAGGATTGGCATAAAGAAAAACATAGCCTGTTGGGACTAACTGTTGTAAAATATACTTTCTTAATTATTATGCAAAATTGTGTGCCTACACAAGGTAATCTTTAATTTTATAAGGTAGAGGGGTATAGCAAAATTTAAACAGAAATAATGTTAATCAAAACATTTATTATACATTAATATCAAATTGTATGGGAAGTAAAACCTGAGTAGTATGGCAGATTTTTTTCATGCATCATCATCCTTTACCACAATGTGATCGTCTACCATGAAACACCAGTGCACACACAATTTCTTTGTATATGTTTGTGTTCAGAAAGCCAAGCATGCATGTGACTGCACAGCACAATTAAAAGTATAGTACAGACACTTTCATCCTCAGAGGCCTCCCTGCCTGGGAAGGTCAGGATCTAAGATCAGGTAATATGAGTGATCTTGACCTGTAAATAGATTTTTAACTACTTTTTTTGAGCTACTGAATTGTACATCTTAAAATATGGAATGAAAATGAGGTTCTCTTGACCTGAACCTCTTCTGAAAAGGTAACCTGTGGTTTGCTGCTTAAGAGAATAATGACCAGGGTTGAAAGATATGAAGCTGTCTTTCCCTTCCATCCCCACCATCTCTCCTTCCTCCTCTTGCCCTGGTTAATGTCTATCTCTCTTCTTAAGCTGAAGTTTGCAGTAACTTAGTTCTGTATTTCAGTGCCTTTGCTTTGTCTGTCATGAGGTTTTGGGGTAAGGCCACAGTGGTTCTAAGTGAATGAGAGACAATGCTGAAATGGAACAATGCATCAGTCCTGATACCCTTTCTCTTTTTCAGGACAACATCAGAACTTCTCCTACTTGCTTTAGGGGACACGATGAAGAGTGAGGTTACATAATTTTTCTGAGGTCAACAGAAAATCTGAGGGAAATTACTGTATATTCTGCATCAGTCACTTCAGGCTAAAGATATACCCTTCCGTGGTCTTGCTGAGAGAAGCTAGCTGTGCAAGCTACGTGCAAATTATCAGTTGTCGGGGAAATGACTGGTGCATTTGCACAGAGTAATGAAGTCAAAGTCTTGCTGTGTACCAACAACACATATTCTATTTCTTCGTGTGCACTGACACTGGTGGTAATAGCAGAAAAGTTTGTTCAGACCTCACCTGCATGTCAAAAGTAGAATTAGGCTTTGGTTTTGACTGATTGTAGTTCCAAAAAGTAAGTAGACAGTTGGAGCAGGTGTAACTCCAACAGCATAACTGAGTAGCTTTGACCTTCCAGATTTAACACAACATAGAATGTCACGTAATGACAAGAAACTGATTGTAAGCAAAAGCCATTCATCAAAATTTGTTCATCAAAGTTGTCAGTTTGTTCAGGCCACGTATTTAATCTTTCTGTGGAAGAATTATCTAGAAATCACTTTTGACACGTTTTTTCCTTATTGCTCAGTTTTAAGTAAAAAAAAAAATGGAAACCTTGAAGAGATAATAAATTAATGACTTCATATTTGTCCTCAACTAAACTGCTTTCCACCAAGGGTAGTCTGGGTTTCTTGAGATTTATTTTACCTCATGTAAGTGTACAATACTTTATTTATTTATTTATAGGACTTTTCTCTGTAGGGCTGAAAGAAGACCTTTTAAAGAAAAGGATTTAATGCACTGTGATGCAATAACAAGTTACTGTTACAGTTCTGTTGACATTGTATTTGGATTCAGCACCATCAGCAGAGAAGGACAAAAATATACAGGGTTTTTTTTGTAAAAACACAGAAAAACAATGTTTGTCATCGGAAAAATCTGCTGGACAGATTACAATTGGTATGAGGCTGTTAGATTCATAAGACAGTAAATAAAATGGAAAATAAGCTAATAACTATTCTTTGACTACAGGAATTCAAGTAGGTAGCACTCATTGTGCTTCATTTGGCTATATCTGTGGAATGATTCATCTGTCCAGAAGTTTAAAATGAATAATTAGAAAATAAGGAAAGAAGTGTGTAGAGATATCATAAAAAGCTTATCTTTCTTGAATTAATTACATTGCAGCCTACTCAGGTTTTGGGCTAATCTTTCCAAAGGGCTTGTTATTTTGAGCATCCCATCAATGGCAGCTGTTTGTTTCACAGCACAGGGAAACATTGCGGTTTTTCTGTATATCATTACCCAGGGAAGTGTAATACACTATATCTTGCTAAAGAAGGTTGGAACAAAGAGATGAACATTGATTATTCTAAAGAAATCCAATATCTTTATCTGTGACTAGTTGAAAGAAAGGACTTGATTTGTACAGAAGCTTTTAAATAAAAATTGAAAGTGCTCATTATCAAAAAGATGTTCATTCCATTTGCTGACCTAGTACCTGTAAGGGACATACAATTCTTCTAATCATGGGACTAAAATCCCTTATCATCCTCCCTGGTATTCTCTCAAGTCTAATCCTTTTATTTTTCTAAAGATACCACCTCACATGATCTCCTCCTTTTTATTTTTTTGTGTCTCTTTTTCAGTAGCCCTGTATGTAACAATGTGATATTCTAGATATCTGTTTTATTTTGAGTGGGGACTGGGGGAGCACACTTATAAAAAAGATGGCTTTACAGGCTTGCCAGAAATATTGCAGCTGGATGGACATACTGTGAGGTCCATGCTAACTAGAACTGTTTAAACACCATATAGGCTGTGTGCTGCAGATGCCAAGGGTCAGTGCTAGGTAAGGTGTGCTACAAAAGTATCATATATTCTGTGTATAACTGTAATGATGGCTGGTCTGGAAAAGAGAATTATGCTTGTCTGCACCTCTGCTTTAGGCCTAGATTTTCTGTTTCTCTCCTAAGACAGCAGACTGTTTTCTTTTTTTGCCTGTTTGAAGATGGGGGCGGGGGACAGTTACATTTTTAGGAAAAAAAGAGCCACATTATCATAAAGGGTATATGCTGTCTTTGGGCTCATCTTAATGTTACCTTTCTGACTTTATTTCTTCAGGAAAACCAATGTTAATATGCTTCTGGCTTAATATGTACATTAATGGGTTCCCCATCACGATCAGTGCACATTTCTCAATTTTTATTACTCATATCACATGCCATCTTCAGGATCACAGCATACCCAGCCTCTCTTGTCGTCTTTTTTTAATAATTTCGGTTGAAAAAGCCCCAGATGTCAGAAGATTTGTTGGGGTTTTTGTTTGTTTTTGTTTTTTTTTTTAAAGTTACTTCAGTGTTGGTCAAATACAAAGCTTTGGCTTTGTCAGATGCAAACAAGGCACGAAGACTTCACTGGCTCAGGGAAGTGTCAGACAGGAGCCCAGAGGCAGTAATTTTTTTGTACATGTGCATGGCCAGACTATAACAGTGGAGGTCTAAGGCTGGGAGAGGACATGTGGCCAGCCTTGCAGGTACCTTGCAGCCTTCTGCATTTGCATGGAAGGTAGAGAAATGCCTCTGCTCTGAGGGGGGCTGGTGCATATGCTCGTGGCTGGGGAAGAGAGGCAAGGGGTGCTCCTTCTTATGGATGGGTTGCAAAGGAGGAGCATAAGGAGTGGAGGTAAGTACTGGGATCTTTACACTGTTGGTGAGTGAAATGTGTTCCCAGGAAATCAGGCTTCATTTTCTTCCTTTTTGTCAGAAGGATTAGCTTGTCTCACTTCTACCATTTTTTTAAGCTGTAGCAACCTTTGTGGGACCCTCCTACTACACATAGTTTTGACTGGGTACGTACAAAAAATTGCAACACTGGTGAGGGTGGAGAGGAGAACAAGAGTGAGTATGACGTAGAAAGTTAATGGTTAGGGTCAGTACCTTCAAAGGTCTACCAGCTAAACTCTCAGGATTGTTTTGTGTCTTATCCAATGACTGTTTCAAATACATAGGAGGGTGCTTACCTCCCTTGCACTCTTGGAGTAGGCCCTTGCATCCGGATCCAAAGTGGTTTAGGAAGGAGCAGAGGCTCTGTGTTGCCTCACTTTAAGATCAGAGTAATTGAGAACATCCTTGGGAAAACTATACAGGCACCAGGGAGCTGTAGATGCCTCAGGGTTGTGTTGCAATTGCAATGGAATTTTTGAGACAGCAATTTTGGGCTTAGCTGCAATTCTGTCTAAATGTCTTACTGGAGCTGATTCTGTAGTATACTGTCAGTTTTAACATGTTTTTGAATTAGATTCAAATTAGATATCAATAATTCACCTTTCCAGTTAGAGCCCTTTCTTAAAAATGGAGATTCCTAACCTTTCATACTGACTGTAGCTTGCTCCTAAAGTGGAAAGATGTATATGAAGTTCCAATCATTTTGACATGTGTAAGGGGTTAAGTCATTCTTGAACAGTTTATCGCTCATCAATTGTAATTAAATATGTTTATATTAAATTATGTGCTGTAATTAATGTAAAATCTTTTAGCCTGTGCTGTTATTAGAACCAGATGCTGAAGTATCAACAATATTTCAACATGACTGTACTGCCTTGCCAGCTGTCTAACTGTAATTACTTTAATCTCAGCTTGTTATCTAATTATCACCTTTGTAAAGGGAAAAGTACTCTCTAATGCGTACTGATTGTTTCAGATGATGATGAAGAGCGTGAAACAGCTGTCAGATATCTTAGCCCTGCTTATCTGGATTAGAAAACTTATTGGGAGGCCTACTTTGCTTCAAACCTTTCTGACAGAAAATGGGACAGTGGGAAAGAAGAAGGTTTTTTTCACCTTGTTTACCCTAGAAATGTGATTCCAGTAATCAGTGGAGACAATAGAAGTGGATGAAACACAGTAAACAATTACTGTTCCCAGAAAAAAAATAGCAAGACCATAATATAGCGCAAAGCGTGAATGATGTATGAATTTTGTAGTGGACTGTATATTTGTCTTTTTTAAACTTGTGTTTTCATTGCAGTGCTGGAGAATTACTCTTAATTTAGTTACGTGGTTTGTGCTGAAATGTAGTGGCAAAGTTTGCTATATAGTTAATGAGTTTTATATAATACATCTATATAGATAACCTCTTCTCAGAGAATCTTGAATGTTTTAAGCACTGACCAAATTACGCTAAGAATTGTGTGATTTGCAGTTCTCTTTGGAGACCTAATGTTGGAGTCATTTCACAGAGTGCTCTAATATTATGTAGCTTTTAAGGGCAAGACATGAACTCTGCATCTAAATAAAATTCAGCAAAAAGAATGGTGGGATGGTAAAGTAAAAATTTTAGTACATTATTTAATTAGTAAAATTTAAGCATTATTTTTTCCTGAAATTCTGATTTATTTTTTTTTTTCTTTATCTGTCCTCCACCTACAAACGCTGCTGACAGTGATGCTAGTTCAAGACTTTTCCTGGAACAGTTTGGATTCTTTTTAATTGAAGTATTTTATTTGGTGGCAGTAATATAATGGGTAAGAAATAAAGCAATTTTATAATCATGTCTTCATAGCAGTTGTAGCTTTTAAAAATGGAGCTTTAGCAAGGCTTCCTGTGATTGAAGTATATCATTGTTAATGCTGGCATGGTTTGAATGTTGCTGAAATATGTTAAAGTAGATGTGTCTTCTCTTTCCCTGACACTCTCTATACCATAGCAATTTGTCACTCTATTAACTGTACTAAGAATAAAGATTTTTTTTTTTTTTAAGGGGAAGGGAGATGGTTTTTTGTGTGCTCTTTCTCAGTTTGATATCAGGACAAAACTTACTAGTTATAAAAAAGATAATTTTCTGCTATTGATTGAAAATGCTTTGTGTGCCTTTTCAGGGGCAGCCTCCAATGAGGCAGTGAAACATCATTTGGGAACTGCTGAGCACCTTCAGCTTTTATGAAGGCTTAATGATATGAGGACCTTCTTTGAATTTGTGTACAGGGGCTGTAGCAGTAGCTAGGTTTAAGATGTGCTTTATTGGCCAAATGCTTAAACAGCTGTTTTTTCCCTTTTCCACCTCAGGTTGTCCTTATAGCTCTAGCCTGGCTTCTACATAAAACATAGTTCAGTCCAGCGGAAGGCTTTGGTGCTTTTCTTCCAAATTAAATAAAAATGGACTCTAACGTGGGGCTCTTACTTGCCTCTTATTTTTCTAGCAAAATAACTGATCTTCAGGTCAACACAGAGTTGCATGACTTCTCTTAAAAGTTAGACAAACCCTTAAAGTAGAAATATGTCTACACCACTTCATCTGAGGGTGTCAGAATACATTGTAAAGGAGAGTTAGTCATAGTTTATCAGTGAAGACTCATCTGAAGTATAGATGAATACTGAGTTGTCTTGACTTGATGGCAGATGCAGAAATAGAGCAGAATCCAGTACTACCCATATCTCTGAAATACACTAATACAATAATAATACATTTGCTTTCGATTTGCCCTTCTAAGCTTTCATGATTTAATGTAAAGTAGATTTATTGTAGGAAATATTCTTAATCCTTAGATATATTTTGGGTAGTCACTTAAGGTAAGATTATCTGCAAGTGTTGCAAGGAGTTAACTTGTTTGTCTATCCTTTGAGCAAGAATGACATTTTGGCAAATCTTAAGATAGCCATCTGCTGAAGACACTATAATATATATATTATTTTAAAACTACTTTTGATCGACACTGTCTTCTCTCTGAAAACGTATTTACAATTCGTTTGTGGTATGCAAAAAGTAGAAAATGGCCCCTTGTCATCTTTAGTATAAACCCTTTACTACTTATATGGGAACTCTATATTGGCCCATTAAACTATAATGGCTTCTTCATTTTATCAGGTCAATGAACCATGAACTCAAGAGTCTCCTAAATAGGCCCTGACAAGACTGCTACTTCTGTAAAAGAGCCATTATCATATTTCAGGTTAGTAACTTGCTAACAACAAATTCCCAAGGAAGTGGCCTGACATGGCTTCAAGTGCAAAGCTTGGTAAAAAAAAAATACAAATGACCATTACGGAATAATGATAAGGTGGGAGACTGAGTGAAATAAAGATTGAGGTGGGCTCTTCTTATGCTGGATTTATCCATACACACACACACACACCACAAATCAGTTTGAAATAAGGATGTATGTAGAATCTTAATCCTCACTGTATTTTTTTCATGTGGCTGTTCTTTAAAGAAAAGGCCTTTAGTAGCTATAATATGTAGCAGTTTATTGGGTTTTGATTTTTAAAAACAATTATATATCTCCCTGTAAAAAGCTGCTAATTGCAGAATAATTTGTTGAAAAGAATTATCTCTGTATGAAGTCTATTTTTTTAAGTGTTGAAGTATAAATGCTATAGACTATCTATTTTCCTCTGTGCTCAAGTGTAAATGGTGAGGTTTCTTTTTCAGAAAACAAATGTACATATTCTTATTAAATTATGCTTTATTATGCTGAAATAGGAAATAGGTTGATAGTTTGCTAAATATATATACACTATATATATTTATTAAATATATATATTTGACACTATGTATTGATTATTTGTGTGTGACTATAGAGCTGCAGATGAAATTGTGATGGTTTTGATGTTAGTAGAAACTGCCTTCATTGTTTACAGGATTTCATTGTGTCTGGAAAAGAAAGACCATGAGGGATGTCCTCAGTCCTGCACTTGAGCTGTTTTTGTTGTCTGGGACAAAGTCTGAAAGCTCATATAACTTACTTGCTGTCTTTAAATCAAATATTGGAACACTAGAAATAAATTACATGACAGAGCAAAGTGTTTTCCTCAGTTTGTAAGGCCTTTTTTACTTCTGTTAACCCTTAGGATTAAAGGCTAAACTGTTGAAGATGTTTACTAATTGCAGGGAAATAATTTCAAAGGTCTGTGGATGAAGGCTTCTGGTATTTACAGATATCATCCTTTGTGAAGGCAAGGATCAACAGAGGAATGAGCAACCGCAGGGATCATACTGCAGGTATGATGAGGAGGGTTAGGTTACAGTAGCCAGATTCAGTTCACACTTAACTGAAGGAAAAAGGCTCTTGCTGCTTTCAGAGAGTTGGATTGGTCTGAGCCAGGACAGTGTTATACAGATGTGGGAAAGGAATATGTCAGCTTCCAGAAAACAGAGAGAGACAGAAAGGTAGGTGCTGGTGTCTGAGTGCCAGTGAAGAAATGGAGGGCCTTGTCTGTTAACCAGCCAGGTAGTCTGATCTGCTTGACAGCTACAGGTTACAGCAAAAGATAAAGAAACTTATTTTTTCAGTTCATAAATACAATACAGCATTGATTCAGTTTGCCAGTGGGTACAGAAGCTGTTTTTTTTTCAACTTTTCCTTATGTTTCCAGAAAACTGTGGGGGGGGGGGGGGGGGGG
>VXBL01002623.1:1406348-1547482 GCA_013400195.1 Aramus guarauna
GGGGGGGGGGATGAGTTTTTACTTTCAGTACTTATAAAAGTGTAGGTGTTGATCAAGTGAATGTTGTATGTGCTTGATGTTGCCTTGTAAGACATAATCTAAAATGAAGAATTTAGTTGCATGTTTTGCATGGCAGATTAATAATAGTGCTGCATTTCCAACTAGTGAATGATGGCCTGGATTATTTTTCTGTAGTTCAAATAAAATATTACAGTTTCCTTTTAATAATGGGATTTTGGGTAGAAGAACCTCATTCAATGTTGCTGCCAGTAGCACATAGATCTGCACAAGTGGTGAAGAGCCGGTGCAGCAGGGCTTGGAAGTAAGGCTGTCAGCTTAATACATTGTGTGAAAATTGGGGCCGAAGGTCACCAATCTCCTGGTACACAAATCTCCCTCTGAGAATCTCATTTCATTCAGACTATCAGTTAGATTAGAAATACCCTAATTATCCCACTGAAATTAAATTACTTTATGTAAGGGTGATATAATGAACAACCATAAAGAAGCTATACAACCAATCATCCTATTAGTCACAGCAAGACTAGACTATACACTAAATGGCTCTGGTTTGATTATTGCGGGCTGGTCTGTGCCACATAAACTGGGGGGAAGGGAAGGACCTAAGAGATTAGTTCTGATTTCTTTTTCTATCTTACTGGAAGAAAAATCACATTTTAACTCCCAGTGCATGCCTTCTAGGTGAAAAAGATGTATGGCTGACTCGTAGTAGGCTTCATGAATGATGAAGTAGTGATCAGGATTGTTCTTTGGGCATAAAGAATTATGTGGCTGCAGAGAGCAGGAAGAGAGCTGTAGTAATGCAGGTAGACTGCTTCAGCACCTCAGCTAGCAAACTTCACCATGGGGTCATTCTTTTGTAGATGCACTTGCAGTTATGTGCAGTTGTCACTGCTGGGGGAAGGTGAGGGTTTAGTGGATCTTGAACTTGAAAGAGTAGAATGCTTCAATGGCTGGAGAAGGTCAACTGTGAAGAGTGAGCTGAAAAGACTTTAACTTTTATTTAGTCCAGGACTGAAAAAAACCATTCTATTTTAACAGGTATTGCAATGTCCTGGCAGACCCAGTGGGTGCACTGACCAGCCCATCATGGGTGTGTGTTTCTGTCAGAAAAGCCTTTACTGTGGTGAGTTGTGATTTTCACTTAAGGTGGAAATTTCTGTGGAGAGATTAAAAGGCGCAGAGAGCACAAACCAGCTGCTTGTCTCTGCTGGTTGACTTTCCCTGTCAGGATTTAAGAATTGTTTACTGATTAACCATTTTGAAGAACCCAGAGGTGCTACTGTATAAGGACAGACAACTATTTTGAAAGGACAGAAGATCTTCAGAGACCTGCTTAATCTAGATTTGCCTATTTTAATTGTTATACTTCAGGGACTTTATTTAACATGAAAAGATAATTAATAATTTATCACTTAAAATCCTGAAGATCATAATGAAATGGATACTGTGAGCTGCTAACATCCTAAAATTAGCTGGCTATATTAAAAAGGGGGGTATTTATATCTGGAATTAATTCAGGTGTAAATGTCAAATGACTATTTTAAAACATAGACATGAAAGAAACACAGGTATAGAGAAGTATCCTAGGAAACAGAAGAAAAGTAGGGATGTTTTACTAGTTTGATCTTCTTGCAGTCTGTCTTTATTGGGCTTATTTTATGCTGTGCTACAGGGCAGTGCTGCTTTGGTGAAGTTCGATCCTGCACAGATACAGACTGGGTGTTGAAAGCATTAAGCATTTTTCTAAATTGGGCTTCAAGTTATGTTTTCATAAAATTTTTATAGGCCAGAATATGATGTTCTGTAAAGGAAGATGGTAACTTTACTTTCTATTTTCTTCTTCTGTTATTAGTCTTATGTCATCAGTCAATAGTGTAAAATGTGTTATGAGACAGTGCTGGCCTATGTAGCATTTCCCTGAGTTTCCTATCTTCTCTTCTGGAGTTCACTGTAAAAACTAATTCGTGCATGCTATGTGTTGTTCAGGGTTTACTTTTTAATAGTCTTACAATAGAATCACGTTTTGGAAAAGCAGCAAACTATCTGAATACTCTAAATATCACACAGAACTGTTTCTCTAAAAGAAAAAAAGTATTCTAGAATTTTGTTCAGTTAAGTATTTGATTGCTAAATGCCTTATGGGAATGTGAACAGAATGAAGTATGAAATATATAATTTCTATTGATCAAAATTTTAAAGCATAATTTATGATGAGAAACATCTTGGTTGGTAATACAAGTTCTAGTTTTTCAACTCAGTTTCTAATATATAGGTACAGATTGCTTACTAAAATAACTTTTCTTCTTTCAGGCAATGCCTAAGAAATAAAATATGTTGGCTATGCCATTTTGGGAGAGGTGGGAATGGAGGAAGAACATTGTCAATAAAAAAGAGTCAAAAAATTAGAGTCAAAAAATTAACTATTGATGCCAGGAGACAGTAATTCAGAACTCAACTTGTGTAGAATCCTTGAGGGAATATTAAGCCTGCTACAACTGACCATATGTGTCTTCTATTCAAATCTGAGGATAGTTAGGGACAATGGCACTTCACAAATTGTTTTGATGAAACTTTGTTACATTGGAGTTTTCAATTTAAGAAAATTGACTTAGCTGGAACTAATATGCAGTACTTTAATCATGGTGTCTGGAGGAAACAGAGTTTTCCCAATAGCTTTGAGCAGAAATTCATGCTGGTTTTGTAGATTACTATCTGAACACCTATTGAAAAGCTTCCATTTTTGCTATATTCACTTCTGCATATTCTCTAATTTTTGTGTGTGATTGAGAGGGGAGGGGGATGACAAATTAATACTGAGCCAGCTGGTGAATGGAAATAACCTTAAATGATAGCACTTTTGAGAATAAAATAGCACTGACAACAAAGAATGTAAATTGCTTTTTTTATTATTATTTATTCTGGAGTTGGACAATCAGCAACCTGTTCTGTGAGGGCATGGAAAGATCCTATGGAATAAGCTTGATCCTGGGAGTTTAACAGCTGGAGAGAACCACCAGGCTTAAGAATACTCAATAAATGTCATTATGATCATTGAAATTGATCTCCTGCTCTGGAGGTAAGTTCAATACTGTGATTTATACTTCATGTAATTTTCTTTATGCCTGGAGCTCCCAGAACGATTGTGTGGACTGCCATGGACCCTTGGTATGGGCAAGTTTGTATGCTAAGTTGACATACTGTTTAGGTGAGAGTGATCAGAGTCCTTTAAAGATCTCAGGCTTTTCTAAAAAAATACGTTTTCCTATTTGTGTGAAACTTCCTGTAACAATCTCTTTCATGTAGGCACCCTATATGACCCTTCAGAGAAGGGGAGGGGAAAAAAGGTGCCTGGAACAGTGTGTGCAGTGCACCTGTGCACAATTTATCTCAGTGTGGCAAAGCCAAATCAAGGCAACAGAGTACAATAATTAAATGGATGACTGATAAGCAACTGCTGGTTAGATGGGATTTTTTAGAAAAACAGAAGTATTTAATGGTGCACCCTAAAAATATTTCACAAGTGCATATGTTTATGTAATAAGCTATTTTAGAGTTAAAAAAAGTTATATTCTGCAAGTACTTATCAGAGATGCATTAGTCTGGCAAGTAATTATGTTGATCTCTGGCACTCTTCACAAGAAAAAGTTTGTGCAGGATTTGACCTGTCTCAAGTTAAAAGTTGTTAGCATTGATTATATCAGGAATTAAATACTGTAAATGGAAAACTCAAAGTTGAATCTTAAAGCTTAGGTTGGACATGCCTCTGGAATGGAACTGTATTCTTTTGCAGACTGGCACAGTTTAGGGATGCACATCTTTATGCAGAATTGGAGCTCTTAGCTATTACCTTAAAAGAAGGTAATAGACTGAATAGGTTCTACTAGGTTGCTTCTTTTAGTGTTTTCACAGTAATAGAAAGAAAATAGAGTAAGGAATGCAGTATAGGCAAACAAACTGGAATGTTGTGCAATGTTCTTGGTTCACACTGTAAAACTTATGCTAGACCAAAATTGCACTTAAAAAGAGCCTGTGATGGAGGTGTGAAAAGTTCTACCTTTCAAAGTGGCACTTTGGTTATCAAATTCAAGCACAAATTTGAAGTTTTGATTTGTCTGATGTTGGTGTTTAGGATGACTTGTGTTGATGCCTTCAGACTTTCTATAGGATTAAATCATATCAGCTCTCCCGTGCAGATCATTATTAAAAAGAATAGGTTGTATTTAAACAAAATTTTATCAAAGTGTAATTGTTCCTGTGAGTCTGTGACAATGTGTCTTACTTGCAGTGTAGTGGGAGCATGAGTTCCTTTATACTTCAGCATCCAAGCAGAGATTTCAATTTAATTTGTGTGCTAGAGGCTTTTGATTGTGAAGCAAAACAATTACATTTCTCCATCTGCTTTTCTAGACTTCAACATTTTATATAATGTCTTGCTTTGTGTTCTGGCCATGGTTTATTTCAGAATGGTACCTAAGTTTTAGGTTTCTGATTTTTTGGAGAGAAAGTGTTTAACCCACTTCTTGGAGTTGCATTTACTGCATGAATTCTGATCATAGAGCTTTTTTGCTGGCTGGGTAACACACATACTGTTAGGGAGTTCAAGGTGTGTTGAGGTAGAGGTGGTTCCTTTTCCCCATGGTTAACCCAGATAGCAGTTAGCCCTGGTATGATTCAAGAAAGGCTTTTGTTTTGGAGCTAAAGGGTGATGATTCTGGGGCTAGTTCTTCATAGGTTAATTTTCCCCAAGTCTACATTGCAGGAATGGTAGAAAAGGAAAAAGGAATTAATCCGAATCTGAAGACTTGGATTTACAGAAAATGAACATAAAATTCACAGAGATGTTATGATGTATAAATACAAGAAGTTGTAACAAAAAAGATGAACATCCACAAAGCATTTTACAGTGGAGTTATATGTGAATATATCTAATACAAATAATATACCTGATACTAATATGTAGAAGAAAATTTGACAGTGCTAAGTATTAAAAAGAACTGTCAATTTTTGCATGATCACAATTTTCCTTCTATTCATTAAAGATTATTCTAAACACTTGCATATTTAGTTTTATTTAATTTGTCATGTCATTTCCATGTCAAATAACTCAAGTTAGTTTATCATTAGTGGTCTGTGGTAAATATTTAAAAACCCTGAAAGTAACAAAATAGTATCATCTTGGATTTCAGTAAAAATATTTTTACAATTAGGGCAAGATGTTTATTTCTAATGGCAGGAATTGTTATCTTTTTTTTTTTTCTCCTCCCTCCCCTTCTCAAATCCTTCTGTGATTTATACTGAACTTCAGCAGTAACCACCTATTGTTTCTACTGCTGGGATCAGTTTTTGACAGAAGCAGATCAGGGAAAGGGACACTTTGTTGGCATAATATGGAAACTTCTTTTAAAAAATCAGAAGATGAGCTAGCAGAGAAAATATTAATGCAGCAGGCAGTAAAACTCTAAAATCAATTGCTGCAAAAAGTTTCAGGGACACAGTATCTGCAGGTTCAAAGAGGCAGTAGACAAATTGATGGGCAACAGGTATTTAAACAGTTACTGAAAGGATTAAGCAGGGATGTGCCCTAGAAATATGCCAAGACAACAGTTTTGGGTGCTGGGAGGTGCAAGGAAAGCAGACCACAGAAAATTATGAAGGCTGCCTGCTCTTATGAAATAGCATCTCCTTTTTCCCTCTGTGAGAGACAGTATGCTTCCCAGGAAGGACCATTTATCTGACCCAGCAGAACATTGTATGTGTTCAGAAGAGAAGAAGCTTTCCTCTAAGCCTTGTCTTTGCTCTTTGATCACTGGCACTGTTTGAGTAAGTGCTTCATTCCTCTGTCCTTTTGCACTTCAGGGGCAGGAGAGAGGATGAAGCAGCTTCCTCAGTTTATGCACGTGTGTTTGAACTTTCCCCTCTAATGAGAGAAGAACATCCAGAGAACATGGAAACTGATCTTCTTGTTTTATGTGGGCTTTCTGGAGTAAACCTAAAGGGATGAACATGCCCCAGCTTTGCAAAAAGAGGAGGAGTGGTAGCTACATGAAGCTTATTACGCCCCATCAAGTCTGCCAAGTTTAATCTGCCATTACAGAGAAAGCTGGCTGTGAAATGGTTAGGATTGACTGACAACATTTAACTAACCACTGAGAATGATTTTGTCTTTGTAGTACAATTCATGTCTTTCCATCATGTCCGTGTGTGTAATGTTTTCAAATGAATTTAATTATGAGTGATGAATACTAGCTTTATGGATGTGCTTTTCTCTGTAATACTGTAACTGATTGTTTTTCATCTGGACTTATCACCAGTGTTCGCAACTGTCCCAGGTTTGCACTTAGCTGCAGTTAACCTACTGGGGCTTGGTGGAGGAAGGTGAATTTTTGTTTTGTTTGGGGGTTTTGTTGCTCTTTCAATCCTGAGCAAAAGTTTTGGGTTTTATTTTGTGATTACCCAAGAATATTCATTTATGGTTTGCTAAATGGAAGTCAGTGCCCTTGTTTTCATTTGATTTCTTTCAATAGATACTGATTCAATTTCTAGTCTCTTGGGCACACTGCTCAGTAGTGAAGGAAAAAGCAAAAGGCATAACTGTTTTCTGATAAACCCTTTTTGCTGATATTCATGAAAGTGTTGCTCTGTGGATATGCTATACAGGTATGCATCAAACATCTTCCTATGACGTGAGAAATTGAGATCATGAAGTGTCCTGCTGGAAGCAATAATTGATCTTCATTTCAGGAGAAACAAACTTACTATTATCTGCTTCCTGGTCATTGGTATTGAGCTCAACAGCTTTTAGTTGTGAAATGCAGCATCAATGGGAAGAAGAGTAGAAGACTCTCTTGCAAAGTACATAGAAAGTTAGATGATAAAATAAATGTATAGAAATTACTCTTATTACTATATTACTGCACTGTCATGTGTTGTTATATTCTTTACATGCTCAAAAGAAAGTGACGACTCCTTTTCCCTCCAGTCTCTACATGTTGGCATTTGCTTGCCTTTGATTTCATTCCTGATGCTAATTTTGTACTGAAGCTGAGGTGACCTTTATATGTACCACTTTTCCAGGTGTTGCCTACTAACTTTCACCTATGCAATAACCATTATTGGCATTTCTAATGAAGTAAAGCACTAAGGATTAACTTCTGTTACCTTTTCTACTGAACTTTGCTTTGAAAATTATGTTCATCTAAAAGGAAACATATCTGTTGGAAGCTTCTGAAATACGTAGAATCAACTTCAAAAAAACCCCCTTGAATTGGCTAGTAAAAGGAGGCGGCAGCTGGATTGCGGACTTGGAGTCCAAGGTGAGGGACTGAGATTTCTGTTTACACCATCACTGATAGAGAATAATTTCTACCATTTTATGGTGTTTCTCTGCAGTAATAGTAGTGCATATAAAAAAGACTTTTTTAATATTTCTTGCAAATGCAAAGGAGTTTTACCTGGCGGGCAGGCTTGTTACTCTGCTCAGCCAGGTGAGTAAGACACAATCATCGTCACAATTCATGAATGTAAGAATATCTGAATCAGAATTCTTGCTGTCAGGAAAGGGCTTCTTCCTAAAAATGCTAGCCAAAAATAATAACTAAATATTGTAGAAGAAATTTAGCTTGAGGACAAGTGGGACAAATTGACATACACTGACACACAGGGACAAGTTTTCATTGTGGTATGGCCTTACATGGCCACCTTTGAGTGCAGCAGTGTGCTCCATCTAGCATGCAATGAGCTGATAATGTTTGTAGTCTTAACTGAGGGAGGACGTGTAGGACTTGTATTAATAACCAAACACTTGGGCCTCCTCCCTTTGATCTTAACCGTTTTAGTGAAACATTAGAGTTAAGTACATTTGTTACATCACTGGTGTTGTCATTATTACAAGTCCCTATCGCCTGTTCTTTTGTGAACAGAACTGCTCATTTTAGCTGTTGAAAGATGGTGAAGGTCAAAGAACGAACCACAGAGATTGCCAGCCCAATTATAAATGTGGGCATCTGCACAGAGCTTGTGAGGTCTTGGTCCACAGGTCAAAGTGCCAAACTGCTCTTTGCGTCCCACTCACAGATTTGATTTGGCACATGTTTAGTTCCTTTTAACTGTAGACTTGCTGTCAGTCCATGTCAGATAGTTACAGGAGGCATCATAAGGGTTTGAGTCTAATTGGTGTTTGTGGGTTTGAATTAAAAAACAAGGCATGACACTTTTTTTTTTTCATGCAGCTACCAAATGTAGTATTCAATACTCAATGATAGTAGACGAGCCCTAAAAAAAAAGACTTTTTTTTTCAAGTCTTGTCCATTCATCAATCCTTGTCCATCCTTCTGTTCCCTTCCTGAATCAGTGATGTCCCCTCCCTGCCCACCTGGCACCAGATGTGCTGTCAGGCACTACTGTGTGTCCCAAGTCCTCCGAGTGGCAGAATGCAAAATCTCAGGTGACATTCACCTGGAAGCGCTTAGCCCTCAACAGCTGCAGCCCCTTGATTACCTTGCCCGCCTCGGCGGCTCCGTGCCGCCACCATATCAATTGCTTGTCAATTCGGCTTAGCTATGACTTTGACTGACTGGAATGAGGGAAGTGAGAGTGGGGTGTAGGCGAATGGTTAAAATTAATTGCTACATAAGAAAAAATTGAAAGATAATTATTCCTGCTTTCCTGTCAGTGCTCGAGGGTAGATGACCTCATTAACTTGCAGCTTGTACACAATTCAATTACTAGGAGATGGAAAATACATTTTTAATTACCTCGGTGGCTTGTGCTCCATTCATCTCCATTTGCATTGCTTTTTTACTGTTGTGTTCTGAAGAAGTAGCATGGTCTTACTAAGGCTACCATAAGAGCTTGCTTCTTGCTACAATTATTCTTGTTTGAGGTAGGATATTAAATGTGTGAGGTTAACTCTTTGGTGCCAAGTAAATTAGGAGGTCCTGTGGTGGCACTAATCTGGTTTTAGTTAGCTTGGCATGTCAGGATTTTGAAACTTATGGTGTCAAATTATGGTGTTACGTGGGGTAACTTTGTTCCTATTGTGTATTTTATTGCTACATATTTTAAGAAAGCATTAAATTGGTGCATAATAAGCAGATCACCTAGTTAGACAAATATCATATCAATGTATGTCATGGGAAAGGATTCTTTTGTAATTTCTAAAAGCCTATTATGGCATTTACCGAATTAATGATGACTTAATTGTTTTAAATACCTAGCTAGACAATGATTTTAATGCATGAGTTTTTAAAACTGTCAGTGGTGTGTTGAAGTGTACAATACATGTGGAAAGAATATTTGTTCATCACAAATCACATAATTTAAAACTATTGCAGTATTGAAAGGCTTGGAGCTAAGAATTGAGGAACCTTGTGACTTGGTGCACAAATTTTTTCGGGAAAGACTTATCAAGGATTATACAGTGCTGCAGCTTAAGACTGTGTTTGTTATGGTTGCATCCAGCAACTGCCACAAAAAGATTCAAGTCCTGATCTTGAGTGTTTCAACTCCTGCCAGTCACAGCGTGACACAGACTGTAATCCCTGCTCTGATGGTGCACACTGTGTTGGTGGGGAAAGAACGTACAGGCCACAGAGACTGGTTGGTTGCTAGATCATGAGGTAGTGCTGAGACAAGTTGTGATGTACAGAGAAATTCAGTAGTGGGAACTGAATATGTTTTATGTGGTCTATATCTGGTCACTACTTTGGTCTCTGCAAAAAAAAAAAAAAATAATTGGGGCATAATGCAAGTCATTCTTGAACTATTCATATAAACTTCATTGTGAATGTATTAGTCCTATATAATTCCTCTCTAAAGAGCATTAAAGCAAGATAAGGAGCTTTAAAGGCTCACTGTCAGAGAGCCTTTCATGATATTTTAAGAACTTGCACTGAGAACTAAACTATTAGTACATGGTGTGCTCTCAGCTGTGACCCACAAGTGAGCATCATTGTGGGAGATCATTGAGGGAGCAGTGGCAACAATTTAGACAGTCGTCCTGCCTTTTGCTGGTTAGTACCTCCATGTGATCCAAGGGACAGTGAGATACAAGCTCCTTCTTGCTATACAGTAATATTTTGGATGTTTATTCCGCAAAATTGCAGTTTGGAAAAAAAAAACAAAACACAACACCCAAACCCAAACATGGTTGGACTAATACATACCTTCTTAGGCTAGCTAATTTATTGTGACATATTTCTTCGAGGATATCTGCTAACGGAACATATGCTGGAGAGCTCCTGCACTGAGTGAGCATGTCAGTCATTTTATTAAAATGAAAGAACGTAAATATTTTAAACTATTTCTGTTGGTTATTTTATAACTGATGTTTCCTGCATTTCATAACACAGGAAGACATCTAAATAACCAACTTTGGTAAGAGTGCCTTTTTGGTTTTGTAACAGCTTGGTATGGAAGCATACAAAATGCAAGATTAAGGAATCAGTTGCTTGCAGACCTGGAGAGAAATTATGTTTGGATTTTGCTTATATCTTATGAAATACAGCTGCAATTTGTCGTGGATGTTTTTTGGTGTGAGGGTTTTGCTCGTAATTTTTAATGATTTGGGCCTAGGTTTGGTGGACCTAGTGCTGGCAAAATCTCCAGTGTAGACAAAATTCATGGCATTTGCGTGAGATGCAGCATCTCTTACCAGGTGCATTGTGTTTATTTTGACATGTAGCAATATTTCCATTTTTCTTCCACAGATAAACAATAATGGTCCTGAACTTTCTTGGTTTGTTAACAACAGTCAAGCCAAAAGATGTAACACAAAGTATATAAACATTTCAAAAATATAGACTGTACATGGAATGAATGTGACTTGCATATAACAGTTGGAGGAAATCAACACAAGCTTAGTTTTCTCGGAATATACGCTGACCCCTTCTCCTCTGCCTCCATCTATTATTTTTATTATTACATCTGTATCTGTTGGTCAAAAAAATTTAGGTCATCTGAAATATTTCTAGGGCTTCTGCAACTGTCTGGCCTCTCAAGTCTTTGAAATGTATGTAACCACAGCAGAATTTTTTTATAGTGTTCTAACAGGGCTCCTATTAAGGGAAAATGAATATAAATGGTAACATAATAATTGGAAACTGACTTAAATGTGACATTTGGGCCAGCATCAGTGATTCTGTAGGGTTAATATATTTTTAGATGGCACACAGGCAAAACCTTTCAGGATCTAAGGAGAGAGGCTGATTCAACTCAAATTTCTTCGTGGATTTTTTTGGTGTTAAGCATCCATTGCCCTCACTATTGAGCAGCAGGGCTTTTTGCAACCCTGTTTCTATCTTCTATCACCTACAAACAAATGATAACTGTACTATTTGCAAAAGATGGATCCTATCATGACTCTAGGTCTGGATTATTTTTTTTTATACTGTTTGAGAGACTGTTTCTCTTGACATAGCAAAGTTTTTGTTAAAGTGAGTTTGTGATGGGTGCCATTTAACACTTCTGTCATCTACATGGGTATACATCCCAATTCACCAGTACTTTTTTCTGCGAGCTTGTGCATCTTTGGTACAGTGTCTGTGTTACATGATGCAGCATTGGGCTGAAAATGGTGGTGAAGAAAGTGAGATTTTTTTTCTTAGTTTACAGAATGAATATGAAGAGAAATACAGCCTAACAAACCAACTCCATGTTTATGAACCAGACTTCTTTGGCTTAATTCAGTAGTAGGAGTGTAGTAGTGGGTGGGTATGTCTCAAGGTTTAGCATCTATAGCTGGAAATACTTCAGCCACCTACAAATACAGAAGGTGTATTTGGAGATTGAAGATCCAGACATGAATTCCCAGCTAAATGCAGAATGTACAAGGAGTCCCAGCATGGTCCTGGAAATAGTTTCCAGCCCTGACACATAAGGCTGTGTCGACACAAAAACCATGGTATCTACCTAAAGGTGCTTAAATACAGCTATTGAAAACTCAGGCAAGAAAGTGCAGTGCATTCCTCATTTTAGAAAAGAGAAATTGCATGTGTAATATGAAGTCTTGAGTGAGATTGTACCCCAAGACTGTTGCAAAACACATTCTGTAGAAGACATAATGGAAGGGATTTTACATTCAGTGATCTGTTTCTCTGATCATGTGGTAGTAGTAACTTGTAGTTAACTCATAGGAAACAAACAGTAACTTGCTTTCTTGCAAAAATTTGTGTTCTAGCTTGTTAGTCCACTTCCAAAAGATTTGCACATGCTGATTTTTAGAGGCCATCTTTTAAACCTCTTCCTCCTTCGTAATTGAAGAGCTATTGGAGGTCTTTTACTTTTTTCTTTTTCCTCCCCAATTGTAATCAATAATATAACATTTACACTCAAAGTAGTATAGGATTCAGTTGTGATATCAAATACACAATATTATCCAATTATTGTGTTTCATTATAGTAAGGAGATTGCAGTTTCACGAAATATGCAGTTTAAGGTTCTCAAAATCTTCAGTAAGTCAACGTTGGTATAAATTATAATATGTCTTGTTTAAACTGTAAAGCCAAGTTATCTCTTACAACTGCAGAAAAATGGTTCATTAGAAGGATTTAAAAAAAACATATAAAATAAAGGAATGGGCTCATTATAAAATGTTTCACACATAATCTAACTAATTAACATAATAAATTACAGGGAACCATATTGGAATATCATATAATTAAATAAATTCCATATGGGCCACATAAGTTAATGTTTTCTTTTTGGAAAATTGTATGCCTCGGCAAATAAAATATTCAGAGGATTAACTATAAAGAAAAAAATGGCTTTGTGTAATTATTCTCTCTTGTAATTTGAATTAGACATAATTACATTTTCTAAATATGAAAGGAAAATAAGTGTGATCTATGGAGAACAGACAACACCACCGAGACAAGTCTGTCTTTGTTTCCTGACCCATTAAGTGACAATTATGATACTTGTGTTAAACATCTTAGAAGTGGCATGAACTTGCCATAACTCTTCACTTATTCTGCTTGAAAAGATCATAATAGGAAAAGCTTTTGCTCTTCTGTTTTTAAATGGAGTTCAGACTATCACTTGTGCAATACAAAAAGTTCACAGAAAAATGTCATTGCATCAAGTACTATTTTCATCACGTAGATAAAATAAAGGAGTGCACTTTTTGCAACTCCAAAGCTGCATAGCCTTCTAGAATATACTGTTGTTAACCTCAATAAAATGTATGTATTCTTATGTCCTGCCATACATCACTGGTAAGTGCATGCATGGTTTCAGTGGAAAACATACAGAGTTTGCTGATGTCAAGTGTGTTCATGCACTTCAAGTTGAATTACTGATGCAAGTTGTGAATGTACTTCTTAGTTTCTGCAGGTTGGGTTTTTTTCACTCTCAATTTATTTATTTATTTTAAGTTTAACAATTGCCAGACAATATGTATTCTGCAATAAATTTGGTGGGTTTTGCTAGCTGGTAAAAAAATATGTTTAGAAAAAAATGCTTCAGAACTTCTTGTATACTTGCAGAGAGTTGTATTAATGAAGTTCACATATGTTCCATCTATCGGTGCATATCCAGAGTATTGTGTGAGCTTGAGCTACACACAGAGTTCACAAACTTTGCCTACTAGTTGTGTTGCTCATTCTGTTAGAGACTAAATCTCATATGCTATTGAAAGTATACCTACTCACTTATTCTTAGGTACGAACCATAATTGTGGCCTTTGCATGGAATTTATCTTTAAATCACCTACTTATGATTTATTGTGTTGTGATAAAAGCATATTCTGGGGGTAAATTACAATTATGTGGCTTAACTAAATAGTTGCTGAGGTAATTTAGTTTTTATTTATCATTTGCTCTTTGGCAGGAATTAGTCTCATATAAGTGAGGGAAATAGATGGCTTTTCTTGCCGAAATGCTTCAATGAGACACAGTGGTTCATACGCTCCCTCAGCTTTCTCCACCAGGAGACATGGAGACTTCATGAAAGATGCTTCTCCATATTATCTATTGCTCTATCATGATGACAATTTCTTTTTTTGCTTCTATGTATGTGATAAAACTTATCTTTTGTTTTATATAAATGTTAAAGTTGTTTTCTAGTCAGATATTTTGAAAAAATTTCTATTTTTTAATATAAATTTTGGTTCAGGAATACTCTTTATGTATAAGCCCTTCTTTTACTACTTATGTGTTGGACATCTGTATTATGCTGTTGCACTCTGATTTCTCCTTGGGTCTTTTTGCTTACGGCTTCTGAGAAAGGACAGTGGAAAGTTCTCTTGATGTATGAGTGCTATGTCCTGTCACTTATAGAATTTTGCTGATAAATAACCTTTGTCATGGAAAGAAGTTAGCAAAAATAGGGTATCTCTATCCATAAAAATTTGTGGGATCTTTTGGTTTGCAGCAGCCAAAGCTAAAGACAAAAAAGGTAATTAATGTAATAGCAGTGCTTTTATTTCTTGCTGTCCTGGAAAGCAGAGCGTGTTGGTACTCCTCTTGGGCATGCTGTAGCTTTTTATTTAGTTTTTCTACAGTGGGAAGATGTTATCCACACGCTTAGATTCCCTGAACATGAGCCATGGAAATTTTCAGGTTTTTTTAGTATCTAGTGTGATAGTTAATGTTAATTAGTTTGTTTATTGGATGCTGTGGCCCTCATTTTCATGAAATTTGAATGCTGTTGTATTTCTGAATTGCCCATTGCAAAGGCACATAGGGAAATTCTGGAGCTTTCCAAAGTTATACCATTTTGAAAGTAGAGACTTCTACCATCTATACAACATATGTGCCCACTTTTTTCAAGTATTTAAAAAATAGATACACAAATTGGTGTGGAGACAGCATTTAGCTACTTTTCATGATGACGCCTCTTCCTGAACTGTTTGCTGAGCTTTACCTGGCGTTCGGCCCTTAACGGGGTGGTGTCACCTGGCTGGTTCCTGTTTAGTTTTAACAGTATCTTAGTGCTCCCTGTTCTCAACACCCATCCCGACACATTTACAGTCAATTTAGATTATTTCATTAGTAGATCCTTAGAAGGTGCTTTGATCAAACGACTTCACAATACTGCCTCAATGATAACCATGTGTGCTTAGTTTGGCAGTTTGGACAATTCCTACATGTAGGACAGGAGGTTTTCATTCATCTGTACAGACGCTGTACTTGTTTAGTCTCACACTGCACTGGGAGAAGGGCCAATGTGTTTTTAACTACTCTTTTTGATACTGATGTAAAGAAGACAGCCAGAGCCAGACTTTTTCAGCTCCTTCTCTCTGCTGCTTTGCCTTGCTAAGTCAACAGAACACATCCGTAGCTCTACCTTGTAGACTCAGACAGATCCAGTGAAATGGACTGTGATGCACAATTTCCAGGCCCATCCATAACACCTGTCTTTTAAGCTGGTTTTAAGTATGATCATCCTCTAGCCTTTGCCATTCCTTTTAAACATACGTCTGTGTTCAAGCAAAATCTCTTTTAATAGCTACAATGTCTGCGTCTCTTGGAAATTTTTGTCAGCCTTGTCTGGTCCTAATTTTTAGTGGAAATTCACTGAAAACAACCACTGAAAAAAAATCACTGAAAACAATCCCTTCTTAGATGTCTGTGTTTATTCAAATTCAGTAAAATATCCCATAGGTTTTCTGGCAGACCATGTCCTCAGTATCTGTGAAATGGCAAGATTCTTTTTGTGCTGAATCCAGTTAATAGAAATAGTTTTGTTTCTCTGTAGTCTCCTAATTCTCCTTTTCTGTTTATGTATTGCTGGTTAAGCAGATTAAGTAGTGAGAAGTCTTCTGAAAGTTAGTTAGCCTCCTTGCTTCTCTAGCTTTGGCTGTCTGTTCTGCAGATTCTTCTTATTTCTCGGTAACATCAGAATCCTGATTTTGCATCTTGTTTTCCCACACTTCAGATTCATTTTTAACACCATCACTTTAAATATATTTTTTACTTCTTTGGAGATATTTTTAGGTTTCCTAACTTTTCCCATTATGAGATATCTCTGACTTCCATCTTTGCAATAAATAAATCACTTCCCTTTCTTAAAATATGCTGTGGATTGCAATTACATGATATCATGTTCTGCAAGGAGGTCAACCTTAACTATGATCACTGCTGAACTGTGCTTATTCCCTTGCAGTCCTTTCTAGTGTTTGAGTAAGGACTGAATCGAAGGTAGCTACCAACTTTCTGCTTTTATGTGCTTCATTGTAGGTTTTTGCAAAAATCAGCTGATGATAAATCAAACATTAGTTTCCTAACATGAGCATTCAGCATTTTATTATGTTATTTTTAGGAGCATGTTCCCATTTTATAGAGAACTACTCCTGGCTTTCCTGAACTCCAGGCTCACTGCAAGCTGGGGTCTAAGTGCTGCTGTCTGTGCCACGGTTAGGTGCCGTTGATCCACAACATCTTGGTGCTGTGTGAGGTATGGCTCCTGACTTCTGAACATCAGGAAGCACCCTGCTGGAATGCTTGATTTAAATAATAGAATAATGCAGATGGGAAGGGACCTCTGGAAGTCATCTAATCCAACCTCTTGCCGAAGGCTGAGCTAACACAAACGTTATATCGGGTTGCACAGGTCTTTGTGCAGCCAAGTTTTGAAAAAAACAATATGGATGGAGATTGCACAGTCTTTCTGGGCACCTGTTTCATCCTGGTTATCTCATGAAAGATCACCAGTTCCTGTCCCAGACTCTCCCCATGACGGTGGATGTTGCTGGTATCCACAGGCACTGTGCCTATAAGCTTCTCTTGCACTGCAGGCTGGAGCTTTGTGGGACCTGAGCTTTGGTAGTGCAAACATAGTAGATGGATGCAGTAGCTAGATTTCTAACCAGCTGCATGTACGGTCACCTGCATTTATGATGAGAGAATTCCCTGTCTCTCTTGCTTTATTATGATAAAACAATTAATAGGTTAAACCTAGAAAGCCAGGGGACCATTTGCCAGTCATAAGACCTTTATTAATTTGACAGTTAATCTATCTTTGTGGATACATTATTCAGACAAGAGGGAGAAAGGATAATTTTTTTTACCCTAAGGGGTTGATCTAAACACCATGTGACTATATATATATTTTTTTAACCTGTTGAATATGAAAGAGGCCTACTGACAGTTTAGTGATGCAAGAAATCACACATTTGCTACTCACTGCCTTCCTGCTCTGCTGTTGACTTTCAGGCTTTGGTGGCCTCATATGACCCACCTCCCTGTGCGGAGGCATGGCACTCTCCTGGCGCCTCTCTGTACTGGAAACGATGATTTGCCCTGTAGGATGTGTGGGACACCAGGGGAGGGTGTGGGGGGAACGCCCATGTGTGAGGTCCTGATCCAAAACCTCCTGAAGTTGCTGAGGATTTCTTGTTAGATTTCACCATTACTTAAGCCAGGTCCTCCAGGCTGTGATCTTTTGGTTTGCCAGTTGTATATTTTTAAAATATTGCCTCTTTTTATTCACCTTCGCTTTGTCTGTTTGGCGCCTTTCCTAATCCTCTTACTTCTGAGAAGTAATTGGCATGTGCAATATTTTGAGGCATAGGAAGAAGCTTTGAGCTGTTTGTTCTCTTACTAAAACAAATGACACAATGGAAAAATAACATCGAGACATGAAAGGGAAGGAGAGGAGAAGGAGGGGCAGGTGTCAGTAGGCAAGGGCAAAGGGAAAAGCTCCCGGGGAGGCTGCGCTGGGGGACACGTGAGGGCCTGGTGCTCGCCTGTTCCCTTGCTCCAGCCGTACCCTTCTGCAGCAAGGACTTGCTCTGCTCCTGTTTTTCTCTGTCGCTGGCCTCTTGGCTCAGGATGTTTTCCATCTTCTCTATATTTCAAAGCTTTGTGGTAAATAATCAATTCAAACCAGCACCGAGTCTCTCTTTCTGTAATTCTGAAAACCCATTAAATTATATTGTTGGGGGAAAACAATAGTTGTGCTAATCATGCTCTGTGCATGTGCATCTTAATTTCCCCGGAGACCTGAATATGAATTTTTACTAACATGTTAATTTTGTGTGTTAATCAGTAGCTGTAGGCCGAATGAATGGATTGACTATGTAAAACTGTTTGATATTGAAACAACTCCTTTTGACCCCCTCAAATTGGCTTCATTCCCCTAAAGACGGTTAAAGTTAATTAAGCACTCAATAGGTTTATGGTGTTTAAATTAAAATATATCACTCCTCATTGTGTAGTCATCAAGCGAGGACGGCGCTCCGCTCCCTCCCCCGGGCCGCCCGCCTGGCTGATGCCCTCACCACAGCGCGCCCCTCCGCGCCCCTCCGCGCCCCGCGCCAGGCACCGCCAGGGGGCGCCGTGGTGCTGCGCTCGCCGCGGCCCCGCGGGACGTGCCCGGGCGGGGGCTCAGGGCACCCGCCTCCCCCCGCTGCGGGGCCGATCCTCCCCCGCCCGCTGCCGCCGAAGGTTGAACAGCCCCCTACCTTCCCACGGCCCCCTCCTCACCCCTCCCTTGCATTTAACCCCCCTTTTCAATTAAACTTCTGTGATGAAATGCAGACCCCTGGGATATATGTTTACTGAGAAATAACTGAAATTATGCATGAAAAATATATAAAATAACACTTAACTCTTCCTTTTAAAAAAGACGCATTGAAAGCTGTAACAATTGATGTGCTGGCTTTCCCCTCTGGGCCCTTTTAAGGGGCTGGTGGTGGCTGGGGGTAGCGATTGCTGCTTTTCAGAAGCCATGACAGTCACGTTAAGATCTACGAAAAGAATTGTATAATAGGTAGAGTGCAAAAAAATGAGATAATGGTAATTCTCAAAGGAATACATGCTTTAAATTAAAAAGCCACAGTACTGCTGATGTGAGCATTATAGTAATGCTTGTATGACACAATCCTCAAAGCTCTTTCTTCTTCCTTAAGCTGTTTATTTCACCCTTGAAACTGAGGGCTATGCTGTGCCCTGGCTAGGCCAGTATAGTGCACATCAATTCCCTATTTACTCAGAAAACAACAAAAACAAAATTCCACAGTGCTTTTGGCAGGTTTAATTAGTAGCTGGGTGCTTGCAGCTAATTAAAGCTATTATTTCTCCTTAAAAAAAAAAAAAAAAACCAAAAAAACCACAACCAAACAAAAAAACACCACAAACAAACCACAGAACAAAAACCAACAGACAAAAAAATACACATCCTCAACACTTCAAGTACAGTAATGTACACTTGTATTTAAGAGTTTAGAGGTAGGGGCAGTATGTGGATTGTAACTGAAGTTATGGTTGCAAATAATTAACATCCTTGGAAAAAGTCGAGATTTTGTAGTACACTTTTCATGAATAATCTGCCTTTCTATGTGGGAGAAAGAAGGTGTTGGAATGTGGGAAGACTTTGTTTGTGGCTGTGGTGGCTGAAGCCCTGTGTGCCCATGTTAGCGGGCTACACACGTGGCAGGTCAGCACAGGAAAGTCCGAGTGACCCCGCTCCTGTGTGGCACGGGGGTGCTGCAGCCTCCTTTCAGGCGGGGGTGAGGTGAGGCCACTCGGCCTTTCCTCCTGAGTTCATCGCTGGTGAGATCTCATCTTTTTTAATACATTGGCAAAGCTCAGGCTGCAAACCTTCTCTGTGCCTGCTTTAACTGTTAGTGCTTTGTGTTTACAAACCAGAATTGTGTGTTGTCCAAACAGCCCTGTGACTGTTACAGGGAGGCTGGGCAAAAGCCACCCCATTTGTCAGATGCTCCTTTTGCAAGCATAAAAGCTAAAAATTATTGTCTTCATACTGGCCCTCCTTGCCTCGAAAATGTTTCTGCATTCTTCAGCAAATAGAGGTGCTATATGAGAAGTGATGGAAGGAGGCTAGAAAAAGTATCAGATTAAACTCCCATAGTAGTATGGTACCATAAAAGAAATAGTGCCCTAAAGGGGGAGAGCCTTGTTACTTGAGTGTGTCAAGCATAATACTTGCTTTCAAAATACATCTTGGCTGTATATCTATACATATATACACATAACCCTTGTATATCTATATTTTATAAATGTTAAAAATGGGCATGAAATAATATGCCTTTGTGATAATTCAGATGAATTTATCAGTCTATTTGAGCATCATGTTCTTCTGTTTACCTTTTCAAAACAGAGTTAATATTGTACCTTCTGCGCATGTGGGTGTATGAGTGAAATTTCCTAGTCTTGAATGGATTGCATGTATATAATTTTATAAGATGAGCAGAGCAAGTTACTCTTGTCTGAGCTACAGATTAAATAGGTATTTTCCCTAATTCTGTCCTGTGCAGAACTATGGAGGGCATTGTGTTTGAGAGAATGTCAACATTTGCCTTTGCAAGGCCACAGCTGACCAGTGCTGTCTCTGTGGCAGCATATTTCTACTTTTCTCCAGTAAACTGTTTCCTAGTGGTTTTTTGTTCGTTTGGTGTTTTTTAAATGTATTTCATTTTTCCCCATTTCTGCAAGCCAGGTCTGTTGAATCTACTGCTAGGCAGATAAACCAGAGGTGAGGGCTATTGCAATTATATCCTCCATGGTAAAAGCTGAGAGATGACTCTTTGCCTTCCGTACCCTTTTATAGAGCAATCCTCTCCAGTAAATGCAGCTAACATTTATGTTGGCTGGTGACAGGAGAGGAGGAGGTTTAGCCTGCTATGAAATGCTACTTCCTGTTGAAACTTGTAGTTCACATTTATAGCTGTCACCACAAAAGGCAAATGACATTTTTACATGCTAAGCTTTCACCGTAGTGCTCAGATGGCTGATAAACGTGCTTTACAATTCTGGATGAGGTTAAACTGACTATGCAGGAAAGATCTAGCATACTGGACGAATTAAGTGTTTTTATTTCTTAAATATCTGCAGATGTGATTGTGTCTACAGCAGGGATTTAATCCAACAGGATAGCTGCGCAAATGATGCAAGCACTTAAGCAGGGGTAAACATTGATATGAAAAGCAATTTTCTCTTTCCCCTTACTATAGCGCTGCTTCAAACCAGGACTACAGCACTGGCACAGATGACAGAACACAGATGTTTTACTTCTGTTGGTGTTGTGCAGCTCTGCCCACCATGACCTAGCCATGAGGTCAAAAATTTGCAGTACTTTTTCTTTTCTTTGCCTTGTGCATCTCTGACAGCACCAGCCCAGTTACAAAAATAAACTTGTTCTATGAGCTATATTCAGTATCATGTTTTGCATACAGTAAGAGTTGATCCAGATAGGAAATCTACTTTGTGGCAACACAATCTGCTTACCAAATTAAATAAGTGAAATCAGGGGGATTTTGGTAATCTCTTGAGAGCGGCTTTGTAATGTAAATGAGTTTGCCACTGATAGTCCTTTACCAGAAGAGCTTGAGGATTTTTGAGATGGCACCTAAATAATACTTGGAAGGCTCACTGGCTGCAGAACTGTGCCTTTGCTGGTTTTCTGTGGCCAGGATGTCTGCATGTGCAGAGAGATGAGTGGCTGCACAGGTGCTTTTGGCTGGCAGGAGTCAACATGGCTCAGCACGGACATGAGTTGGTACCTGTTGTTTTCTGCCTGCAGTTAGTTGAGGTGTGAGAACCTAATACTTAACAGGTGGTTAGGTGCTTTCAGAGAGAAACAATTGACTTAAAAATAGCCTGATGAGCACTCTAGCCAGTGGGAAGAGGAAAAAGGCTTTTTAAAAAAATATTAAATTCTTGTTTTGAATCATAGTATTTAAAAGGAAATGGAGTATTAAGTATAAACAGTTTATTATTTTAATTTCTTCCTCCTTCTTTAAGTCTTTGTGTCTAATTCGATAACAGGGCAGTCCAAAGATGAAGAGTTGGAGTGTCCCATGCAGCTTTGGCCAGGGCATAATGTAGAAACCTGATTTGCACAGCTGACTTGGTTTTGCTCACCAAGCATGCCTCTATCTAGTGTATGTCCTTGCTAAGAAGGCATGTATGTATGTTCCATGTGCATGATATGCTGGCAGGACCTTGTCTGCTTCAGAAATCAAGCATGTAAAAATTGTAATAGCTGTGTCTATTCTTTTAATCTTGAGTTAGTTAATATGGAGGAAAAATCTTTATTCTTAGGATATCACAGAATGTGTTTTGGGAGGGGTTTCTATTCAGTTTTTGTGCAAGTAATGTTGTGCAAGAGCCATCAGAATCACAGACAATAGAAAAGCAACTGCATATTTTCTGCCTAAAAAAAGTGTTTCCCATCAGAAATACATTTTTAAATTACTGGAAGTCTAGCATGCAGCCTTGAAAATGCTCGCATACAGGCCTTTAACTACTACCATTCTACCCAAGAAATGTTTGCAAATTTGTTTTAATGCATGAAATACTTCCCAGATTCGGACTATTCTGGGGCCTTACTCTGTATTTTCACACGTTTGTCAAGGAACAATAGTATATTTGATGGATGCTGGGTGCTAACATGTGTTGAGGGAGACTTTTCCTCTAGCTAAACCACTTTGAATCCAGTGGTCATCATTCCGTGCCTTCTGGATTGATGTTAATTTTGTGTGATGCTGCTGGGGCTGGAAGTGGACTCAACAACTTTCAGTTCAGATGTTCTTCCATGCAGCACAGGAAGGAAACAACCTTTCTTATTTCAAGAAGCTGTGCTGCCATATCATTCCAGGTGGCTATGAATAATCCGAGCATTTCAATACTTCTATTTTCCATCTTATTTGGATATTTGTTTAAAATATTTGAGAGAGAGCAGATGATGATTGGCAACACTTAGGGGAAAGATGGCATGTGTAATTCAATATCAGATGATTTATTTTTTCTTGTTTTCTTGCATTGTATAACCTGTCTGTGAGTACTTTTTGGCCCATTGGGGTTTGAATGTTTTGCTGCTGGCTCATAGCTTCCTCATGTCCTCTGGCTTATTCTGTTCTGATAAAACATGACTTGTAATTTAGAAGAAAATTATGTAAATGAAGATATTAAGTTCTTACCAGGGCATTGTAAACTCCAGTTTTAAAGGTCAACTTAAAGAAAACATAATCTTTTTGATGTTGTACTTTTGGGGTGATTTTAATTGGCAGAATGGGCAAGGGGGCACACTGATGATGATGATATTTAGCAGATAACAGCAGCATGAGCTATGTTCAGTAAAATGGAGAAACAAATTCTTTGAATACCATTAGTTTCTATTCTTAAATTTAAATCTCAGAATAAGCAAATTTAGCATGGTGTGAAACTAATCAGTTTAGTACCTTTTATTATTTACTGTCATATACTGTTTGACATACAATGTTGTAGAGTGAGCTATGGCCAGCAAAAAGGATGTGATACTTCCAGTCCTGTGGCAAAATGTGTTGTCTCAGAGTGATCTCAATGAATGCTTTTTTGCTACGAGTTTCATATCGTTGCTGATGATCAGGCTGTCTGCTACTTTTGATATGCATACAGAGGGGAAAAATGTGTTGGTGTTATGGTTGTCTCTTTCTATTGCGTGTCTGCTGGTGGTACCCAAGCCCTAATCTGTATTGATGTACCTTTGCTTTTAACAACAATAAATGTTATATCTTTACCATTAGTCTTTTTTAAGGATCAGAATTTTCTTTCCTAGGATGTTAAGGATTTTTCAGGTAGCTGGGTTGTCACTTGAAAGCTGTATGGAATTGTGATTTTTGGATTGAATTGCCTTGAAAGGTTGTTTCCAACACCACTCTTTGCTGCCTGCCATCTGCTCTAAGGGCTGTTTCTTTTTTCAGCTATGAAATGCAGCCAATTTGGCCCCTCTTCCTGAGGGTGTTGGGAGGAAGAGCTTCTCTCCAGCTGTTGCCGAGGGGAATTCCCTGCAACTCTTAAATGTCCCAGAAAGAGGTGAAAGCAGAATGAAGCCTGACAACGGACATTGCCAGGCAGAATTGTGCTCAGTGAACTCTGTCCAGCTCAGGTCAGAATATCTGTCAGTTCTAGGCTGAGCTACGCAGCTGAAGAAGTTGGTCCTGAGTGTGTGTAAGAGGCAGACTTGGAGCTTTTTGTGTACTCTTCCCCTTCCCTGTTCTGGCAGAGCAAGGTGTGGGATATGGAGCAACTGGGAGCTGAGTCTCCGGTTAGATTTCAATGCTTGGATCTGGTTGTAGTCTTAACATTATACTTGAATTCTTTCAGACCCATGCCAAAAGTGACAGCAAGACCTCTTAAATGAAGTATTTTCCTTCTGACTCACAAGCTTGTCTCTTTGTATATGAAAACTGACAATGCCTAAATATCCCAGAACTTTATCTTTGGGCAGCTCCTTGTTGCTTATTGATATGGGAGAAGTAAGAGATCCTTTTTTTTAAATTTTTCCCAGGTAGGAATATTTTGTTTTGGTTTGCTGCCAGAAGAAGTATTAGATTCTTAAAATCTTTTATTTGCTATACTCCTTAGAGTTTGACCTGAATAATTTTGGGCTCAATGAACAGAGTTAGCTAGCAATTTTTCTTAAACCATCAGCTGCATACTTTTTTTCTTCAGGCCAAATCTTGTAACTTGACTTATTCAATATGCCTCTTTTTTTTTTTTTTTTCCTCCTTGTTAATGTGCAAGTCCTGGCTCCTACTTCTGTAATGCTGCTAGAGATTTCCATCTTCCTAACACAACTGTAATGCTTGCTCACTATCTTTTAACTTTTTTCCTGCTGTTACCTTTGTGCTTGCAGTGTCTCGGTTGCAGGGTTAGTCAGATATTCCTCCTACTCTTTAAAGGACTACATCATCATACAGAAACTTGGAAGCGATACTTCTCCAAACTGTCCCAAGTCAGTGTCTGCACCACCCACCCACACCTCCCATCTGCTTTGTTCCCCACCTTTGAAGGGAGAAGGTGCTGGTTTCAGTGCAGAACATCTTTCTGTGCTGCTTCTGTTATCTCATCTTCAGTCACTGCTTCCATTCCTAAATGGTGTCTGAATGGAGAACTGGCTCATTTCCTAGTCTTTCCTTTGGAGACCTACCACTTCCATTGCAACAAAATTCAATAAACAATCTCGATATTTGACATTCTAATAATCAGAGAGTGACTCGGAAGTGCTCTGCCCCCAGGGCTGCCTAGCCAGGAGGGCAGGTGGTGTACCACCAGCAGACACGCCATAGAAAGAGACAACCATAACACCATATATGTTGTGCACATATCCTAGATATGTTCCCTTTGTGTAACTCTGTCATGGAGGACCTTCATTTTCCCATCATGTTAATACTCACAGATGTTAGCTGTAGTTCTGCTGTCACTAAATAGTGTTGTTTTACAAATATAAAAACTTTCCTATTAACCTGTCTTACATAGTGCGGATCTGTCTTTAATTTTCAGTATGAACATGTGGGAGTCCAAAAGCAAAACATTGTAGCAGTCCTGATTGACAAATACTGCTGATATATCTGAAAAATTACATGGAGTGTTTTATGAACACTACTCTCACAGATTAATATGGATATATAAAAATATTCTATCATAAAAATTAAGGTCTTCTGATGAAATCTTCTGAAAAGAAAACAAAGAATGGTGCTGCCAGGAAACAAGAAAAGTACTATTTGGTACAAAACAGAATACACAATTGTTTTTAATCCTATAACTTTGCATTGCAAAGAAGTAAGAGGAAGGAAAGAACTTTAAATTAGCAAAGCTGCCTAAGTTTAGATCAGTAGTATAATAAAAGCAGCATTTATTGCACTGCATATTGTATAACAAGGTAGACATAAGACATGCTTTCGTGCACCGTTCATTTTGTAGTTTAGATTATTTCCCTTTATCTCCATTTGGTTTATTTTTAATTTAAAAAAAAAAAAAGTTATATTGTGTGAGAGATTCTTGATTTTGATACACCAGTTAATGTACATACACAGAAAGAAACAGAGTAACAGGCCTGCCTGGGCTCTTTGGATGCTACAGCAGTGCAAATGATTAATACAAATGCTGCTGGGAGATTATTACAGCAAAGGCAGCAGCAGATTATGGAGAGAAGTGCAGTAATAGCATCCAGGAATTCCTGCGCTTTCAGCTCAGACCAGCTACCGACTCTCCTCAAGTAAATTGCTTCACATCTTGCTGCTCTTATCCTCATTACTTAGAGAAAATAATACTTTCTCAGTGTAAGATGACTGTAGATAATAGAGAACCTCTATAAGCCTTTAAATGGCAGAAAATATTATTGTTAAACAGGTTTTTTACTGTTGTGCACATCTACATTTTAAGTCTTATCTGCAGAAAAAAGATCCACATTGCTTGAGAAATTACACTCATTGTCTTTTGTAGGAATTATACTAGTATTGTTTTAGCATTAGACTGACATTAGTAACCTGGAGTGTGGCTTATAGACAGGAGCTATTGCATAAAGTGTGGCTATATGGCGTAGTGGGAACGGAGCAATCCGATTAGAATCACCAGATAACCAGTGAGAACTGGAGAGCAGTACATCCCAAGCAGTACATCCAATATTTTGCCTGTATGACAAACACTACAAATACGTTCTGGTCAGCGGTAGAGCAACACAAATATCCTCTCCTGATTTCCTTTCCCTCTGCCCCCAGAATGATTCTGTACTACTAACAGACTGAGTATTGTGAATTTGAACAAAACCATACGTTATTCTTTTGCAAAGAGCTCCCGTATGCAGTTTCTAATTAAATGCTTTTAATCATTCCATTTCAATCAACCTACATAAACATCAAATATCAAAAAAGGAATCTCTCTTCCTGTAGTCCTTCGCTGCCTCCCCAGAATTGTTCTCAGCAATATAAATGATGTTTGTTCTCCTCTTACTGCATCTCCAGATAATGAGCAGTTTTATTATAGTTGAAGCATTATCCCAGCATGTATTTGCAAGAAGCATATGACAATGAAAGAGTAATTTTTCATTATTTTTCTTAATATCTTTAGACCATCTATGCATCTGATAAATATTTATACTCAGTTTTGTATAGAAATATATTCCTCTTTTCTAAATTACTCTCCGCTGCAGTTGCTCTTTATCCATCAAAAAGCCATTTTTAAGGTCATCTCAGTATTTTGCAGTAACACTTTTTCTTCTCTATGTTTATTAGGAATGTGGTATGGACAAAGGAAGCATTTATTTAGTTAAGGTAATTTAAAATTTTACTTTGGATCTATTACAGATTGCTACAAAGTATTTTCTTTTAACTAGATCTTTGTTATTGCTAAAATTTTGATACTTTTAGAAGCACTACCTAATAATCTTGTTTTCAAGTAGACTGTATCATAAAAAGGACTATTGTGAGATATTCCAAAGTATTCTGTTGCTGACACAATTTGTCCTTTTTTAATTTGAATGTCCCCCTGGCACACAAGGTTCATTACAACTAACTATAACAAAATCTTTATTGTATTTACACTTGGATTTATGATGTAGCTCCCAGAAGGAAAAAAAAAAAATTTAAAATCTCTATTTGATTATGATGCTTTCTGTGAAGAGAAACTCTGAGGCAGCAAGTTTTGGCTGATCCAGGACAGTGACTGCATCAAATATTTTGTGTCAGTAATAGTGTCTGCATTGTTTCCAAGGGTAAGAAAATGAGAAGGGAAGATTTGAGTGCCAGACAAAGGGATGTGGAGGGATCTCCTGTTTGTCCTTATTTTTTAAACTGTATCCTGTTTCACAACAAATTTTAAAGATGAGACCTGTTCTCCTGCTGTTGGCATCGTTTCTTTGTACTGCTGCTGTTACATTTATGTTGGTGATTTTTAGAGGGATGAGTCACATGAGATGCACTCTCCCCCTTTTAATTTCAGTCTCATCTAAAAATAGAGATTCTATAGCAGAAGAGCATAATGGAAGATAATGGGATGATACACAGAAAGGAAATATCAAGCAGGAAGAGAAAGACCAGCTATATTCTGTCCAAAAAATCTTCTCTCTATGTAGCACTTAGCGCTAATTATGAGGAAATAAAGACATTGCCCTTTAAAATCTTGTCAGGCAAAATCCAGCTGTTTGTTGCTGCATCCTAATCCTTTTTGCTTTATCAGTTTCTGCAATGATATTATTTTAATTTAATGAGTGTTTAGTGAATTTATTTTCAGAATTGTGAATCTCCCTGTCACAAATCTTATTAATGCAGATTAAATGTGAGGAACATTGTCTTAGTGACCAGGAAGGGCACATTGGTAAGTATTTCTTGATCCTCCCTTGTTCCAGTGAGGGAGGAGTCATTAGTGATTTGGGAGATATAGAAAGCGCATGTGGGATGGCTCCGTTTTCTTTCTAATTTAAGAAAGTTGAGATGTGGGTCTTCATCACAGATATTTTCAGGCAATTGAAATTGCAAGGAAGATGTATGTATTTTACAAATATTTGTGATAATTTTCAATATTTTTTAATTAATATACTGTTGATGTTTGGATAGTTCTCAAGCATTTGTTATTATCTATTCTTCTCAAGTGGATGTTAAACATGGCCTTCCACAACTCTTGGTACATTAAAGGTAGTATTATTGATATTTTCACATATGCACTATTGCAAAGGATTGCATTATGATGAACCATTTTTCACTTAATCATCCTTTTCCATTGATCGCTAAATGAGAATTTAAACCTATGTTTTATTGCCAGTGATGTCAGAATTCATGTGAAAGAATTAATATGAACCCTTTTATTCAGATACTTAGTGGGGAAAATATATTGCAGTGAAAGTTACCTGTTTTCATGGTCGTCTTGGTACTGAGAAAAATCTTTTATGCTTCATAACTTCTTATAGTATTATATAGGACTCATGAGTTGCGGTTGGCAAGTCTAAGAATGAATGCAGAAATGTTTCAACAGATGTCACAATTGTGCATCACTTTGTATTTTTGCTGTTTTCAAATACTTTGTGTTTTTAACAACATCCTTGTCCTACCAGGAGGAAAAAAATAAATTTTGTGTGTCTGCAATAGTGTTCACCAACGTGGTGCAAGGCACCTTTGTCCTTCTATAGTGCGCTTCACACGAGCAGCATGGAGGTCTGTAGCAGCTGTGGTGACACACATGCAGTTAGTAACAACAGCCCAAAGCCTGGATTTAAAATTCCCAACAGCTGGAACAGAGGTTATTGCATTTGCCGGTGGATTTTAAGGCCCTTTAAGTACTGTAAAGAAAATCCTTTTGTTGCTGTTTTCAAACAGAAGATAACATCTGCAAAAGAGTTAATTATGTAAGAAAATCAGGAGTTATTAGCCAGGAGAAAAGTTTATTTGTACGGCAACTATAGGTCGAGAAAGAAATTAATGGTAAAAGAAAGATGGTAATATAACTTAGCATGTATATGGATAATATTATGAGTCTTGTATGTGTCATATAAATCATTTAACAAATCAATAATTTCCATGTTTACCAAAGCATACACTTTCAGTTTGCTTCAGTGGTGCATTAAAATGATGGAAGTGTGCTAATAGTTGTAATTTAGTTTAGTGTAAAAGACTGACTCTTAGCAGAATTATACTATATCAGAAAATTGGAGATGTTGAGCTGATGTTTTGTATGTCATGAAACTGATTTTTTATTTTTTTTCAGAAGAAAGACTTCATTTATGGTTTTTTTAAAGTACCTAGTTATAAGCTGATGTTTTTATACCGTTGTATTTTGTCTATAAATTAATGTTACAAAAAGTTATTGCTTATGCCTAGAAGAGAAAATTCTGGATTCTTTCTCAGAATATATTCAGCTTCCCATTTGTGCTTACAGGTGAAAATGGTTTTGAAAATGCACATTTTTTAATTTTAAGGTGTTTTTTATTTGTGCTTTTACTTTCAGTTATAGGGCTGGCTGGCTTTTACCTGTACAGATAATGGAAAAATACAAGGTCTACATCCAGAATTTTGATTGCAGCATATAAGCTTATAAAGTTCAAAATTTAAAGTAGGGATATAGATATTGTTGAAAATTTGATGCTGAAATGGTAATGTTGCACTATACTATATCCCTTTCCTCTTGCTGTGTGTAGAAAATTTTCCTGAAGAGCTGCATATACTTTTGATGCCCTACTGCAGAACTGGTTTTATATCCTGGGCATTTCACATCACGTGTTAATGTAACCTTTGCCTTATCCAGTTGTCTGTACTTTCGGCTCTTTCAGGCCAATGTCTCTGACTCTGGAGTAAACATTTAAAATCGGAAATCAGTTGTAACAATCAATATTTCTCTCCTCCCTCAATAATTCTTAAAGAACTTTGAAAACTGAAAAACTAACTCCCAAAGATGATTGAAACTTGTAATTTCTTTTTGCTCGACGTGAAGTTATATAATCCTTCAGCACATTACATGGTTGTCCTGTGGCATTAGGGTATTAGTACTAATGGAAAGACATAGTTATTACAAACAATTCCAAATTTCACGGTGTGTATCTTAATAGCAGAAAGGGATTTTCTCATGATTAAAAAGAAAAATGGGTGGCAAAATAGGGAAGAAATGCTTGTTACATAGGATGATCCCCTGGGGGCTTAATTACTGAAAAAACAAATAGGAGGTAAATGTTCAAGGTGTTTACAGGTTAAACATTCCATAAGTATCTTTTAAATAAGAGTATCTGCAGCCTTGGTGCAGCTAATTGCTCAAGAATCACAGCCATTTATGCTGCCTCATTTTCCCCTGGGATCGACACTCACAACAGGATAATTCTTACCCTGATATAAGTGTCACAGTAGGGACTCAGTGTAATTTGCTGATATGATATCAAAAATAGCATTAAGGTAATTACATTTTGCACTTGTAATGTTTCACAGGCAGTAATATAACTGAAAATTACTCTTTTTGGTTGTAGTAACCTATCTGTCCCCCACCAGAACTACTTTTTTCCTTTTTCCTCTTAAGGTACAGCAGTGAAGTTACTTAAGTTTTGGGGCTTTTTTTAGTGTCTTCAACACAGAAGGGTATCCAATAATCAGAGTTAAAGAGCAAAGAATTCCACTGTTTGACTTGTGGGATGTTTTCTAGACTTAGCTAAAGCATTGCATGATTTGTCTTCAGTCCTGCTCCACAGCACTTTAAATTGAACCCTTTGTTCATCTCTTTTTCTGGACGAAAAGTAAAATGAGTAGATTCTTTTTGTTGTTGTTGGTTAGATGTCTTTGTGTTGAAAGTTTATATTTTATGTAAGACTAACTTTAACTTGTGAATTACACGCACAGCATATGTGAGGAAGCTCAGTATCTGCAACTCTTAGGATTACCTGATCGTACCACTGGTCTTACAGTCCAGGGTAATGAGCACACAATGAAGAAGTGACTATACCACAAAAACTAGATTTGTTTGTTGGAAATTGGCATCAAGATCTAGATTTAAATCAAGCCTTTCTAGTTTACACCAGATGAGAGAATGACCCGAGTGTTCCTCACTTGGGTCACCAGGGGTACAGGACATGGATTTAAATCATCATTCAGACTCAGCTTGACTGGGGATTTTGCAAAGCTTTGGAGTAAGTTGGTAGGTTGTTTTATCAGTTTCTGGGAAATGCCAGAAGTCCTGAGAAGCACTTGCTTATTTACATGTGCTATCTTACTTAAATGATATCTGATCATCTTATTTAGATATTTTAGATTAGATTTACCACTTTGGTCTTACAGAATGGACGATCGCTCATTAAATCTTGGTCCAGACAAGCAAAGGTATCCCAGAGGTGGCAAGTGTGTGGGATCAGACATTAAGCTTTTGTAAATGGTAATGTAATATAGAAAACTTGAAAAACAGATGGTAATGTTCAAACTAGCTAGTGTAACTGGTATGGGTGTTGGCCTACAAAGCCTCCCGAGCTGCCCCATAGAAAGTTGGCTGTATGCTGCTCTGGAGCCAGCTGTGAGTTGGCTCTGCTTCACCCAGACCTCTGCTGAGTTCTTGCAGGAAAAAAAACCCAATATTTGTCTACCTGGCTTTTGCTTTGAAGGACTGACTGAACATGCTGCCCACGGTTGACTGTTTCCTTTCAAAGACTGGGAATGAAAAGAGGATTCATGTTGCACTGTTTATTTTTGCAGCTTTTATAATTTTAATACATAGAAACAACCATTTAAAAAGAGATTGCTCTTCATTACAAGAGACATTCTCAGAGTTAAAGCTTAGAAATGACAGCTAATCGATATGGTGTATTTGAGAGCTCTCCTGCAATGGGCTAAGTCATACACAGGAAAAAAAGGGCACATTTGAATATAATTTTTATTTTGCAATTGAACAGTACTAGGGACCCTTTTTGCAGACAGACAAATGCTTGCCATTACTTTATGCTCAAAGGCAACATCGAAAGTGACCTGGAACAGGCAGGAGCTGACTTTTTTCTACTAATATGATATGAAAGTTTTATCGTATTAGGAATTTTCTGTCATGGTGGATTAGTATCAGGTCATATTAATGTTCATTTTTACTAACTTGCAATGAAATGTGCTAACGTGACTGCACTTCACTATCACACGAGGAAAAAAGAGTCAAATGATTTGATATTAATGTAATATCTTAGAAAGATTTCAATACCTCTGTCCCATAATAAGTAGGAAGAAGTTGAAAATGAAATAAAATACATTGGCTTGGGACAAAGAGTTTGTGATTTTTCCCAGGGATGAAACTCCTTCCCCCCTGCCCCAACATTGTCTCTGGGTTTTTGAAATGATTGATTTTGAAGCAGTTTGGGTCTGGTTTTATAATTTTGGTTGCTCTCACATTTCTAATTAAAAGTCATTGAGAGCTTTAAATACTGAGTACATATAAAAACAATCCAAGGTGTTCCAGGCTGATTATCCCTTGATTTTCAGTAAAGCAAGTGTTGACTTCTCAAAATGTTGACCTAGAAACCAAATTAAAAAAAAAAAAAAAAAAAAGGCATCATATTGTGTCCATGCTCCATTATGTACAAAATGCTGTGGCCAGAAATAATTAACAGGCACAAAGGGTGGTGGTTAGTCATTTGGCTGTATGATTGTATCCGCAAGGTTTCTTTCAACTGAAGCCAAAATCTGATAAAAATGGCTAATGTCAGAAAAGTTCACTCTTATCTAAATTATGACCAGAAAAAGCCTGGTTTTAATCTTGGCTCCAAACTTTGTACAGGACAAAGTAGATGAGTTTGGCTCCTAGATTTAAATTCAAGTAATCTCTAATGCTGAAAGTCTATACTATGGCATTCAATTTTTTCTTTTGACACAGCTAATATTCCTAAAAGCTTTGGCCTGAAAAGTTTCATCCCTTTTTATTTTCAAAACTCCAAAGTGGTGATAAATTAAAATGCACTTATTTTTTCAAAAGTGCAGAATTTCTTCATTAGATGAGATCATGAAGACTGGGTTTCCTGCTAGGAGGTGATGAAATACGTTTACACGAGGTCAGAGGACATGTGCACTCTTCTTGCTGCATGTGTAGCCCTTTGCTACAGGCTCTTGGCAGGTAAGGGGAGGAGAACCTCCCCCTTTTTTCAGTGTGAAGGTAAAAGCTATATTTTTCAGTTGGTATTCAAAGTAATAGAAGTGCCCTTGGGACTGGTCTGGAGTCAGTTGTCCTTCCGCTGTTTGTCATACTTGCCTTGTGATGACTGCCAAGAGGAATGTGGAGCAACAGGGCAGGGCTGGAGGCGGTGTACCAGCTCTTGTATTTTCACATCTACAAATGAGAGGGGCTTTTGTGCCCGAAAGAATGGAAAGGGCAGGCAGACAGGGTGGGCTGTCAGCCTGTGCCACTGAACAGGACATTCTCCATCGGCTGAACTGGAGACTTCAGCGCTGCTGTTGAGCTGGGGCATAAGTCTACCTCTGATCTAGGTTGTTCCAAATGCTTTTATGAGCAGGTTGTGCATTGCTGAGCTGATCAACACTCAGAAATACGGAAAAGGTGGTCTCTACCCAGGGAATATTCAAAATGCTGGCTTGGGATACTAACGCAAGCGTATCTCCTAATCCATGGCTCAGCAAAGGGGTAATAGCCAGCTGGTAATGGATACTGTGGAGGAGCAGTGGAAAGCCAAGTTGAGTTTGGTCTTTCTGAGGAATGTTACAGAACATTGTATTACAGAGGAAAACTCTGAATTTTTTTGTCAGTATATTGGAAACTTGTTTGCTAATCACACTTAGTAATTTAAAAACTCTTGCAGGTTAGATATCCTAACCCCTTCATCCTAGTGCTGTGCCCAGGAGGTTCAAAAGCTTCTCATCAGCATTGCCTCAATTAAAATGGTAGCACCACTATCTGTAGATTACTGCTTCCCATCATTAGTACTGTTATCTCTCTCTTCAGACTGATTTTTAATTTTTATGTTTGCAATTATAAGTGATTTATAGGAAGATTCATTGCAGAACCTGTCCAGAATCATTAAATTCACCTAGGTTGAATAACTTGATGTTCACCTGGAAATAACCAAATCAGTGATATTATCTTACTGAATTGTCAGCTACCTTAGAAGTATAAAGCTTATCTTTTCTTCTTTCTTTTTTTTTTTTTTTCCTCTCAAGTATAGTGGCTGAGGGGGGGGAACAATTTTAATTCATAAGAGGTAATTAGCCAAGTCTGAAAGGTGTGCACTAATTACAGAATGCTGTATATCTTGTGTAACTGATTGCAGCACAGGTTTCTGAATGGTAGCTATGATTTTTTCCAAACACTGTTCAGTAATTTGAAATGTTATTAGGGGATTAACTTTCCATACGAAAAGCTAAACTAATACTTATTATACAGATTATAACAGCAAGTGGCCTGAGAAGCCGTTGAGGCCATTATTTTGCAGGCTGTAGTCACTGCCAAAGACTGAGGAGAGTGCAGGATAACCAGCCCAGCTAGGGGAATGTGCAGAGCAGAATCCTCTGCTGTTCCTTGTCCCTCCTACCTCTGCCAACATGAGTCAAGCTGATGGGTTCCATTTATGAACATGACTCCTAAATGAAGAGGCAGAGGAGAAGAGGTGTAGGGATTGTTGTGTGTTGTATTGTTTTGCTAGGGCTGCAAAGCAATCAATCTATGCTCGGTCATATTGAATTTTTAGTTGTCTTGGAATGTGGTTGTCATCTTATTTAAAACAAATCTTTGGGAAAAACCTAGGTGGGTTTTCTATTCTGAGAAAATAGCTAAGTAGTAGACCTTTAAATATTTATTTCACAGTTTGGTTGATACTGGGTAAAATCAGTTTTTGCACTCAGTATTTTTAAACTGCATTAAATGGCTTGTTTTGATTTACTTTTTATGGTGGTGTTAGCTGTTTATTCTGTCTCCTTCCTCCCCAGGTTTTATGCTCCTGTAGACCCGTATATTCTCTTTGTGACCTCTGATAGTTGTTCAACACATGGGAAATCAAACTGGATTCCTCCAGGATAAAAGCATGAGGCTGCAGCTAGAGCTAAAGGCTTGTAGTTACAGTAAAAACCTGCTCTTCCCTGTGAATGAGACAATAGCAAATGCAGACCTAATTTTAAATGAAGGCCATACAGCTATGACCATGGAGAATGGATGTGGGAGTATGTGGTGCAGTAGTTCATGCCGGTGGTGATGGAGGAGGAAGCTCTTAGATTTCTCTGCTGAATAAGTCAGCACTTAAGTGTGGGACTCAGACTGGGGGCTGCAAAATGCACACTAATCGATGGATGGAAAATACCTGTGTGCAGTTTAAGCTTCTAGGGGAAATGTAACCCTGTTCTGGAAAATAAAGGTCAAAATGATAACGTTTGCTCATCTTTTTAATTCTGTACTCTGGTTTATTGTTAAATTCCACCACTACCCTGAATAAAAACCCCAACCTTTCTGTCCTTGTTAGAAGAAGAAAAAAAAAAAAAAAGAAAACAATGTATAATTAAATAATATTTACACTGTATTATTTACACTGAGTTGTATTCTTTGTCTTGGAAAGTGCTTGGTCAGTCCAAGCATAATTCTTGATTAATAATTTAAAGCAGCTTTCCTTACGACCTTTTCTCTACCTTTTTTGCCTTCATTCTTGATTCTTTGACAGATTAACAAGCAGACTTCTTCCTCAGAAGATTTACATCATCTACAATTGTCCAAATTATTTTATTGAAAAGCAAATGGTCTCTTCTCCCCCTCGCCCACCTTATTAATCAAGGCTTCCTTTTCTTTGTGTTTGTGCTGTTTCTGTTTGTAAAATTATTAGCCTAAACCACTGTTTGTACCGATATATGATTAAAGAGCTTATCAAATGCACTTTGTACACATTTCTAGAATACATTTGCTGTTCTAAATTTTTTAATGCATTTAGCTTCCAATATGAAACTTGGGGAAATGATTCTGAACATCTCCACATCAGGTTCCCATTGCCTCCCTTTGTCTATCCTAGTGGTAATATCCTTGGAGATTTTCTCCTACAGGCATCTCTGAAACCCTTAATTGAACCACTAGTGTGCTTGTTTAAAGTGTTTCCCTCGCTTGGTTTTCTAAAATGATTTTTAAGCTTTCCCTACATGCGTTCTCAGTTTCCCTAGGCTTTCCCTTAACTAATGGCATTATGATGGTCTCTTTCTTGTCTTCAGGGATCTCTCCTGAACTACATGAACTTGTAAAGTGTCTGTGAAGACTTCTCTCAATTTCTGTTCCCACTTTTTTTGCTCTCTTGGATATCTGATGACAACTCTGTGGGCTTCCTTAGGGCTCGGTTATAAGTAGCTGTGCATCCTTTTGCAAGAGAAGAAAGAGGCATAAGTTACTCCCTTACTCCTTGCATGAGCTGTTCAGGTAGGGGGGCACAATGTGAAGAAGCAGTTGCTACTATCACTGAGCTGATAGGGAAAATAAGTTGTACTAGGAAAAAGTTGGCATAGGTCACATTACAGTGGATCAAGCAGTAAGTTCTTTTGACTGGTATTATATAGGAGAGGCCAATATAGTGCATGCATCCTTAGTTTAGTTGTCTAAACAAAGTTAGAAAGTTCAGACTAAAATAGTGTTGAAGTCTTTTAGGATATAGCTCTGGTTTACATGTAAAGTCAAAGTTATGAGAAGCCTTGCAGGAAAAATTAAGGAAGATCTATAGAACACCCAGTGTACTGGTAATTTTAAATTGTTTCTCTCAAAAGTTTATTTTGATTTAGATAAATCTTAAAAAAAAAACCCAACGCTGTCACAGGTCTTTTAATTGAGTAGAACTCAGTCACCATGAAAAATTTCACCTTTCCACTTTTTATCCTTATTACAGGATAAGGAGCCAGATCTGCTAAAGTCACTTTGCCCCAGTAACCTGTTGCAAAGCAGTCATTGTGAAGGGTCTCTGTCGCCTGTGCTGTCTGCCGTCACGTCAACCAGAGGAAACGTGCTGGGAACGCTCTGGGGCTGAGATGGGGAAGGACAGCGTGTGCAGTGAGTTACAGCCCCACGCTCCACCAAAGCTTCTGAAGGACCTTAACCAGGAATTGCATACGGCTCCAGGTCGGCACGCACTGATAATTAGAGTCTGTGAAAAAGGCCGTTACCTTCACTCATGCTGAATGAAGATGCGGTACCAATAACTGCAAAAACCAAGGATAGAAATCGCCCCTCAAACGTCTGCTGCTGCGGAGGTGAGGTTGGTCATGCACTGATGGTACATCACACAGTGGTCACCTCGTCTGTTTATTCACTTTGCCTGGATGTGAGTCAAAGTCCTTGCCCTTGGTGAGTGCTGTCAGTACATAATTTGCATTGATACAAGAAAGCAGTAAAGGTGGGGAAAAAGCCTTGAAGTCCCCTTATAGGAGTGTTCAGTTATGTTGCATCAGATGCAGTTATATCTTAAAATAGTTAGGAATTAATGCTTTAAACATTTCTGGTAGTCACTGTGTTCTAGTTTGATCTTTTTCACTCTCATTCTGGAAAGTGAATTCCTAATTCTTTGGGTTTGTCCTGATTTAAAAAAAAAAAAAAAATTAAAAAAACCCACAAACCAGAACCCCTCCCCCCTCATGCTGAGAGATTTTGAGCTGTATGATTCACTTTTGGTTTTGTTTCATTTGGTTTAGCCTTTTTCTTTTAATACTTAATCAAATCTTTCACTTCTCATATTCTGTGGATGGGTTCAAAAGCTTTTTTGTTTATCTTACGTATTGTTCCATATATCTGTCTTGAGCCATGTTGGCTGCTCTTGTCATTTTGACACTGATTTACTGAAATGAACATATATTTTAAACTCTGTTACTGTTCTTTAAATGCCTTCCATTCCACATTAACATTTCTCAACAATAGTTAGTTCTAATTAGTTTTTTCCAGCCTGTTTGCAAATTTAGCACAATGCCTTCTGAAAATAAACATACTGAAGAATATCAGACTTTTTAAGATAAGTGCTCAGGTGACTTTGCTGTTGGTAGTTCATCTATGTTCTGTGTGTGCTTGTATCGAATTACATATGTATCAAATAATCATTTAACTCCTAAAGAAAAAGAGTTTAATTAGAATATCGACTCCAGAAACTCTTTGGGTTTTTTCAATGACCTATAGTACGTACAGTCTCAAAGGCTTTTGAGTAGGTCACAGACTTCTATCAGGATGTTCCAAACGAGCTCTCATGTTCCTATTGACATGTTTTGATGGCGTTCTCACTGCCCTCTGACATAGGTGTACCTGCCCTTGTCTTCGTCTCAAATAGGTTTTCAGTTTTTCTAGAGACAATGGAAAGCTACAGCAGTGCCAAGATACCTTCATAGTGAAAGAAATTTGCATATATGTGAACATTTTTATTCTGTTTTAAATCAAACAGCTGAAGAATTTGCTTCCTCGTCTGTCTTTTATGTGCTGCTGCAGACACATCCATTACACATCCCCTAAAACAGCAAAAAAATTGTACAGAGTTGCTTTACTCAATGTTCCTTTTTATCTAGGAGGATTGTTTACAGCCAAATTTATTTTTAACAGTGCCTGTGGATGTAAATGAGCATTGAAAGAAACAGATAAAATATATATTTTTGGAGCCATACTAATTAATACTAGCTGAGAGTTGATGTATTTGCATTGTGTCATTCTGATCTCTGTGATTCTTTTCTCTCTCCCTTGTATGCTATTTTTTCATGGTTTGGTGGTCTTGAGGTATGAATGTTAGTCAGTTAAAACTGTGGTTGTTTTATTACTTGTATTACTGTAACTGTCAGGAATCCAAGTCACAAGGGACAATTTCACTGTCCTAAGCACTGTACCAGCGCTGAACCAAAAGACATTGCTGAAGAATGTATAGCAAAAAGAGAAGGGAAAGCACGTGGGTGGAGGCAAAAGGAGGATTGCACGCAGGCAGTGTTTGGATGGAACTGGTCGAAGTCCTCAGAAGTTTCTTCCTCCTCACCCTCTGAAATGTCAGCTGGTCTGTTAGAGAGCTTCCTTTCTTTGTCTCCATTTTGTCTTGCTGATAGAGGAAACAAAATCATGTGCTGGTTTGGCAGTTATATTTTTAGAAGACGTGGCTAAGGAGAGCTTTGGGGGGCATTGTGAGCTAACTAGAAATTTAGAAAACCCTCTCCAATATGAGGAACAGCATGGGAGCATATAAACAAAATTTTGGGCTTCTGTTTGCCCTTTAAAAAATGAACCATTTGTTTCCGGTGAATGATAGGAATAAAACTTTCAGCAGTGGATAAAAGATCAGGGATAGTGGGAAGTGTAGGCTTTGAAGAGCTTTGAAAGTGAAGATGAGTCACGTGGAGTTTGGTGGAGTGGAGGGAACAGAGTGTCAGCTCTGCAGTAGTGCTTTGAGCTGAGCACGTGCAGGGGCAAGTCTGTTGTCAGGAAAAAGATGCTGTAGTAATAAGGCTATGAGTAATGAGGGGACTGCCTGGTTAAAACTTTTAGCTGTGAGGATGGACAGGAGAAGTCTTGTATAAAAAGAGACTTCAAAGAATGCATTCCAGAAACTGGGTTTGGATGGATGTCTGAGAGAAGCGTGAGAGCAACTTGATCAAAGCAGACTGTTACACCTTGCCTGAGTAGATATTTACAGTAAATTTGGCACCAGTGTTTTTAATCTCTCTCAAATTTTCAAGGGGGGTAGAGCACAGAGAGTGAAACAGATTTAATCTGTGCAAAGGCTAGTTTTCCAGATTTGACTGGAGAGCAGCTGGATAGGTAAAATTCCTTTCCTTTCGCAGTACTATTGCTGCCTACATATCCCCATCTTTGTGCCTGCTCATTCTACCCTAAGCCTCAATGCCAATTTCATAGCACTTAGGTGACCTTCTCACTCCAGTGTTTGGCTTGTTTCCTATACACCAGAAGCTCAGTGAGATGCGAGGATGACACATGAATGAGCATACCCTTGAGAGAAGAGGATTTTTGGATAAAGATCTGTGGCAATCTCAGCAAGGAAACTCTGTCTTGCTTGACTCCTCTGTGTTGTACCATGGTATCAAAGAAATGCTTGACACTACTGTCAAATTACCTTTCTTCCCAAACAACCCGTATGACCTGCAATTTAGGCAAAGGACTCAGATTAAAGAAGCAAGCAAGGCACCACACAGTGCTCCTTAAGCTCTTACATGAATTTTGTACATTCCTGTTTGCATCACGCAGCCTCATCCATGTGCCTTGTTATGGCTTCGTTGTGTTCCTTTGTGGCTGTAAGAAATGTGAGCAACTCCTTGCATAACTGCCTCTGCTGAGTAGGACTGAGGAGGCAGCTCTGTGTATCCCCCATGCATCCGGGGGGGGGGCGGGGGGAAGGCATAACAGGGAAGGGATGAGTGTGGTTCTGGTAACACAAGGCTGGTTTTTGTCTGAGATTGTTCTGAGTTTTACCAGGAGCAAGGAGGGATGGGGCAGAACTGAAGAGGGCACCGGAAATCTATGGCTTTGTCTGCTTTCCCTGAGCCTGTGTTGCAGTTAGGCCATGACTTGCTCCTTTGACTACATTGCAAGGTGCTGGGCTTTGTTCACAATGTGTAGAATCCTTTCCCATTAAATGTATTTTAAATTTAATTTTAAAACACATCTTTGGAGATAGTGCAACCCTGTCCACAAAGCAGGTCTGAAAATCTGGCATACAAATAAATGTAAAACACTATTTGATGCTGTTCTAACCATTGCTTGTTAAAAGTGTAGCATATAGGTAGAGAAAATATAAAAGTATGGTGTAATGCAGTGGAATGGAAAAATATATTTCAGTTCTATTCTGAGAATGTTGCAAAAATAGCCCAATGTCAAATGCTATTTGAATATCATTTCTTAATGTGTCTGATGCACTTATTCTTTGTGTGAGCCCACTGATATCTTGCTTATGCCACAAAAATTTAAAAATATCTATTTTAAAAATATATAGGGTTTTTGCCTCTAGGTGTACTGAATTAGTTGCTTGGTTTCAATCTCAACTCCTTATGGTTTTTGCAATGACTGATTGATGGTATTCCTACCATCATGTCGTGTAAGAGAATTTGATGGTTTTAACTTAACAGCTCAGTATAGTGTTTACCAAATCTAGTATCTCTGCAGGGGAATGAATCCTACACAGTTTCACTTCTCTCAATTTGGCAAGATGGTAACAGTAAGAAGAGGGCTGTAATAAATTGTAACACTGGTATGTGTGATCTGATATCAATACTAGACCATACTAGAAGAAGTAGCAGTAAGAAAGCCAGATAAAAGCTTCGCTGTAAACCCTGACAGACTCTGCAGTGGTAAAGGCAATACTGTCTGAGGTTGAATTTAATTCTTCACTATCAGTATGCAGTAATAATAGAGCAAGCAGACAAATGCAAGAAAAAGGTATTAAATGTGCTGCATATATTAAAACTAAACAGCATTTCTAGCTAAATTAGTTGATCCGTACATCATAGTAGAACCACCTTGCTATATTGTCTATAACCTTTAGCCACATCTCGGATTGCAGACTTGAGTTCCGTTCTGACAATAACCTCGCTGTTTCGCTGACTTATTTTGACAGTTTATGTCCGGTTACTTTCAGTGATTTTCAAAGCTGACATTTCCCTTTAGTGAACCTGAAACTCTTTTCTGCTGTATTGCCCAGATATTTTTAACGTACCAGACAGTAATGAAAAGCAGGGAAAAGAGAAGAGGGCTTCATTCTCACTGAACCCATGGAGTGGGTCTTACAGCAAATATGAGGGATGAAAGGAGGTGTAAGGAGGTGTAAGGACAACTAAAGTAAATGAGGACTGGGCCTAAGATGAGTATATTTGTGGTCGGGGCATATTTTTATGAATTTCTCATGTTATAAATGTCATATGATTATTTTGTTCCTTAGCAGATATTCTTCTGATACTGCAATATTATCTTTCCTTATGGTAAAGTGTATCTGATTGAGTCAATTTATACTGACAGCTTTCCTAAGTTAACTTCTCTGTGAATTCCCAGTTCATTTAATATTTTTTCCTCCTGCTTCCCACATTTGAGCTACCTTTGTTCTGTGTCTGAAGGATAGGAAGCTGGTAGTTATTTTATATTTCAAGGCTGCTTAATGTTTAATGAGGCTGAATATGTTGTAAAAAGCTTCAGAACACTCAGACTGGTTAATATTTCATGCCGATCTACAGAGACAACTATATTGATCTTTTAAGCATCTGCTAAACAAGACAAGGAATAAATTAGATTTTGGTCAGTTTGATTTGGCTGGTGAGTTAAATAGCTTTTAGAGCATTATCACCTTTTAAAATGTTTTGTTTCCAGTTGAATAAAGTAGATTTTAAATGTGGTCTTTCATCATGTCGTTTCTCATTGCTCTTCATCTTGCCTGTTTTATTTCAACTGTGTTTGTTTATGTTATGAAGAGATGCAGAGACACAGAGGCTATTTGCACTGTCTGCTTTATGGACCCATAATTATACCTTCCGAAGCCATAGTTGAGGGGGCCCTTACTTGTCTATATTGACTGCATTTTGGACCTAGGTTCCCACTATTAAGCTAATGTTTACTTAGACCACAGTTACATGCCTAGAAAATTCTCTGCACCATAGACAGAATCTGATTTAGGGGAAAACCTACCTTATCCCCAAGTTTCGGATTGTGACACACAGACTATTTGAATACACATTGGTTAGATCTAAGTTGTATATAATGTTTGGTATTTATATATTGTTTTTATCCCAGAGGACCCATTCTAATGTGTGTATGCAATCTTCTTTTCCAACAAGCTTTGGGGTAGCAAATGTGAAAAGTTGATTTCCTTGCAAAAAGAGGGAAAAGAAATTATATCTATTCAGATGTCTACATAACTGTTCTGTAAACCTAATGCTAGTGGATAGCAAGGCTTTCAAAATATCCTTTTTATACTGCAATAATTTTGTGATGACTGAGAGTTTCCCAACTTTGCACCCAGCAAATGCAGCAAGTGTAAAGCTGATATAACAGAGATGTGTATTAAGAAACTGAGCAGGCAGCCTTGGAATAAAGTCATGGGGTTTGCTTGTTAGCTCAAAAAGATATCCTAAAATTTTAATGGTCATGCAACTACACTGAGGAAAGACCAATGCAGGAAACATTTGCTTCACAAGGTGCTAGTTTGACTAAACTGAGTTATAAATTACTGCATTTACTGTCTCTAGGAAACCAGTACTCTGTAGCCTACAAGAAGTGTACAAATATTTTTCTTGCATAGAGTTCACTTTTAAACGTTTTTGTAGTAAATATTCCAACTCAGTATAACCCTAAATCTGTCTGTTCCAGGTTAGACATCTTTTTTGAATATAGATAGGAATAATCTGTATTATTGAAAGCTGGAGAGGGCACGTAGGACAAGGGGTAATGGTTTTCAACTAAAAGAGGGTAGATTTAGATTAGGTATTAGGAAAAAATTCTTCACAGTGAGGGTGGTGAGGCACTGGCACAGGTTGCCCAGAGAAGCTGTGGATGCCCCCTCCCTGGAAGTGTCCAAGGCCGGGTTGGATGGGGCTTTGGGCAACCTGGTCTAGTGGAGGGTGTCCCTGCCCATGGCAGGGGGGGTGGAATTGGGTGATCTTTAAGGTTCCTTCCAACCTGAGTATCTTGCATTTGGTTTCTTTGTTTAACTATACTTTGCTGTATTGAGTTGAGAGCAGATGTAATAGTTGTGAGCACTTCTTCAGCATAAAGCACTTCAAAGTTATCAGTGACTGGGGATGTTTGGGGTTTCCCCAAAATGCTAAGTCTGTACTGTTAACTGAATTTAAAACTTAAGGACAAAGAAAGAATATGGAGACTCAGGCAAAGGAATTGAAGCAAAATCTTCTAAATGAAGAGCAGGAATGGAGAAGAGAAGCCTTTTGTTTTTTTAGGTTCTAGGACAGCTCTTCAGCCACTCTTTTCCCTTCATTTTTACTGCCTGTGGATTTCACTTATGAATTCACCTTTAAAAAATATCCTCCCTGTGATTTTAAAATGTTTCATCTAAATGTTACTGAGTAAAGGTTTCAGGAAGCTTTAGCTATCTGAATTATTTTGCACTTTTTCATTTGATGCATTCCTAACTAGCATTCCTTTCTTATCTGTGTCCCAGCAACCAAGGCCCTGGGAGATGCAGTGAAAGCAATGTCAGCAGAACTTCAGTTTCGCTGAATTTAAAGTTGGTGAGGGGGGTCATTGGGAGTAATTTGGGAGGGGAGGTGTCTAACTTGTCAATCTAGTCAATACTATTTTTGGTATGTCTGTGTTATCTTTCAGTTGATCTAATGCCTCCCACCCCAATCCCCCCCCTTTTTTTTCCCTTCCTGAAACATTATATTCACTGGCTTTTAACTGAATAGAAGATATGTCCTGAGAAGTCCTGAGAACATCATGCTATTGGGAGCTCAGGAATTGACAATTAGAATGATTTATTTTTTTTTTTTCCTAGGTACTGTGGCCTTGACAACAGTGTTAACTTCAGTCCTAGTGGTGGGATTCATGGTGACCAACACAGCATTCATAATCATGCACCTATCAAACTTCCTCAGAATCTAACAGCAGCCCTAGGTGGGTAGAAGATAGTGCGTGCTGGAGCAGCCTACTGAGTACCTTTATTTTTACACTTTATTTTTTCCTTTATTATTACCTCAGCAATCTGTTGGGTACAAATGCAGCATCTTCAGTGACAAGTGTTTCTGGGGAAGTGCTGTACTAGAACTGTTTGAGAATGTGGCATGCGCTATGGGATTATCAACTTACATTTCTGTGACGACATCCACAAAAGCACCAAGGAGCCCTGCTGAGGATTTTAAGGTATGTCTTCAAAAGCTATATGAATTTTTCATTTTTTGTACCCCATTGATCCAATGGCTGAAAAGGCTGTCAGGCTGTTCCCATATAAAGAAAAATCTCCCACTTAACTGTGAAAGTACCTTGATGCATATCTCTACTCTTGTTGATATGATGAAACATTGTCACTTCTAATGTATGTGTCACCTTTAATTACTATTCAGACTCAGTATCATGCCATGACTTGTTCTATATAGGTGTCCTGGAATTTCAGGTATGTGGCGTTTTCAGACTGCAAATGTGAGGCCAACTACAAAACACTTAAGCAAAAACTAAAACTTCAAATGCTAGCCAAACAGATCGTATTTAGACACTTTATAATTATGAAATAAATTCTTCCAAAGAAAAATTACAAACATGCAGTTTATGAAACCGAGCTCCAGAACTCTGCTGCCCTCACCAGAGCCCACACTTGTGCTGAAGATGGATATCCCTTAATTATCAATAGGAATAGTAATGCATATACATGATAATTGTGTTCTTGTCATGTAATGAAGAGATGCTCCCATCTGTTGGAAAATATTTTACCTTATCCTGTGGAGAGACAGAATGCAGGTGTGAAATTGCCTGTTGTGTCACATACGCATGTATGTCCCTTGTACACTGTTTCACACTATGGGAAAGCTGGTAACTTTTTCTTCTGCGGTTGCTTTGAAATTCATTGTGTTTAGAACAATCTATACGCCAGTTGAGTTTGAGCAACATCAGTCTTACAGTGCCTGAAACTTCAGTGGAAGATAATCCTAATTTCTTCCTTTGTAATTAGTGCACATGGTTAATATGCTCCTTTCTGGACATATTAAATGGAATACAGCACACACTAAACTGGAGTGATGAAAAGAGAAGGGCACTGCTTATTAGTGGTGGATGCTTCCAAAGTGTTTGACTACAAGCCGAGTTAGATTTCCCAAAATCTTTGGCCTTGGAATGTTTTCTGTGGCTTTCTGACACCCTATAAAACTAGTTCCTTTTGTGAATGGTAACTGGCTGTCTAGGAGTGACGCCACCATCGCTCAATAAAATGACTAAGTTTGCTTCAACAGACCAGTAAAACATTAGACACTGTCTTCCATGAACTAGACTTATGCCCTAACTGTCTTACATGAGTACAAATCAGTCTAAATTCCTAAAAGTTAGTGTTCAGCAGTAGTAGTAGCAAGATCAGGATCTGACGGTTGTAAGGTTGTGTCAAGTCCTACCATCCTATTGTTGTGCTTGCCTTTGGGTGGCTAAGGCCTTACTCTCTCTTATATAGAGACTAGGAGTTCTGCTGTTAACTTCACTGGGATCAAGATCAACTTCTGCATTGCAAATAGCGAAGCATTATGCAACTATTGTAAGATACTTGTGTAAGTGTCATTAGACCCGGATGAGCTGCATTCTCCTTTCCTCAGGGTGTTATGTACGGTACCTTGATTGGAATAGGAGACAGATTTAACCTGATTGAACCATTAAATGGAAATATCAGACAATGAACATTAGCCACTTAGTTCATTTCATAAATTCTAATAATTAAAACTGCATGTGCAATAATAATGGATATTCCAGATATCCAAGTAAGAAAAATGCACCTTTGATATGTTGTGGCATAGGCATAATGAAAACATTTAGTTAATGGAGGATCTATGTAATAAGAGTTACCATACAGAACCTGCAGTTGAAAATATATAAACACATTTCCCAACAGAATTTCACTACGTCACAATTCATTAAGAAAATCGGCAATAACTGACAAGATAGGCACAAAATGGATTTTCATGTTGCTGGGATGAAGTATGGCTCCCAGCAATTAATGGTTTTAGTCATATTAAGCAGATAAATAATGCTATCTGACATTACAGTATTTCACATTACACTAAAATTTTGTAACATTTGCTCATAATATGACTTGAAATATGTTACCTAAGAAAAAAAATGTTATCTCTGGAACAGTCAAACCCCATTAGAAACCTTAGGCTTGAAAAATCACAATGTTAACAGTTATATCCCCTAGCAAAGGTTTGCCTTCCTTAAATAGTGTTAAATTTAAACCCAGAAGCTCTAGTCTCTTTTGGAGTTACTCTTCCTTAGTGCATTGAGCTTGAAAGGAAAATTTAGTACACAAAATGTACTGTGCTTTACTGAATGCTGGTAAGTGAAATATTATGAAGAGCTGGAGAACGAGGGTAGCCTTTAGAGTGAAATCACTTCAGTGATACTTATGTTCTCTAAAAAAAAAAAAAAAAGTTTCTACATTCTGGTTCATAAAAAAAGCTCCTAATCTGAATGTGACCCCATTACCCTTACAATGATTGATAAACAATTTGATTATTTAAAATCTCATTCTGGTTGGCATGTTTGCCTTTTTCATAGCTGGATATAGTCTACCTGAGTACCATTCTTTCCGTTAAAAAAGATTTCACTGTAAAATACTACAGGTCTAAATTTCCAGTTCCTGTTTGCCTGAGTAACTCCTCTGATTTTAGCATTGTTACTCATGTAAGTATAGTTTTATACTGGAAAATGTCCAATGTATTCCAAGCATTAATAGAAATACAGAACACAGGAACGATTTCTCTCTCATTTGACACTAATTCTATTCCAAATTCATTGAGTAATGTGGAAGAAAACGCGATTGCTTGTCAAAGCTCAGATGCAGTTTTTTTGTTGGGACAGAATGCAGTGGATTTGGAAGTGTCATGTTTAGCTGAAGGCAATGATGCTTAAGTGTCTCAGCACCCAACTCCCACTGAATTTCAACAAGAGTTAGCAAACAACCTTCCCTTGGGCTCCAGTGAAAATCCTTGGCTTAAGTATCCAGTCTGAGCTGCAGTTTCACTTGCAGGAGACAAGTGCTTTTTTTGAGGTATTTTAAGGTATTGTTTCCTCAAATAGCAGAAGATAATCTAAGTGCAGAGAGACTACTGCAATTCTGTTACTAAAACATAAAAATGTTAAAATTTAGTAGTAAAAAAAGTTTTCAATATTGTTAGGATTATTGAATACCATAAACCTTTCCAAATTCAAGTCATAAACAAAACACATAATCTTTTACATGTGCCAAGATACAATTTTATTGCTTCTCAGATAACACTGCATTTAGGCATTTATTTAACTTGAGGGTACTGGAAGAATAAAAACAGTTTGCTTATGTCTTAAGACATTTGTTCTACTGTTAGTGGAAGAGGTAGGGACTTTTCAGAGACACTGCTAGCAATGTCATAAGAAGTGCACACCAAGCTCAGTAATTGTGCTAGCAAGAACATGTAATCTCTGCCAGATTCTGGTAACAAGATTTAATTGTCTTCAGTTGGAAGATGCAGAATACCTCACTGTGGCTCTTACATGACCTTATAAAAATGAGTTTATGGAGGTCACAGTTCTGCATTGTCTCATGATGATTTTCACAGATTTGTTAAATTGGTGAAGTATGTCACAACCTGGGAGTCTCAAAGGTCCTCTCTGGATGGTTGTGTGATCACCAGCATGTGATGCTGTACAACAAACCTTGAAGGAACCCCCAAGGGAACTGTGCTGTGGAGCCCTAATCTCCTAGTATTACTGTTCAGAACAGATTCTAGTGATAGCAATAGCAACTATGTGTATTGGACTTATTTCTAGTTTGTTTTTTTAATGAGGTGAAGGAAAAACAGTTGGTGCTGTATGTCCAGCTGCTGTTTGCAGATGACCAGCCAGTGCTGCAGGAGCTGCCAATGGCCCAGTGCTTTGGGAACTACTGGCTTTAAAGGCTTGGTTCCTGCTTTCACATCATCTCTATGCTAGTCTGTGTTAGTGTTATTGCACCTTCATAGTATCAAAAAGAAGTATTGGTTTTATTGTGCTTATTTTCAAACCAGTACATTTAAAAACAACCAAACATATCTAAGTTGGGTATATAAAAATATACATGTAATAGCTCACATCATACAGTACAAAAGAAAGCACCTGTGTGGAAAGCTTACCCCTTTAGAAGGAAAGCTGTCTTCATGTAGTTGCTTCAGTAATACGTACTTACACGTATATACATACAAAACCAGAACTTTAGCCACATAAATCTGTCCTCATCTGTGATACAGAAGACAGAAGGCCCAGAGGGTGATATGTCTCATTCCTTTCCCATCACAGAACTGCTGCCATTCACACTGTGTGAACAAGAGTATGGCTCGGGTAAAGTGCGAAAAGCGTGAGATAAATTATGCTCCATGTGGCATAATTCCTCCCAGGAAACAGCATAACCAACAGCCCACAAACAATTGTACGTTATTCTGTTGTCAGAAGGAGCAGCTGTCACTACAAACTCTACAACCTTCGCTGAGGAATGCCGGCACGGGGTGTTGGGCCACATGTGCTGTTTCTGCACTGTGATGGGGGTTAGAGAGAAGGGCCAGCTGTACATGTTGCACTTGTAAAGCTATGAACCAGAGGCTGCTGGATACCTTCTTCAGCACCTCTGGCCCAAACCAGGAAAGAAAAACAGTGTGGAAAAAAAGGATTTTGTTGTGTCAAACCTTTTCTCTGTATAGGAGGGTCAAAGTATAACTCTAAATTGTTAAACTGTGTAACTCTAAAAGATGATTAAGTAGCTTAGTCTGTTTAAACATTAGGTTTCTTTCTAATCCTAGCTGCATTTCACTATAGTAAAAATGGGTATTTGAAGAAAATATTTCACTACTAAATATCCTTGCAATTATGTTTTAGGAGTGCCTTTTCCAGATCAGGCTCTAATCTATTAAGAAAAGTCACCTTTTTATTTTTTCCAAAACAAAACTGTAGTAATTGGATATTGCATTTAATCACATGAAAAGACTAAAAAGCTATATCTACGCAGTTTCTGAGGTAATAAGCTGGCATGTTAAAAATACGTTAATACAACTCATTTGGTTGTAAGAGTGTCCATTGCCCATCTTCCCTAAAAAAGAGGGGATGGACACGGTGATTTCAGTAAAGTGGAGAAAAGATCTGTGGCATACTGGTTGGTATGCTGTATCATAGTTCATCATGGTTTCTTGTGAGGTCCTCCCCATAATTAGTAGCTTGACTTCCAACGAACATATTCCAGTTGTCTAGAACCTCCTCTTTTGTTAGTTTTTGATCCTGGGGGGAGGAAAATAAAATCTCTGTAAGAATATTTTCAAAGCTAAGTAAAAGACACATCAGCACAGACTTAGAAAAGCCCTGGGAAATAGTTCTTCAAAGCAGCAGACTGCAGGTTCAGGAATTATTGTAGCTGCCGTGGTGAGTAAAATTTGGACCTCCACAGAAGACAGAAGTCCCACTGGTTTCCGTTGGGTCAAACTGCTAATACAAAGTTCTTTGTAATTAACTCACCACCAAACAGTGTATCGGTTATCTGGTATGCAGTTTTGCCCTGTGGTTTGGTTTTACCTTCCTAACAGTAAAACTTAAAATCCTCTGGTATATTTTTTTGAAGATGGTTGCTTACATTAGCAATTTACACACTCTCTGTGTAAGAGTGTTTTGGCTTTCCAGGTTCCAGCTTCTGATCACCATCTGGGATCTACCAAACTATTTATTTCCCACATTACAGGAAGAGGATGCATTGAGCCAATATTTAAGTCAAAAATGTATGTTTGATTATAGAAATGTTTGGGGTTTTTTGCTACCTCCTATGTAATGTATCTTCAATTTTTCTCTTGCAGTCTAAATTAGCATAGCATGACCACTCTTAAAAGGAAAAAGAGTATTTCTACTGTGTTAAAACTTCCAGGTTTAAGATGATAACTGATTTCTTACCTAACCTAATGAAAGCCAATGCAACTTTGACAGCTGATAAACTACATTTTACTGCTTTTGTGATTCTAACCCTACCAAGTGAAATTGGCAGATAAATTAACACGCTAGCAATTCTGGCCTCTAAAATTCCATTTAAAGTGTACTAATAAGAAAAGTTATTAGGAGTAATTTCTTGCTAGCTGATACATAAGGTGATGTGGGTTCTTTTTAGCATAACTTTAAAAAAAAAAACAACAACCAAAACTAGAACACTAAGTACCTTGTCTACATCCGATTCATAGACTAAGTGCCTGGCTTCAGCTAGCGCATGATCATAGTCTTGTGGGAGAATCCAGTGCTGAATCTCCTCTTTGTCCATCTTTCCATCCTTGTTGAGGTCACGAAAATCTGCAAACTGTTCACGCTCTGTAATCACCCAGTCAGGCTCTGGTCCACCCTCTTCATTTGCAAACATATCAGCTGGAGAGGAGATAAAGGTCTCATTGGAGTCATATTTAATTTGCAAATTATGCACAAACTAAAGACATTTGCACGGTGTTCCTCAGAGGAAGATTAAACTTTTTCACTCTTTGCTCAGCATTTCTTTGTACAGGAAATGAAATGTGGAGCAGCTACGTGTATCGCCTATTTCTTCACTGCTGGTGATTCTGTCCATTCTTACATGACCTTTGTATCATGACTGTTCACTGCTGGTGAGGCTAACGTGACAGGTGAATGTGTCTAAAGACCATCATCTGCTGAATTTCAGAATGAAAAAAATTCTTTAAGGATCTTTAGTTAAATAGCAATCATAAGCCTTAGTGCTGGGCTCAGACACATGGGGAGAAAGGAACTCAACACTTTTATCTTGTCCCTGCCAGCAAATGTCTTTGCGGATAAGATCAGACTCCAGCTAGCAGAGTGGTTAAGGCAAAAAAGGCACAGGGGAAATTTAGGAAAAAAAAATTGATAAATGGAACTGGAATGCTTTTGTCCTGCTTTTTAAAGAAGTTTGTGTAACAGCAATTCATCTTAGTAGATGAGTCCTTTTTAACCATGCAGTACAGCAGCACACTCCAGTAGAAGGTATTCTTCTACAACGAAAGATCTGGAGAAGTCGTCATGAATCAGTGGTGCATTTTGTGTGAGAAACCACAGGCAGTGCACTTGTCATAGATTGGCACCTTGGGATGAAGTACCATTTGTGACATAGGATGTACAGATTATATATGCAAGCTGCTCTGTGCATCAGTCCTGTGCTATGTTTAAGAAGCATCACTAGGAAAATGCCACGTGGCAGCGGCTGTCTGGGTAGGGTTGGGAGAGTAGTAGTGAGTATTAAGAGCAAGTGATTTGTATCTGTTCTTTACAGCACAGGCCTTCCAAATTATGAGCAGTGTGTCCACTTTGCTATTCTGGTCACTGTGGCCAATCGATTGTTTCCTGCTCATCAGGGCTGCTTATTCCTCAAGCCTTCCATTTTTCTAGCTATAATTAAAGCCTTCCTTTGTGATATTACTCCTATGCCTTTTGGGTTTGGTTTTCAAGGATGTGTTAAGGAGAACTCAATGGTATCAGGGCCAGAGGATGGCCATCATCTCTAAGAAGTACAAATGCTGGTCTCAAATCAAGGAATATCCTCCCCGCAGCCAGTGGTGTGACTATGTACACCAGGATAAAGGTCTCTATTGGTAGAACTGACCCAAGTGCCCCTGAAATACTCTGTTACCTACTCATGCACAGTAAGAATTTAGTTCTCTCTGCTTGACATGACTAGAGATATTTTGCTTCGCTGCTTGTGTAAAATCTAAACCAAATTTTGTAAAAGACAAAATAGGAGAAAGGGAGGAGGCGAGGGAGGAATGTTTCTATAACCTTCAGCAGATTTCTCCATCAAATACCTGATCTACAGACTGCAATTTTTGGATGTCTTTTTGTTGTTCCTTATAAACTACCAAAGAAGAGATTTGGTTTTCTGTTTGTTTTTTTTAACCCCAGCTTGATCACAAATAATAAAAAAATATATATCTGAAAAAGGGACATGAGAATACTTTAAGCATAGTTTTCCTCAACTCATGAAGAAAACTTCAGACAACGCATTCACTTTCTTTTATTTTTTCATTTTTTTAAAGAGCAAATTATATTGTTTATTTGAAGCAACTGACATGTCCTGTCAATTTGATTTTTATCATCCTTGCCAATGTGGGGTGATCGTGACTAGAACATTCTACGTTCCTATCTATAGAAGACAAGAAAAACCAGCATTCACGTGGTAACAAATGTTGACAATTACCTTATAATTATATGTAGGTAATGTCACTGAATGAACTGAAATTACTGTGGAAATTATGCCGCTCTGTTATTTCAGTCATAAATGAATAGCATTCACATTCTGAGGCTAAATATAATTTACAAGGAATAGAAACCCCCTGCCATTAATTAACATGTGTATATTGTTCCTGATTTTATGTGAAGTGATCTTTATAGCACCACTAGAAACAGAAAGATTCATCTGAGTTTGCACTAATGCTTTCCTGGTACTACTTTCTTGATTTAAAACCCATCAAAGTGAATGCAGTGGGAGAAGATAGCTTTTGGTATCAGCATAATGATTCGAAAGGCTAAAATGTATTATGCACTGCTGATCTCTAGTCCTGCTTTCGTTTTATCTTCATAGGTCGAAGTGCAAGACAGCAGCTAACTGCCTAGTGTGACTGAAGTTTCTGCAAATTAACTGTGACTGATCTGCTGTTGATATTTCCCATTTTGTTCTCTTTCTGCCACTGCACAGCTGACTTTCACCCACTTCACAGCTTCGAGAATCTTAAATCTTAGTGCTGTTTCTACCTAGCTCATTTTTAATGCAACCTACGTTTCTAGAAGAAACATAATGGCATCTTCATACAAACCATTACATAGGTTTGGGTTCTTACTTATTAAATTAGGAAAAGAACTAGTAGAAAAAAGGTGAATTTTTTTTTTTTTTTTTTTTTTTCAATGTGTGCTTCCCAGCTATTTTGCATAGTCAAGTACCATTCAAACTTGAGAAGAGACTAATTTGCTTTCTGATCCTCCCACATTTCTGAACAATGCCTTCAAAAGCTGTTAATGTGGTCAAGTATACAGAGAGTATTCCTGCCATGAAAAATATTATTCCAGATCCTCTTAGCCAAATTGTATGAGACAAAGAGAAGGATCTTATGCTGTAAAGTGTGACAAACCTTTTGCTGGTCATGTTGTTACCTGCCTAAAATTAAATTAAACTTTTGGGATTGGATGGTTGGTTTAAAATAGTCAAACTGGAGCACAGAAATGTTCATCTCTGGGTTGTTAATACTGCTGCAAATTTGAGACAAGATAGACAAATGGACTGGAGATTATATAAGAAAAACCTCATCACTTACCAATGTACTCATCTTGATCCACAAAACCATCTTCATTTTTGTCTATGTCTTCTAACGTTTCCTGGAAAATAGTTTTGCATTGAAGTAGCCAAGAGAGAACTGAGAATTCCGGCTACTTGCCTCTTCGATCATTTCACACTTGAGGCCTTGACCTGCCCTTGTAAACAGGCAAATGTACTCACACTGATTCCAATGTCATTGTTGCTTAAACAATGAATATACAAATATTCTTTCATGTTCAAAAAATTGCCTGCACATGAATGAACCAGACACCGCACTTAAGTTTTTAAGTTGGGGCCGATACAAGCTTGCATCAAACAGCTGCCACATGTCAGCATACCCTTCGTTTTGGTGCTAAGTCCATGCCCCAAGACTGTTTCTTGATTCCATTTAGGAGCTCTAAGTGTGTTTAACAAGTCTGTCTTACACTGAGAGCTCTACATCAAGTGAATTTCATGAAAGATATCCCTTTCTGTTCCCCACTTGGCTATTATGTGTGTGTCTCTTTCTAAACCCTGCATGGAAAGGTTAGAGAAGCATTTCAAAGCTCATCAAAAAAAAAAAAAAAAAAAGGAAAAAAAAAGGAAAAACAATGGCATTGGTTTTGCTCTGCTTACTAAGACAACGATGTTTTTCATATGCTCAAATTCTTCTGGGTGAAGGAAAGCAGTGAATTCTTCACGAGTGGCAGCCATGTCTCCATCCAGATCTGCAGTTTTGAATCGTCTTTCGTCTCTGGGCAGCATCTTTTTAAAACTGTGCTGATCGGTTGCATCTTGGAATTCTTCTGGATTTTCTGCAAATGAATCAAGATGACTTCAAAACTATGTTTTTAAAACACATTACCACAACAAAATACCCCCATTTGCTGTTAGAGTCTAGAAATACAAAGGCTTGTTGCCAGAATAGCTGCTGTGTTAAACTGAACTTCTCTTTCCTGTGAAAATTCAGCAGTCAACCACTTCGTTGGATCTTTAAAGGTAACTTAGTAGTATAGGTAAATGTCTGAATAAGCCTTCTGTTAGAATCCAGGATAATGGATTTTGCTGTATTGTATATGATCCTTCACAGCTTTTTTTTTTTTTTTTTTATCTGCTTTTACAAGCCCTGCTTAGGCAGTATTTGGGGTAGACTTAATTCACAGAAGTTTGATTCTTTTTAGGAATCAGCATGATCTACACAACTTTTCAGTTTCAAAACCACAAGCAAACCAAAGCAAAGAGGTTTCAGAAGCTGTCAGGAATTATCTAACTGCTATGCCTCTGCTACAGGGAACCTAACAATTATTTTCAGTTTAAAACAATGACATTTTTTCAGGGTGTTCAGTGGCATAAATGAATGGTATTGGATGTAATTTTTAAAATAGGATCACTAAACTGACTTCAAACATGAAATATACTCATATTATAACAATTTCATAATTCACATGTTGCGTGACGCATGCAGTTGAAAAAGACTAGGCCAGGAATCACAGATGGGCATTAACACAAGACCACAATGTAGCAGCTGTTCTCCAAATCTTGGGGATTACAGAGAGCAAAGACAAAGGCCTACAGGCACGGTGTGTCACATATTTCCTTCCACACATGTAATAATCTCCATTTTAATCTAAGGTAGACTTTGGAATTATTACTGGTACTGGAAGCTTGTGCCAGAAACTGCCTCTATGGTAGGCAGATATTGTCTTTGCAGTTCCAGTATAAATGGTCAACTAATACCCATTTGTTGTTCTGTCAGCATTGCCCTTTAGCTTAAATGATCTCTTCTCTTCCTTTCCCTTCATTAACTTATAAAAAGCAAAGGGAATGTTACGTGAGCAGGGGGAAAGATTTGGGTATATTTTTAAATACATGTTTCTTTTGCCTGATTTGTTAAGGGTTTCATTTGCAGTTGATCGCAGCCTGAAGCACGTTATTCTGCAAGAACTATTTTAATCAATAACTTTGCTATAGCTTAGACCTAGCCTAAATTTTAGCATCTAAAACCGTAAGAGTTTAGAGAGACTGAATTAACAAATGCTGGTTAATTACACAATATGTTATTTTTTAAAGTACCATTTTTTAATGTTAAAAAATATATTTCTGCCTGGATGAGATTTTAATTCAGCTTTGTCAGTACATTTAATAATCCTACAAAACCTTCTGTGTTCTGGTGACCCAAGCGGAAATAGCTGCAATAAACAACTAAGAAGTGCTGTTGACCTCTGAACATCTATAAAATTTAATGCAATTTTCAAGAGTCCTAAATATGACACCAAACTCCTGTTCACTGTAAGGCACAAAATCATGCCTTATAATTTCAATAGTCTCTGGGCATATAATCTGAAAATGTTATCTTACCTAGATAATAACCGTATGTGGCTTGTTTGTATTCTTCCCAGGCAATTTTATTGTCCTTGTTTAGATCATAGTCTTTCCAGACTTTAGCCACGTTCTCATAGATATAGCGTTTCTGTACCCGTTTAATCCAGTTTTTTAATTCCTCTGTTGTGAGATAGCCATCTTTGTTGTCATCTATTCTATCCACAATTTTCCTGTAAAAAAAGACCAGCATCCTTAAGAGTTGACAGAAAAACAAACTACATCTCAGTCCGATTTTAGTGATCTTTATCCGGCCCTGATTCTCCACAGAAACGCAGTGCCTGAAACTTACACAGCTGCCTTACTGCCCAAGGCTTTCTTGCATTTTGCAGGTTATCTTAAGGGATATGTCTCTGTTCATGATTCAATATTGCTATGAATAACTGAAATGGAACTCGCACGATCAAAATCAGTGAACAAAGTACCTCAGATAATACCTGGATTTCTTAGCTTGTATCTACTAACTTAGGGGGACCTGCTCTTCACTGTCAACAGTGTGGCCATGCTGGGCTCGGAGTAGGAGACACTGACTTCACCTCAGGAGAAGGCCTGGACCGCAGCTTGCTGGAGGCAACCCGGACAAAAAGCCAGGATTTTGTGGACACCCACAGCTTCTCCTGTGTCTTTCCAGCAGACTGACGCTAGGCTGGAGTGAGCTATATGACTGTAATGCTGGGCACGTACACCAGGTACAGTCTTCCCTTCCATTCCTATTCCTCTACTTCTGTTTCTTTTCTTTTCTTTCCCAGCAAAATGCAGTATTGCTTGTGTTGCCAGGAATGCCTGTTACTAGCCACAGCAATAGCTAGTCTGCAGCAGGTCTCCAGTCATGGCTGGCAGCTGGGCTGTAAGCCACTGAGCTGTGTAAAGCTGCTAGCCTCAAGCCCTCCTGAAATCAAGCAGGAGGGAAAGCAGTGGCATACTCCCAGGGAAACTTCCATCTTTGGAAAGTTCTGCACACAGCTGCAGATAAAACCAACCTGAAAAATGTTTTTAAAAAAAAAAAAAAAAAGAGGCTATGCTCTCCTCTAGCATTTAGGTTCTCTGCAATAGATCTGTCAAGGTATGCCTGTAATTGCTAAATGCCACCAGTTTAGGTTTGAGCTTGTAAAACTGGCTTCTATCCCAGCTACAGTGGTAGACTAGGTGATAACAACCTTTCTCTAAAATAAGAACGCAGCTTTAATCCCACAACTTGTAGGTAAGCTTGTCATAACATTGTTGTATACTGAGCACTAGCCTGTGGGAAACTACGTACCCTGCTCTTGGAACTGGGGCAGTTAGCACCATGTCTCCTCTGTGTCTCCAGGCTGGCTTTAGGCACGTCAGCTGTTTTAACCCTGGTATCGCTGCTCATGAGGTACAGGAGCAAACTGTCTGTAGTTGCACTGCACCTGGTTCAGTGACCACACAGCGGCCAACTCGAGATAATCTGAATGACCATTCCCTAAAGGTTCAATCACCGTGCTTATGGACTAGTTATACGTCACCTGCAGGAGGGTAAGAGCAGGAGCTGACTTGTCTAAACCCTGACCTGAGATTCAACAGGAGCTCCCTAAACCTCCAGGTAGCCAAAGGACACAGGGAAGTTTTGCACTTTTAAATACCCTTTGCAATTCAACATCTTGGTTCCCCACAAAGAAATCAACCCTGGCCAACTGGAACTGTTCAACTAGTGAAGCGATGTCTTTTCCCGAGCCTTAGTTATGAAAGCGGTAAGTAGAGTCAAATAGCAGCAGCAGCTTCTGCTGAATTCCCAGCAATCTTGTGTGAGTCTAAGGCCATGTTCATCCAGTCAGTCTGATACTACTTCTGAGCTACAGGGCAAAAAAAGGGCCGCTGAATTTGCTTTCTGAAGTAGTAAACTATCAATTAACTGACTGGAAAACCTTTTCTCTTTTGTATAAATCTCATGGGGAACTGACTGCTAAGGGTCCTCTTCACTGCATGATGGACTGTATTTGTCAATGGATTTGCCCCACAATGAATTTGATTTAATTGGTTTAGCTGGTATTTCTTTCTATTGTTAAATGCATTAGTTATAATAAATGATTCTGCTAGTAGCTCTTTGGTATTTTTAACAGGAAAGAAGTCAGGACTGTTTACCAGAATGTTTCATGCCTTTTTATCTTGTACTCTTGTTTTTGTAGGTCCATTGCATCCATGCTGAAGATAGGGACAAAGAAACAGTCTTGCCTACAGGGTCCCAAAGGTATGGGTAAGAAGCCATTGTATGGCTGCGGACCTCACTTTTTATACTGGTAATTACCTGTAAAATGGCTCAGGATCATTCTAAGTTTTGTAGAGGAGCTGAGGTGCATTGGTCAGTCTGAAAAACCCTAGTGCTTTTATTTATTTTAAATAGTTAATTCCTGAATACAGCAAAAATTCAAGGAACATGTTAACAGACACACAATGCCAGCTCATACACAGGAATTTGCATGCACAAGTGTGTAATACCTGAACGCTTACTTTCTGCCTTTAACTTAGGTGGGATTATAGTCAGTATTAGTTTCCCACCTCATAATAAAGAAACTAGAGAGCACGTGCAACAGGTACGCACACCCTGCTATTGCAGAGATCTAAGCTGCTAGTCTGTGAAGACATCTGGTGATGAAATGAAGTTGGGGCAAGGAAATCATTCCTATGAAGTGGCTGAAAGAGGAAGGCTTCCCCTTTGCACCTGATGCGAATACAACTGTATGTTGATAAACTCTGGCCTTGCCCTGTACAAAGAACAGAAACATTTGTATTGTGAGGATCTGAAATCACTTCCCATGTTTTCTGAAAATGACAGGCCCATCGCAAATGGCAGGGAGAAGGTTGAGAGGACTGCAGCCCCATTCCCCTCCTTCTTAGGATCTCCAGTCTCCTAATGCAGTCCTTGGATGCTGCACCAGGATTATGTCATGCTTCTCCACAGCCAGGTGAGTTGTGGAACTGCACATGGGTGGGCAACCTGAGATTCTTCCCTTGCGAAGTGATCCGGTGGGGGAGGACAGGGAGAAGGGATGCCCGTGCCACGGAATCTGTCATAAGGGCGGGTATGTCCCAGGTCAAGATACAATTATGGGCTGGTATGTGCCGTGATCTCAAATCAAGATCGTACTCTTCAGCTGCTCCTCCACGGAGGCTGCAGGTGGTTGAGTCTGCAGGGCTTTTTCTGCGTACTAGCTAGTTCCTTTTTTGTTTGCTGGAAGAAGGTGAGAGTAGCTTTGCATTAGTGCTGTCCAGCCCTGGGACTCCAATTCCAGCATTGGTGACTGGGATGACCAACGCGCTGCCACCCTTCCTAAGCAAGGTAAAATAACTTACAAATGCAGCAGCATGAATTTTGGTTAGAGCAGCAGACTACATGTTCCTGATTTCTCCCAGAAAGCATGGAAAAATAGCTTTTCATTAAATGTCTTCTTCCTAAAAGTCACTCACTTCGCAGTGACCCTATTTCTAACCCTCACTGCAGAGGCTGCCCATAACAAAACTGGTTTTCTCAGTATATCTGATTACTAAACCACAATAAAAAGAAGAAAGTGAAATGTTTTAAAAATGCTCTCTCTCCTCTACTTCCCAGCATGACATCTGAAATTATGAGGTTAGGAAATGCTGAAAGTGATGAAACTGTCCCACAGTGCCCCCCCAGGAACCACATGTCTGATGTTCTGCTGCACAATGCTCACCCCACAACGTGGGCTTTGGTCCTCAGAGGGACGCTTTAGTCACCTCCATTTGAAAGGTTACTGACTGTGACTGAAGCTTAACATGCCTGTGCCCACCTCTCCAAGGTGCACGTGGTGAGACTGCTAGAAGTTAAACCTTCTCTCTTGCTGAGTTAGCGTTTGTAAAAACTGTTTAAAAACAACTCTATTGTTAAATCATATCCCCAACTGAAACATCTGTCCTTGTGTAAATGCAGACCCATTTTTAAAAGGCACGTCCATTTTTGTGAATACACTTTATGAGAATCTAAGTCATAGATCATATCTGCTGAGAACATGGTTTCTTCTGCTCCTTCTTGAAACAACGTGGATGGAATTGGTCATTTCTGATAAACACTTTTTCTGTTTATGACTGAGATACAGGTAAATAGTAGTGACAGCTTCCAGAAGGATCACGAGGTCAGGCTGTGACGTAACAGCGATGCTGCACTAAGAGCTTATGATGGAACTAGACAGATGTGCAATGAGTAAGTACCACTCCCTGTGGAAGGGGAGTAAAGACAAACCTAACCTTAGTGAGAACACGCAGGTATTTTAAACTATTTTCTTGTTAGTGAATACATAAAAGGATCTTTCTTTAACTGCTGCTAAACTTAGTTCTAATCAATGATTTGAGTCCGTGTACGTGTAAAGGAGGCAGAAGCGGTGAAATAAGGCAACTGTTGCATGGACTCTCTTCTTGGCGTAAAAAGAAGCATGCAAGCAAGAGCAACACTGCAAGACACTGGGCAAAGATGTCACAAGTGGAAAAGCTGTGGGAAGATGGCTCCAAGTGAACTTGTAAGTGGAGCTGTGAGGAAGGAATGGTTTAAACTTGACTCAAGCTAATACGGTCCAGGCAAGCGACCCAGAGGTAAGGCGATGTGGCGGCGAAGCCCCCAGCGGCAGGTGAGGTCTGTCCAAGGCCGGGCAGCAGCTCCTTCCACCAGGCTTGCTGCTGCAGGGCCAGAAAAACGCGGAAGCGATGAATTGCTGGTTGCTCCTTCGCAAAATCAGCGGGGTGGGCAACCTCTAACTGGCGGGTACCGCCGGCCATACCGAGCCCCCCAAGGCGGGACGGGGCCGGGTGGCCGCGGCGGGGCAGGCAGCGCCCACCGCCCTCCAGCCGCCCCGCCCAGGNCGGGAGCGCAGCGCGGGCCGGGCCGGCGCCACGTCTGCAGAGCGGCCCGAGCGCAGGGGCCGGGGGGCTCCGAGGGAGGGGGGGAACCCCGTCCTGCAAACCAGAGCGGGGAAGCGCAGCCCTCGTCCGCCCGGTTGTCAGCGCAGCCCGCTGAGCTTGCACCGCTACGGAACCGCGTCAGCGCGAAACAGCGGGTCGTTTCTGTTTCCCTGTTACTCTGTGTTCATCATCATCAGGCTGATGTTCTGCTGCCATCCTACATCGGTTAGGAAAGGACAAAAGTGTGATTTTTTTTTTTTTTTCTTTTCAAGGCAAGTAACGATAAGGCTTGCAAGTTAAAAACGAACAAAAAAACCCAGCAAAGCTGTGGCTGTGTCTTGAGTGTTCCAGCAAGCTGATACACAACAACGTAGGGAAAAAAAAGAAAAGTTGTCAGCACGTCATAGAAGATATTTACCGTTACAGGGTCACTATCACTGTAAGGGAAGCAAACTCAGGATGCTGAATATTGCGGGAGAGAGAAAGCCCAAATCATTTAGCATAGAAAAAGGTTTTGTTTTTTCCTTAAATTACAATTTATTTTGCTCAAGACGGTAAAAGTCTCTAAACGGAGGTAACTGAAGGCTGCACCTAATATATTTCCTTTTCCTATGCTATATCCTTATTCCGGTACTAGGGAGGATTGTCACTGTATGCCACGTGGTATATGTTAATGATCCTGTTCCTAAGGGGTCTTGTTGTAAACTATATGACCAAATCGTGCAACTAAGCATCGCTACCAGAGCTTGTCTGTCTGTTGTTACTTCAGAACTGAGGGTACTACTAGTTTCAAATTGCAACGCGTGATTTGTCAGCCCAGTCTACAGGGTATATAACCCATATTTATGCTGTGGCCTTTGGCTGCACCGCTAACGCTGACATGCGGATGCTGAACCCGACCACAGGCTCTCTGCCGCTGTTGTTGCCCTGGCAGACACCCCTCTGACCTAAACCTCATGTCTAGCCCAACCGCGCTTGGCACACGGCTTGGCCGTAATGACAGCAAAAAGGTGCTGTCACGGACTTCCACATTTGCTGGTCTCTGCCTTTTATGGCTCGTGCAAAGTGTGACCGAGAGCCATGCGGGGCTGCTGGTGGTTTTGCCTCAGAATCATTGGTGACAGTAGCAATTTCAAACGCTTAAACAGTCAAATACATTGGTTTGATACTTAAGTCTAGACAGAGCGAAACACTAACGCACCCTTTTCAGTTGTGAGCTGCTGTTTGCTTTAGGCCTGGACCGACTCCTCCAGCTGTGCTTGTACATCCTCAGCTGAGCAAGCGTTTTGGCGCTGGTTTGGTGAGAGCTGTGATGTGCATGTGGCAGCTCAAAAATGGTTCAGCTCATCACACCAACTGTGTTTGAATTTACAAAGCTAGTGAGACACAATGCTTTTATTGTGGCTTTTTGTATTAAGCATATACCTGTCAAACAAAGTTCTTATTAACATATTCAGGAATCTCCTATTTGTGCAATAATTCAGATACTGCGATACTGCTCTTTTTTGTGTCTCAGTCTTCCAATGTTCCTGTCCCTGATTCCTACATCTATAATGTTGTTTGTAACGTTATTCCAGAGGTGACGCTGTGCTCAGGTGCCGAATTTTTACCTTCTTGATCCACTTGGTGCTAGAGTGTGCTCCTAGTTAAGAGTCCTTTGCGGGGGTAACAGGTACGTTTTACTGCTCGTTCACCCCGTCAGTGTTGTAACACTGTACCTTGATGTTCGATCTCAGTACGGGAGGGATACGAAGTTATTTGAGGGACGTGGGAAATGAATCTGTATGTTCTGTTGTCAGAATGATTTGGAGCTGCTTCTGACAGAAAAGCTACAGTAATAGCAATGCAGAGTGGGCTAAGTGCGGACGTGGTCACTCGTTTGAAAGCCTCCGGACCTTGGGAGCGTCTCCCTCAGGGATATGGGTTCTGGCCATTGGAACGTTTTAATTTTGCCCTGTGTTTGGATTCAAGTGTGAGTGAGCCCTGAAATGCGGTGATCTTATGGAAGATGGGAAATTGTGAATGTTCTGATCTCTCTCGACTTGGTTCGGGACCATTGGTAATAACAATAAGAAATTGATTGATCCAATATGACTTTTTGTGGAGAAGGAAGATATTGCAATTACTTGTCCTTAGAAGGCTGAAGTCTTAGATTTTAATGCTGAGAACAGACTGCATGGTCAGTCAAAACAGTTGCTGGTCTGGTCAGTCTTAGTGTTGCCAGATTTTTGTATCACTCGGATTAACATTTACAGATTTTGCCATTGGGCTATCGTGACCTCATCAAACACCTTAAACTCTCAAGCCTCTGCGAAAAGTCATGCCTTCTACTCATTTTACTCAACTCACAAAATTGTAGAAGTTTTCTCTTAAACCCTTTATCCACAGTACTTGTTTCTTAAAATACTGAATAATTTTTTTATTTTTTTTTTTGAGACACTGGTATTTTCTGGTTTAGTAATATTACTATGAACATCTCTGCTGAGAGAAACCTACTGCTACTGCATGATTAATATTAATTAGGTTTAGAGTTTAAGGTGCTATTTTTGTAATTCATACTTCTTTCAGTAATGCGTCTGAGTTTTATACACATGAGGTTTCTTTGAAACATTGCAAAATACCAGGTCTGTAACATCGACGATGTTTTTTAGCAATACATTTATGCAGCAGCAGGCATGCTGGGTAGTTTATAAGCTTTTAATGAAACGCTGGCAGATATTAGGGTTTTATGGGCTGGAAAACAGTGCAAATCAAAGAGCTTTGCTTACTGTTTATAGCATTTTTCCCCTGAATCTAACAATATTTATCTCACTTTTTCCATCTTGCATTTTGCTCTTCACATATTTACTTTCCCTTTCACTGATGTATTTACAGTCAACAAACTATTTTGTATGAAATATACTTAGAGCTACAATATGCCTGTCATCATGTGAGTCCTGTTACCTGGATAAAGCCTGAGGTGACTTGTTTCATATCCTGCTTTGTCTTCAGTCTGCATTTATCCTAATGAGGGTACACTTATAACTTGCATCTTTAGTCAGTATTTCTGGACATCCTTAGCTGTGCTTTTCCTGAGGCCATGTAAATGATCCTGTTCTTGTCATGCTTTCACTGGCAAAAACTCTTCTCAGAGCACATCGTCTCTATCAGTACGTTTTTCAAGTCACATCTGCTAAAATAGTCAAAATACTTGTTGGCGTCACAAGGTAAGCTTGCTCAGTAAGGACCTTTGTGTACTCTTTCTTATGTTTGAAGTCCATGTTAAAACTAGAATGAGATTCAGGCCTAAAGAGTGAGTCATAGTTTGGTTTAAAGTATGCAGTGCAAGTAAGAGTGATGTAGCACCTAGCAGTTCTTAGAGCGCAAATATAGCTTTGGTTAAAAAGTCAGCCTCCAAAACTGCTTGAAATCTGCCTTGTCTAAGTCTTTACAAACTGCGCAGCTCTCCTAATCATCACGCAGACACACTCACCCTGGCTGATTCCTGGAGCTGATACTTTTCTTCTTCTGTCCTTTGCAAAACCCATTTGTTTATTTCCTGCTCACACGGAGTACCTCACGGAGCTTGGCTCCATTTACATAGAGATCCCTACGTAAACAGGTAAAACACCGATACACTTACTGGTTTTCTCATCAACAAATTCAGTACGTTTCAGAATCTCATGTAGCTGTGATTAATAGTCCCTTGAGGCAACCTGGAGGAATGAGAGAGTAGATTTAACTCAGCAGTCGGGGCTCTCATGGAGGCACTTCGTTATCGGGGAATGATGGCTTTCTGGGGCTGGGTGCTGAAACACAAGTGAGCTCATCCTACTGGTGGTGCCTGTAGGGAAGTACCATCGTTCTTCGGGTCGGTGTGGCAGACTGCCCAGTTTCCCAGGGAGAGCTGTGAAAGGCTAGGTCTATGGCTGGAGCCTATTTCAGCACTGAAAAAATGTATTCTGCAGCTCAGCTGGGGAGAATGGTGGTCTTTGATAACCCTGTTAATATTATTAGGAGGTGAAGATAAATGTCTGCGAGAAGCAGATGATTTCCAAGTAAACAAAAGAGCTTGTTTTTCAGAGAAGCTAGAAGTGGAAAACATAACAATTTTCCTCCTCAATTCTACTATACTCTGTAAATCTGGAATAACTAAATTATACTATTTTTCTCTACACAGAACATATGATTGGTTTGGATGGATATGAGACTAATGTATGTCACCTCAAATTAAATTGTAGAAACCTCTTTTGTATTTTCCAGATTTATATTGTACATTCCAGTTAGCCTAATATGCTTTACTCAGATCATAGTAGCAGCTCTATTTTTAAAAAACTTGTCTTTTCCTTAGGGCACAGAACACCTTCATCAAAGTTGTTGAAAAATTTCCATTGACACCAATAGACTGCAGTTCAAGCTGTTTGTATACAGTGCTGCTGTATTTTATTAGAAATCTAATTGTAGCAGTATTTCAGAATGAGCTTCTTATGTCTAATTTATTTTGATCTAGCATTAGATACCCTGTATCTATACTTTCCGTCAAATACTTCTAGATGTTAATTGCTCCTTTCAGCTTGGGTGTACAACTGTAGATGGACTGTAACTCCTGTCTCAGCTACTCTGGGAAACTAGAAGTTAAGAGATCAGAGCACAATCAAATCCCAGCCTGCAAATGGCAGCAGAAACGTTGCAGGAGGGGAAACGGGGGAACTTTCAGAGAATCACTTGGATTAGACTTAGTTTTGGCCTGTCCTGAGTAGCTGCTGCTTCACACCACCGTGTCCCTTTTTCGGTTTTGGTTCTTTTGGTTGGTTTTTGGTTTTGGTTCGGTTTGGTTTTTTGTATGAGTGTAGTCTACATCACTCCCTCCTCCTTCTCTTCACCTTTTTGTGCCTAGCTTGCCAGAAGCAAGTTTCTTGACATAACCTACCCAAAATAATCTACCTAAAATCATCATGTCAATACCATGAGATTGACAACGATGTTTGCTCTGTGTGATACACCAGTTCTCTTGCTCTGTACATTTCTCATTTAATTGCGCTGTAAACTCTTTGGGCTTTGGGATTTTCTACAGTTTCTACTGATTAGTTTCCGGTTACTACTACTGGTTACTGTTTCTACTGATTTTCTACTGAGCTTGTGCAGCGTCTGGCTCACTTGAGCGTGGTCTGAGTTGGTCCTTAAGTTAGTCTTGTCAATAAGCATAGATAGCAACCATTTTAGATCACTGAGGAGCAGTCTTGAAGTTTTTCTCTTATCGGGAATCTTTGTGATTAGTGTTTTTTCAAACATTTACATTTTCAAGTGTATAAAAAGATCCTTTGCTTCTGACAGCATGAATCTGTGCGCTGTATGTGCAATTTGCCCTGGTAATTACTTATGTATGGTGATAACCATAGCAACATCCCAGGTAGATAATGTCATGCAAATTACTGCAGCTCCAGGGATGGAAGATGTTAATACAAGTATGTACTCGCACCCTTGGTCTTCAACATTTTGCAGCAACTCTCCCTTCCCCTCCTCCATACGTGTTGTTTTTAAATTTCCTTTCCTCACTATGATCGGGAAGGAAAAGAAAACCTCTTGCTATTTTTCTCATTGGTATTCACACAGAGGGAGGGGGAGGGTGGTCCTTCAATGTTTCTGTCATGAATAATTTTGTATGCACAGTGGAAATTCCACAGTGTATGTAGGGCATAAAAGTCTAGAGACTTGGATACACTGTAGGGCCGTGTTATGCTTAAACCCAAGTTCTTGCATTTGTAAACATGGAGTGTGAGCATGTGGGGATGGAATTGTAGCCACAGATGTTTGGACTGAGGTGTAAACCTCCTCAAATCATTTACAGAGAATATGGGAGAGCAGCTTTGCTTTTCAAAGCAGACGTGCTGTGGCTGAATACTTATCAGGGCCAGTGCATTGTTACTGAAACGAAATAGCAGAGGTGAAGCTGGTAACAGTTATCCCTTGTTTGGTCATAAGCAAGAGAAACAAAAAAAATCTATATGAAAGCTGATCCGCACGTGCACTAGTCCTTGTGTAACCTTAGAACCCTGGAGGTATGAAAATAAGATAAGACTTTAACCTGTAACTAGAGTCTTTTGTTAAAGACGTAAAAAAGCAGGCAAGAAAATTGGTTAAGTAAAGGGTTTGCTTTTCTGGCAAAGAATGAAATTGTTGCTGAATACTTTGTGCTTTGTGGTTAAATAGGAATGTGGGTGTTAGTCCTGCAATCAGCATTGAAGTTACTGATTACTGAAGGCTGCACTGCCCCAGCCATTAACTGAGGAAATACCCTGATTAAAGAGAGTGGAGATTTGCAGAGAGTCAGAGAAAGACCGTGCAGGCAGCTGGAGGCACATATGTAGTCAGATCCCAGTTTGTAAGGAAAACGTTCCCAAAGCAAGTCGAGCTATTCATTAGGCCAGCACTGAATTGTCTTCATTCTAAAAACACGGTCTCTCTCAAACAGAACCATGGCGAGGAGCGGAAACAAAAGTATTGAAGTCACTGAGCAACTTTATTTGTGTTAGAGGTAGTAGGTGTGGAGAGTGTTAATTAATTGGAGATTAAAATACTGCCAATCTGTATCCCCTGGTATCTGTACAGGGGTGTTTACCACTCTTACAGGTCTGCCCACAAATCCCAGATTGCAAGGTTTATTCTTTTCCCCTCTAATTTCTCTGTGAATTAGCAATTCAGTACTTTACCCAATGGTAGCACTGGTAGCACTTTGCAGCCATGCCAGCCTGCCAAGAATTGCTACTGATGGCAGCGGTATTTGAAATGTGCCCATGTCCGGGTAATCCAGTTTGTTGTTAAACCTTGCAGCAGCGTTTGGAGCTACAGACATCCCTGATTTACACTGGAGTTTTTTAAAAAACATCTTCTAGGATGCCTACCTAAGAAAAACAAACTGCACTAGAAAAAAATATACAAAGTCAGGCTTTTTATCATCTGACAGAAACTATCGAGCCTAACTGTCTGCTGGAGTTTTTGCCTGTCTGCCTGCTGGGCATGCAACGGACATTTCTCTGTCATTTCTGTATTCAGCATGTGATTCTCTGAGGATGGGCTCTCCTTAGACTCAGTATCACATTGAAGGGAATAGTAAATGCCTTGGAATTAAAGGGATACCCAAACTGGGGTCCTGGCAAGTTAAATACATGCTCTCTTCAAAATAAAATTCATAATAAGAGCACCGCTAGACCTTCTGAGACTCTGTTTTTAGGCCAGTTTCTTTGACCAGTATCACAGCCAGACAAAACACTTGACTGTAATTATCCGGTCCTGTGCTTTTGATGGCTAGGATGTCATCTCCAGGACTGAACTGACCTCTTCCTAAGTTAAGGGGATCATCACTGACATTTTTTTTTGTTTCCCTGTGGTCTTGTTGTTAAAGCGTACGTCTCTATGGTTTTGATTTATTATTTTTATTCACAGAGTGAGATATTATTAAAAATGGATTAAAAATGAAAAGGCTGCAAGTAAGATAGGAAAGTCTGAGAAAGGGTGTTAGTTGTTAATGAAACTCGTAGTATGGGGGTCCAACTGAAGATCTTAAAAGTTCATCCCAGAACCTGCTGATGTTGCAAAGCTTCCCTCAGAGCTGCAGTGTTATTCCAACACAGGGATAAAGGTGTGCACGAGACAAGATTTGCCTAGGTTAATGTCACGTGTGGGGTTAACGTTGGGTTTAATGCTACCGGTTCCCTGCTCGAGCAAGGGTGTTGCCTTCCTCCCTGCACTGCATAGGCTCTACATTTTTATTTGCTTCTAGCTAACACAACTAAGGGAACCTGTCTGCGTGTGGAAACACACTGTATTAGCCAGCTGTGCAGTTTGTATTTAACCAGTGGGTATATTTTATCAGAAATCAAAGGAAACAATAACATCAAATTCATATGTCAAAAAAGCATGTGTTTAATAAATAATATTTGATGTGCATGATTTTATTTACTGGCTCCTCTCCTCGCTTTTTCCGCCTCGCCAGTTGCTCACCTTTGCTAGTTTATGACATGATGTTCAAGGAAACATTGCGTTATCACATGCAGCAGACATCAACGAAGAGAAATTGGCTTGTCATTAGTAATAATTGTAAAACTAACCCTACAATAAAATCTGCTTTTGGCCACCAACTCTGCCTCCTGGGTACAGAAGTGAAACAACATCTACAGCTCTCATCTGTTGATCATTTTTAACCCAGGCTTAAAATCTCCACGTGCAAAGGTCAAGTGTAGACGGGGCTCAGAGATGCATAAAGGCTGTAGCTGCGGGACAGCTGGAATACAGGTATCCAAGGGAACAGGGGAACTGAGCTTTCTTTCCTAGCGCTTTCTGAGGATATCATTAAATGGCAAGCTTCTGGTTAAGACTGACCATTTCGTGTCGGTTGTGCCAGGGGAGAAATGGCTCGAGAAGCCTTGGTAACAGTTTGCTTCCTGAAACACCCGTGGATTCCTCCGTTACTCCTGGAGAGGCTTCTGAAAGGCTGGTGTGGCTACCAGCAACCGTGACTGTGGGCAACGCCTTCCAGTGGCTGCTTCCAGGTTCCTCCTGTCTCTCAACATTCAGACCTGACAGCGATTACCCTGCTTGGATTAAGGTCCTCATTTTGACAAATACCGGGGCCTGACAAAATAGCTTGCAGTCCTAAAGGAAGCTACAGGAGAGGTGCTGGAGGCTCACACCTCTGTGGTTTGGAGCATAAGTGGGAAGAAGCACCAATGCTCATCCCTCGGTAAGCAGCTCGGCTTTCTGGGAGAAGCAGAACTGGGCTGGCTTGGAAATTACAGGGGGAAACTGCCTCTAAGCTTAGACATTTTCTCTTGATAATATAGAGCACAATTACCTGCTGAAATTAAGCTACCTTAGAGTAGAGGCTTACCAACCTCAAAAGGGGTCTGTGCAATGTCCACTGACCTCAGCTGAAAGCATTTCAGTAACTTTAGTGAGTTTGGTTTAGTTGTCAACAGTGCAAAACAGTGCTGCGCAGCATTTAGGGCAGGAAGTGCAGTGTGCTGTGAGCAATACTTTTCCTCTTTTTTGGATCACTAACTTTTATTTATCACACAAATAAATCATAAACTGCACACAGCCTTAAATGCAGACATAATGGACATTACTGCGATAATAGAGAAGCTGTGCTCTTCTAACCGCAGAGATGAAATGGAAATAGGCGTATTGAATGAGTTCTCTTCAGCAGAACATTCAAATTCCTCATTTTTCCAAATCTCTAAATTCTAACTTGTCTGTTAGGACACAAAAGTGTGCATACACTAAAATATGCTTACAAAGGACAACCCATCAACTAAATTTCTTCAGACAACAACAGATGAATGTCCAAAGACGGGGTTGAAGGACTTTCATTCAGGGCCTTGTGCTCAATACCTTTTCTGAGTTTTGTTATAGATTGGCTATTTGGAATTTACAAACTGTTCAACCAGAATGCACAACTATTGCAGTTTTGAGTGTGTATAAACAGCACTCATTTAAGAAGGCTTAGCTGCTTAAATGTATTAATTAAGGGAAGTCTACATTTCCAATTACTGTTTTGGTTTGTAGCCATGAAGGCTGCAACACACCGGTTCCTAACCGACCACAAGTACAGCAAACTAGATAGGCAAAGCCAAAACGGCTGTGGACAAACACATTCACTAGTGCCAGAATTGTGAATAGCAGATTATTTAGATAAACTGAGTTATGAACTGAAACTAGCTATAGTACACAGTTGTAAATGTCAGTGAACCAGACAAGCTAATTCCTTGCCTGTGAAGTAATGTTGGAATGCATATTATATGCAGTTTATGTTTAAATATAAATATGGGATTATCTTTTAGGTTGCGGAACGGAATCATATATGCAACAAACGTTACATCTAGGGTCTTCGGTGAGTGAAAACTGTTGTGTCAAGTACGGTTAGTTTAGTAGGGTTGATGGGCTTTATTCAAGGTTCCTAGAATTTATCTTCCAAGCATAAATAATTATTTAACAACTAATAGGGCAAGGCCAGAAATATAATAGCTTTTATGTTGAAATTAACATCAAGTGATCTGTAGACATCTGCTAAGCAAGCCAAATGTGGTCTGTGTGCTGTATGTTTTGCCTCACTGCCTCAAAATAACAAGCAGTGCTTATATTTGGAGGGGCAGTTTTCCTTGTTGGAGTGGAAAAAAAAATGCTCTGATAGAAAATCACTTGCACCGTTAGGATCAAGTGTGTGATGAACGTTAAATAGCCCTACAAATTTAAATAATGCTCGATGCTGAGATTTCAGCCTTGGAAATGCTTGTTTCCTGATGTGTGCTTAGTGTGGTTCAGAGGGAAATGAAAGTCCCTTTTTGTTAGAAAGCAAACAAATTATCATCCAGTGCATTCCAGCCTTTAGCTGTTACAGCTTTCTGGGGTCCAGTAAGTATGGGAGCCTGGGGTCCAGTGAATTTATTTTTCTAAAATGACCAGAAGGGTGAGGGAAGCTTAAGAAAAGCCACGGCATTAAGAAAGCCTGAAAAAGTTCCAAGCAGCAAAGACCTCTTCCAAGCAGATATTTGCTGTTGCCTTGCAGAGATCGGCATTGTGTGCAGAAGTGTTCGGGTTATGCGGATGCCAGAAGAGAAACTGTACTTCCTTTGGTTGAGACCACCACTGTTGGCATGGTTTGTTTGCTTTGCTGGCTGTTGCAGTTCATCTGCTTTCAGGGCCAACCATTCGATCTTTGGCATCTTCTCTAGGGGTCTTGGCCTTTCCTCTGTTTTAAAAGTATTAGGAGGAGGTTGAATTGCCGAGTGGGGAATGTAATCTTTGTGAGGCAAAGTCTAAAGATGTTAGTAAGCTGAAAGGACTGCACTGGCAATTTACCGTGTACTATGCAGGAATGAATAAGAGACTCATATTCATTGTGCTTATGTATGCTCAAGTTCTTTATGTCCATATTTAGATCCATTAACACAATCAGGGTAAGCCAACTTGACTTCCCTGAACGAACAAAGCAGTAAATGGCAGAGCCTCAACAGCAGACCCCATAAATGCGTACTACCACCAGCAGCATGACTAACACTGGACCTGAGATCCTGTGGGGTTTGGCAGTGGCACAGAAGACGCTGTTCTGAACAAGCTGGATTCTCTTTTGTACAGGAGCCTTGGCACTGACCTCACTGTAAGCTGGCTCGGGCTTTTACGGGGGCAGTGAAGGCTGGGCTCGGCGCTGGACTCAGTGTCTCTGCCCCAGGCTTTCCTGAATAAAGGAGTACGGCCTCGGGCTGCTCTGGTTCGCACTGCCAGGAGTTCCTGGGGATTTGTCTGCCAGCTGGGTTAGCCAGAACACACAGCGCTTCAGCCAAAGTCAACTTCCCCCTGCGAGGGCGACCGCAGCGAGGAAATGTCAGATGCTGGCTGTGCCAGTTCTCGAACCACAGCTCACCCTTCCCAGCAGGGATTTCCCCAGCAGATAAGTGGCAGCAATCTCTGCCCTGTGCTGGCAACTCCAGAGGACAGAGTTAGAGGACAGGACAAAGCGTCGGGGGGAAGAGAACTGTTGTTGTATTAGCAAATCCAGACTTCACAAGAGACCAGGTTTTTGACTGTGACATTTTCCTCCGCTACTTCCAGGTGCACATGATGAGAAGGAAGAAATCCCCTTTCTCTGTTGGAGCACTGCACGAGGTAGGAGTGTCCTGAGGCAGGAATGCTACATAATTTTGTCCATAGATGAGGCTCCTTGCAGTCCAGCACAGCTAGATGGAGCAATATTCAAGCTGGATGGAGACAGTGGACCACCAGTTCCGTTTGGATAGTGCAGCCTTGACTGCCACAAGGGCTAAGTATGGGACATTATTCTAGGTGGTGTAGTTGGGCTTCTTTGCAGGCATTCATCTGATGTGGGTGGCACTTGATCTTGGCTTTCTGTGAAAAATGTGAATTACCAATTCCAAATCACGTGTAGGAGCTCCTGGCCTGTGCTGAGGGTGCGTAACAGCCTAGTCAGCTTTACCCAGATGATTAGGGTACTGCTTTTCATGCAAATACATGGCAAAGCAGTCATTTCTATGTGTGTTCTAGAGTGTAGTGCATTATTGCATTTTAGCACTTGACATGAGAGTAATTTACACGCAGTTACTGCTTTGTCTTCCATGAAAAACAAACTCTCTACAAGCAGATGCAAAAAGTCTGCTAAAGATTTCATGGCAGTTGTTGTAGCACTGCCTGTTAATTACCACATTTAAGAGCGTGCCCTTCTTCTGTAAGGGGTAGGTGTCTATTTGGAATGATGCTTCTTGAAAAGAAGTTGCCAATAATTCAGCATCGTTGCATCTGGAAAGATCTGTGGGCCTGATTCTGCCCTCAAGCAAAGTGCAAATCGGGACTAAGTCTGCTGAAGAAAGTGCAATTGGCCTGGTGACCCCCTGATTTCAAAGGCTTTTTGCAGTCCTAGTGCAATACAAGTCAGTGAGAAAACAGGCCATGTGTTGGAGGGGACACATTTGCGAAACCTGTGAGGCAGGGACCGGCCGAAGCAGCGCGTATGCAGATCTGAAGCTCTGCCTCTGGCACTTGCTGTCCTTCAGACAGTCATTTCTTCCTCTGCTCCCTGCAGAGTCTCTGCTGTAGCCAGGCATTGTACAGGGAGTGCAAACGTTGCTGGATAAAGAGCAGTGCTTTCTTTGATCTGTTTTCCCTCTGAAGGTGACTCCAACTGTTTATTTCTTCCTTTGACTCTCCCTTGTGCTTCCATCCGGCCTTTTTTTGCCTGTGTGAGTGGAAAACCCTGCTCAGGCGCTGTGGCCATTAGGGAGCTGTGCGTGGCCCTACACATAGGGGCGTCACACAGGTGATGGAAAGGTGAGGAAAGGTAGCATCACTCGGTGGAAAAAAGGTCAAGAGAGTCCTTAACTTGGCACCGTGCCCTCTGATGGTTCCTGTTCTCCACACCGCCTTGCTGTCCTGCTGTGGCTGGCTGGCAGGAAACCTGGGCCTGAGAGGTGCTGTGCGCTTGTTAGAAAGCAGCTTAGCGGTGTCTGAGACATGGCCAGCCCCATGCTTGGTTCAGCATCTTTTGGTTCTGCGTGCTGCTCTTCAAAGAGTGGAATTATTATGTTCACTAGAAAAATTACAGTTTGGCCTGTCTTTTATGCATCTGTCTCTCACTGTGATCAGGGATTCTCTTTTGATTTGGGGCTGTCTTTATCTCCATAGGTCTACCCAGCAAAATGAAGGTGTGATTGTAGCGTGTTGGCCTGTCTTAATTTAACTGGCAGAGGTAATAGCAGCAGTGAGGATGCAGCAGCACTGGCTAGCAACCAAGTTATAAAGTCTCCGGAGACCTCGTGTATATACCTCAAGGTACGCTGACACTGCAGCAACTGCCACTCGCAGGGATACCCTGAGATAGCTGTTAACAATTTCCCAATGGGTGAATTGTTACTTAGCGATGACCGAGTTAAATAACTGCCACAAGGTTTATTTCCACTTCTTGAGTGGGTTTTGCAGCTTGTCCTGAGTACCGTGCTGCTGTGGATGGGATGCACCTGGTTTAGCTAACAGGAAACAGTGACAGTGTTCGGGGTGACCAGTATAAAGGGTCATCTAGACACATCCTCAGCACCCATGGAATCCATGCTAAGAGACTAAGGATGGAAAACGAGGTAAGCAAAGAGAAGAATGGCTCCTCTCCAGAGAAACTTTATGGCTGGTGTGTGAGAGGAGGAATGGGGACAAAGCGATGTTTCCACTCCAGTGCTGGAAGTATGAACCTGTGCCAGAAAAATGATGACCAGGACCATTAAAACCGTCCCACAGTGCCTGACTCTGGAAGAAGCAAAGTTCTGGCAGAGATTGTGTCATGCTGCAGAACAACCTGCTGCTGACTCAGAAGTGGTAGAAATAGGGCATGAAAACTGGGCCTCAAACCCCAAACAACGATATACGGATGTTACCTGCCACAGGCTGACCCCCGGGGCGCTCGCGTTCTTCCCTGTGGCATGGCTTACGTCAGCTGTCGGAGTAATGAAGGTCCACAGAGCTGAACTGAACATCAGAGCTCTGCAGCGGCAGCCAGTATTTCTCCTCACTGAACTGTGACTGCTTGGCAGAGTCTAGAACTTGGATCTATCACCCTTGCAGGTGGTTTTGGGGTGCTGAACTGAACACCACCTTCCCGTGCCCGTTCTCTCTCCTGAAAAAGGACTTCAGTTCCCGTTCAGTCCAGCAGAATCGGAGCTTTGGACTTGAAAATAATCTCAGTCTTTAGGCTAAGGAGACTTGTCCCCAGGACTTTTTCTTGCATTCTACTTTGAACATCATTTCTACACGCTGCTAACTTTGATAGGGTAATGGGAATGGTCTGCACACGGAGTTGGCCCTCGCGGTATAAATAGCTAGCTTTGATCTGCAACAGGTGTTCTGAAAGAGATGTACTGGAGTTTTTTAGGAGTCACTCAGGTGTGCTCCTCAGCTGGTGTAGACTGGCTTTGTAGCACAAGCCAGTGGAGCTTTGCCACTAAAGATCTGATCCCGATTCGGGACAAAGCCTACGGCCCGCGGCTTCCTGAATCTGTGTTTTAGTCGCACACAAAAAGAAGCGCTCTGGAGGTTTGGTAAACCTTGAGAGGCCAACAGAAACGATGAGATAAGTCATCAGAAAATCAGGCCGCTTGTACTGCTGGAGACTTCGGTCTCCTGCAGGTGAGGTAACGGCCGGAGGCTCCCGGTTCCGGCGGCCCCGGGGAGCGACGCGGCGGCGCGGTGGGAGCCGTCCCCGGCCCAGGTTGGCACTGCAGTAGCCCCACCTGCTGTCGGATGGGAAGGAAGCGGCTCCGACCTTGGCTGCAGCCTGGTTGTGTGATGGAAGGGACTCATGTGAGATTAGCCTAGCTCTTATCGCCCTCTTTTACCCTTGCGTGCTCCCTTTTACGCGCATTTCTTTGCGGTCCTTGTGTTTGTCATATCTCGTGTTGATTCTAGGCTCTTTGGGGTGGGAAGTGTATCTTATCTCTGCTTGTAAAGCACTAAGTAAATTTACACACAGTGTAAGTGCTTGATAATAATAACCTTGATCTTTTGCTAGCATTTGATTTCAGGAGCTCTCTGCAAATCTGAATGAGAAAAGGTAACAAAGACAAAGATATGATTAGAGTTCCCGAGATGGTTTTGTTCTAGTCTGAGGATCATATTCGGGTTTTTTTCTCTTTAGAAATGAGAACACCATAAGGAAGTCTGCCTAGAATAAGAAAGAAAATAAATATGAGACTTTTTAATTGACCAATACTTGTAAAAAGGATAGAGTGTTAAATGATGTGTTAAGAGATTTTTATTTTTTTTTCCTTAGATTGAACTGCTTCTTTTGTGAGTGAGATGAGCACAGTGATCAGGAGTAAGGCTTATTTACACAGCAGAATTCATTTGAGATCAGGGTGCTTTTGGAGCAGAAAAAGACTTTTATGTCTAAAAGTTTTCTTTTTTTATATATATAATTTATATCTTTTGGGGACAAATTCTGCAAGGTACTTCAGCTCATGCCTGTTTTCAATAACAGTTCTGTTTCAGTTAACATGAATGTTGCTGAATCAGGATCTAGACCATCAGCTTTTCTTCCCCTAGTACAAACCTACAGTTAAAACGATCGCTATCTCCCCGAGTATCTTATTTTAGAAGAGTTTGCTAGCCTGCAGTGTGACACATTACATTGCATTTGGGATTAGAGAGGGACTCGAAAACAGCAAAATGTGGGTCTGGAATGAGATTCCAAATACTTTGTTTATGAGTATTCTTTAGGCTCATCCATTAGAAATGTGAAATTGAGACTGCATGAACGTATGTGTTGTCATTCCTGCTTGTAGGATATGATATGTATTGGTAGAAGCAGAGTGAAAAGGTATTGTTGTTTAGTTTGGGGGACTGTGGAGGCTCAGGATCATTAATATAATTTAATATGTTACTAAAGTGAGTAGAATTGAAATTTTGGCATTATCTGAGATGGACAGAGCTTTGTCCAAGATACCTATTCTGCAAAAAGCCAGCAAAGCTGGTTTCAGTCGATGTTGTGAAGCATAGCATGTGTTTTACACCTGGGCTTATAAAACTTTTATTAAAAAAATCTGTTATTAAGCCTCAGCATGTCATCAGCTAGGCTGATAGGATAGCTAATAGACAACATTGAGCATCTGCTCATGTCCTGCACATAGAGAGCTGGATTCGGTGGTGAAGCAAGATTTTAAGAGTCAATAAAACAAAAAAACCACTTAGCCACAGATTCTTAACAGATAACAAAGATATTTATTTTATTCATGAATATAATGCACTTTCTCTCAAAAGATAGTTTAGACCTTAATTTTTAAGAGGATGTTTGGATTTCTTAGATGAGTAAATGTGTTTGCTTGTGCCTCTGCCTCATCTGCTTTGTGCCTATGTAACCCAGCAGGGAGAGCACAGCACTTTTTGATATTCTCAGAAGGGGTGAATATGTCTTGCTTTGAAGACGAGGGAGGCACAATAGTGGCTCATCTACCATGTGCAGGTTCTCCACAGAGGTTACGCTCGACCCTGCAAGAACTTAAAATGTCAGTACTGCCACAAAGTACAGTGATTCCAGAAACTCGGTGCATGACATCCAAAGTAAAGCGGGGGGAGAACAATGTAGTTGCTGCATTGCTTTGATGCCTTTTGAAATATCACCATAGGTAGGTTAGATATATATTATGTTTCACTGCAAGCTACTAAGTAGCTGGAAGTTGCCTTATTAGTTTTCTTAGTGTGAAGCATCCTTGTAGGTACCTCTGATACCGGAGTGGTTGCAGTGGTGTGTAACAAGTAAGGATGTGCCCTGGCTTTACCTTCCAGGCAAGGCAGTCTTTCTTTCTAGGAATATTAGTATTCATTTATCCTGGAATCCAGCAGCACCCAGGCTGAGACATCTGGTAACGACATCTGTGTGGCAACTAAGTGTTCTGGTGTCCGTAATATTCATATACGAGTGCAAAGTAGATTCAGATGTTTGGGAAATTACAGCAGGAATGAAGGTATGTTTTTCCTGAGGAATTCTGTAGACAACTGGGCCATCCTGTATTATACTTTTGTTTGCAAATAACGTAGTAAAGGCTGATGAACAGGAATCTGGGCCTCTGAAGAAAGAAGCATCATGGCAGTCTGTGTGGAAAATATTGGTTCTGTTATTAGGTACAGGTCATAAACAAATGGGGGACTCTGGAGGGAACGATTAATCTTTTCTTAAAATGCTTGTTAATAAAGTGGTGACCCTTCATAAGCATGACAGTTTAACAAATGTATGGGCGTGCCTATGCATGGGCTCCTGTCAGTCTGCTCACAAGACATTACGTAGAAGTATTTCATTGTTTACTCAGGGTTTTAGCTGAGCATGTTAGAAAGATTTGAGTTAGCCAACGATCTGAATATGCCTAGAGTACGTGGCTGAGGTAAGATTTGTAAGGGGAAGTTATTAGTTTATTAAATATACTGCTAGAGTTGGAAAAAAAATACACAACGTTCTGGGCATATGAACCATCCTTAGGGCATTTCAGAGGGATTGATGGCAGCATTTGCTACATTGAAAGCTCAGTGGATATGAACTTATGTCTGTTTGGCTCAATTACTGTGCTCTGAGCAGTGTAATTTAAATATTGTGTGTTTCCGGAAGGTTAACGTTGCTGGTACACTTCATGCTCTTCACTGTAAAAAGCAAGCACTTTAAAAACAAGTGACAATCTTCCATTTGCCACTATGCAATCAGTGAAACTGTTCTGTTAAGATCGAAATTTCCAAGGCTAAAGTCAATTAGAGTGGGGTACTTAAATTTGTTAGTCTGCATGAAACAAATGCAGAAAAGCCACCGTAAAACCGGTGATAAGGGGTAGGCAGCACACCAACCAAGTTGTGGGCTAAATTTGGTTAACGATAATTTCTGTATGGGGAAAGGCTGGGGTCTGAAGGTAGAATGCCCCCCTCTTGCATAGTTTAGAAACACTTCTCGAAGATCTGATGTCACTGGGGCAGACGCTTCCAGAGTGGTGCCATGAGGTCATAAATTCTGCAGCTGCCCTGGGAGCCGTAGTGCTGCCATGTCGCTGGTAGCAATATCCCATGTTCAACCCAGAGCAAGCCGTGGTTTTACCAGCAACGAGTGCCCGCTACATAAGTACCTTGAGATCAATGTCTGTTGATGTAATCATGACCATAATCCCTTCTCCAGGTATGCTTCCACAAATTACAATGAAGCAAGGTATGGACTTAGTATACATTTACCTGTACAGCAGTGTTAGGACACTTTCAGTGAGGGAGAGCACAGACAGAGACAAGTTGCTGTGAAGCTGGTAATTGCACGGTGAATTCACCTAAGCTGTTCTTGCAGTAATTTGTTCCTATAGTTGTATGCTAAGGTACAATATCAGTCTTAAATTTAATCAGGATTTAAAGTAAAGCTCGTTTTGTGATATTTATTTTTAGGTATTATTACTAGTTTCATAGCAAACTTTTTGGAAGTCCAGCTGCAATGTAGCATACTTCACGGAATGGCTGTGTATATTTAGATTATCTTCTTGACTTGCAATCGCTTCTATTAAGTGACTCATGATTTTTATGTTACAGGACATTGCAAAAGATGCACCTGCCAGTTTTATTTCTGTTTTTGTATTGTTGGAAGAGGTTTGGAAGTTTGATCTAAGTATATTCCTGAAAGTTGAGATGCTCCTCTGAATCTTTCCAATTTGCTGGAGGAATTTTGTGGTGTTTGTTTGCTAGAGGGCAGCCCAGGGTCTTAAAGGTCCTTTTGATACTTATAACCTTTGATTCTTGGAATCAAAATGTAGAACCCAAGTTATGAACACCTATATGGGGATTTCTAGTGAACTCAGTGAAAATCTTATAAGAAATATGTGCTGTCACATGCTGTGTTGTCTTTTGGGCAGATCATCTTGATCATGCATCAACATTTCTCATGGAACAGCTCTATTTTTGACTCAGTTGCATGTGAGCAGAAGCTGAACATGACATAGAATGCAGAGAAAATCAAACATGAACAAGAAGAAATCTTTCTTTACCCATTTATGGAGTGACCATTTGTCAGCATCTGGTAAGTACATATCTATTTTAAGGAGTAGAACAACATTTTAAATGTGCCACTCATATGTGATTTGAGTCCTAAATGTAGCTTGTGGTTATGAGTCTATCTTCAGCATATTGCTGTCTGCTGCCCCAAAGCCTTTACGTCACGTAAACTTATCTCAGATTTAATTTTCTTTCAGTCATAGCATTAATTCAGGGGTTGTTACAGTTTGTTTGCTTAAAAAAATCTATGCAATTTTTCTTTGCATTTTGCAAACCTCATCATTTTGGAATCCTAAATGAACTGTTAAAAGAACTATTTATTATAACACTATTATATGGATATATTTTGACAAAGAGTGTGCATGAGCTTGATGGTGCATCAAAGCAAAAAAACCCTAAAATGTTCTTTGACTTTAAGGAGAAGACTTGAACCACTGTCAAGATCAAAGTGTATTTCATGTGCTAGAGTCCTGATTCAGCAAAGCATGTGAAAAGGAATTTCAAGCATAGTGAGCTTTGGTGGCAGCCACTGAACATGGTTACATTTACTGCTGTGATTTCTTGCTTCTCAAAAAATCCCAACAAAACAAAACACTTGCCCACAAACAAGTCATCAAAAATATTGTAATCTTTCTCCATTTTCACATCCTTGCTCAGTATTTCTTACACAGTTTGCATTATTCATAATGATTTGCTTTAATCTGAAGGACTTAATGTTTTAAAAGTTCCTGCATTTGCATATCTGTTTCTCTTGGTAAATGCTCTTAGCTGACAAGAAATAGCTTGTATGCTTTTCCATGCCCTAGTAATCTTTTATTCACGTATGCTTTATGCAATAGACATACTCACTACTCTTCCTCCTACTCCATCACCAAGAGTCTTAGAATATGTATGCAGACACCAAATAAATTAAAGCAGTACTTTTTTTTTTTTTTTTTTTTTTTTTTTTTTTTTTTAAAATTTTTTTGTAAAAAATTTNTCTTAATGGAAAATGTCTGGTAAGACACTCTGGTTCCCTACATCCCTCTTTGTTTTTCAAGCAGACCAGTGTTATAAGAGAGCCTTCAGCCAGACAAATGTTTTATGGCAATAGCGCTTTACGTTTTCGGAACACCCTTCTTCTAAGGGTCTAAAATGCTTTACAGCAGTAATAAATTAAGCCTTACAGCATCCTATGTGGTAGGTAACTATTATACCCATTTTATGGGTGCCAGACTTCATGGGATAAGCTGCATTCAACACGCCAGCATGCTATGAACAGCCATTTGGGATTTCATCCTAGAATGACCATGTGAATGCTGTCTACAATGGAGTCTATAAAAGAGGTACCTACAAGGCAAAGCATTAGGACTTTCAGGAGCAGTGTTTGCCTTTAAGCCTTGTGCAGAGACCTTTAAAAAAGAAGTTTGTGAAGAAAATTGTGATTAGACACTAAGAAAAGCCTTGGAAAGAACTCAAGATTAAAAAAGAAAAAAACTAATAAATGATGGTACAGAGATTCAGCAGTCTGGGAAGAAAGCGTGTGGAAGAGGTTCTGGGGGAATCAAAGGAAAAGGTTTAGAGTGGAGGAGCCAGGACCAGATTTTGTTGGCTGCAATCCAAAATGTATGGGAGAGTCTGGCCCCCCTGTCTCCTTCAGCTGAGATAAAAGAAAGTCGTGACTGCTGTTAAAAACACTCATTCCCAACCTGAAACCTAAATAACTATAGGCAGCTGTACTAAATCAGTTTTTAAATCAGCAGAACTGAGCTACAGCTCGTGATGGTTACATGGCAAACTAGAGTTCAGCCATGTATTTGTGTCTGAAATAGGTACCTGACTGGTGGCACCCCACAAGCCCATGCAGGTGTGCTAAGCTGCTTCTATAATCTCTTTTCCTTAAGTGTTTGAAGTCTCTTCAGAGTCTGCAGTGACAATGGCCGCTTAGTTTTGAGGAAACACCAAATCATGGAAGAAACTGCGACACCAAACATGTAAACCTGCAATCTTGTGACCTGAAGTCACAGCATAGGTGGTCTGACTTGGGGGCCAGCCAGCAAGGCTTGGAAGGCTGGCTGGTGAATTCAGAGGGAAAGAAGGCCAATTTATCTGGAAAGACCAAAGTTACTACTTTGCAAAAGTCATCATTTATACATGTGTATACACCTCTCAAGGCAGGGAGGTTCTTGTGCAGAGTGTGTAGGAGAAGGGGAACAGAAAAAAACTAGTTTTAAAATTAAGCTCAGTCATTGTATGGACGGGCATGTAGGGTTTTATTGTCTGGATTATCAGGGGTCAAGACTGATCAAGGAGGGACCTTTCCGAAGATAAATTAACCTCATATGATAAACTCAGTGCTTCATGGCATGCGTTTTGTTAAGCTGTTAAAAAAATCATATCATACAGGAATAACCTCATTATTCTGTTGAGAAGAAACAAGGAATAAAGGCACCAAGGAATATCTTCTGTTCTGAAATATTCGTAAGTTTTTTTGTTTTCTTTTTCTACTGACACAAACAGTCAAAAAGCAGCCTGGAGGAAATGTCCTTCGCTTTTGGAAAATGAGTTGGTAATTTATTCACATAAGGCCATGTAGTCATTTTGAATTAGCACATTGTGGAATCTACTAATAAAATGAAGTCAGTTTACATTTTAAACAACCTTTAATATTTGTAAAAGTAAATATCCCTTAATTTCTCAGCAATTTAGATGTAATGGAAATTGTCAGAAATTTTAATTTCTCCCCGTTTAGCTCACTCACAATGGCTGTCAAACAGTCAAGTGATATGACGTAAAGTACTGCTAATCGTTTCAGCACAAGACAGTACTTCAAAGGTAAGGCAAAGGATGTGCAGACACTAATGAAATTTTATTATCAGAACATAGAATTAGAATTGTGACAAGAGACAATGGTGGCAGTGACATGCAGCTAGAATGTTAAGCTTCTGAAATCTCCAAGCTGAGTCTCGCAGACAAAAATAGCTGGTGCTACAGACTTCTTAATAGTCTTAAATGGAAATTGAATGGGCTCAATTAATCAAATGAACAAACTGTAGGGAATTACAAAAAAGGCTCATTCTATATTTTCAGGCTATTAACCTGCATGGCCATTATGTCCTGTTATAATGGTGTGGTTTGCAATCCATGTGTTGCTTCTCTGAGAGTACATGTTTTTGTAATTCTTAGAGAAACATGCAAAGCTTACAAGACAGCATGGCATGAGGCTTTTTGTAAGCACACGCTTGGGCAGACCCTACTGAAATCAGGTCTTGTTTCACATGATCAAGGCAATTCTGTCTGGGAAATGGCAGTGCATCTTTCTGAATAGGTGAGTATGAGAAGTTTGCTTCAGAGCAGATAACCAGTCCTCAGCATTTCCAAGGTTAAATGATGAATTTAACTGACCTATGGGCATCCGTTACTATTTTGGTGTTCACTAAATGAGTACCTACTTTACAGAAACCTATGAGAATCTGTCAGGTGTTACAGAGGAAACAGCTTCGATGTTAGTGGGATCACTTGAATTGAGTCCTCAAGGATTTGTAAAGTAACTGTCACTGTCCTCAGTGCCCCTTCCTAAGTCCCTGAGCTGTGGTAGGTTTCCTGTTGCCTCGCGAGCCTCAGCAGCTGCAATGGGAAATGGAAAATGCCACCTGGAATTTATTAGGTTTACTTCTTTGAACCCGAGTTAAACTTGGGTAAGAGTGATCAAAGTCTGGAAAAGACTTCTGTGGGGGCACCTGTCCCTTGCTGTTGGGAACTTGGTCTCTGATCCTCAGATTAGTACCATCTAGAATGGCATCGGAGATAGAAGAGTGTTTGAGAAGGGTTGGAGACAAAAGATGCCCATCGTTACATTCTACAGGTGCGCTTCAGACCCTTTCAGAGAATGTCTGTTCCCTAGGACTCCTATACAAACATCAGGGCTTTATGAAAGCTCACACCTAGCGTGGATGTGATAGTAGGGAGCTCTTCCGCAACTTCCACAGGACGCAGTCCAGCAGGAAGTCTGCAGTGCCAGGCACTGGCTTTCCCTCCTCCATCTGCAGAGTAGCTATTGGCTTTGGGGAATGAAGCACAAGTGGTTTGAGTGCGGAACTGAGACTGGAAAATTGTTACAAAACTCATCCAGTGCACTAGAGTAGTGCACGTTCCTTTGAGTATAATTTCTAACTCCATTTTAAATGGGGATGTAAGGTGCATTGTTTTCTTTAGGAGATACTTCTGCACTCTGACAGATCTCTCAGCAAGAAGGGAGGCTTTCCTCTGCATAGTGAAAAGGTCAGAAAAATCATGTAATTTATTAGTCCTACCATGTAATTTCATGATCCTGGCAACAGCACTGGTTTCTAAATAAACAGGTAAGACCATAGTGTATATCACTAAGATGTTGCTTAAACCTGGCAGGATAGTCCAGATTTTGAGTCCTTGTCAAGACAATCTACGCCTGGTGCTTTCTGCTCAGAGCTCCTGCGTTTCCATTCCAGGGAACGTGGCTGTATCCCACCGTTCCTTCTCCTCTTCTCGGTCTATGGTGGCTGCATTTTCTCCTTCCCATTTGCTCCTAAGCTCTTCCATTTTTTCTCTCTCTTGCCTTTTCTTTCTCTGCAGTTTTTATTCTTGCAGAGGCCATCTCCAGAGAGTCCTAAAATAGATAATTCACGTTCCCTTGCGCTATTTCCTGTGCCACACTGCCACTCCCCTGCCAGCACTGAGTGTAAACACGTAAGGATTCAAGCTATGCTAGGACAGATATACTCGCCAAGGGCAAACTGCAACCCAGAGTGCTTGATCATTAGCTGAAAGCAAACCGCACATCGTACATGCACATATGTTGTCTATTTACAATTTTGATTCCATTGCTAAGTTATGCAAGTCTACCAGTCAGGGAACAAAACCAATATCACATATGTTTGGTGACTAACCAAACACATGATTTGTCCTCACAATAAAAAGAAAAAAAAGAAAAAAAAGAAAAAAAAGAAAAGGAGTTAAAAGCTTGTATTCCACTTAGTAATGCAGTTTGGAACAGAGGTGACACATGGTTTGAAAATATTTTGGGTGTTGTGTTAATAGTAAATCCAGAGCAAATTCTGAATCGGCAATATTCAGCTGTGTTGCTGCAGGGAGAGGAAACATTGCCGCATGGCGTGTGCAACCCAGCCAGCACCGTGCATAGGGTGAATATCTGCAGCAAACTGCTCTGCAGAATTTAACTACTAAATACCTGTTTCTACCATGTTTCAGATTCTCACAATTAGTTCATATGCAGCTGAAGACATTAGAAAAGTGGTCATAAAATGAAACCGTGTGACTCGTTCAGGAAAGAAAAGGCTCTGTTCTTGGAGCTCTAACCCAGGACCTGGAGGTCCCAGACCATGGTGACATGGCCTCTCTCCTCCAGCTCCACACCGATGACCTGGGGATAGCAGCTCTCCCCTCACTCATGAGGATGCCGGAGGATTAATGAACTGAAGACTGTGATGTGCTCACAAAGCTGTTTAAGACGGATAGATCTGTAATGCTGCCATATCCACTACTAGCTCCCCCAGTATCTTAAAGCCCATGATGTCCATGAAGCTTTATGTGAATGTAGGATCCTCACCACAAGGGCAAAGGAATATATGACTGCCTGGTAGAAACCTTCTGAGCTCCCTATGGTATTCTTGCACAATGAAACTTCCCTTGATCTGCAAAACCTCTTGCATGTAACATTCACGCGTATTTTGGAAGGACAGTTAATTACATAAAATGGGATGCAAGGAAAATTCGGATTAAAAACGTGTTCTTATTGGAAGCAAGTAATTGTCGTCCTGGCAACAGCAAGCGTGTGGGGTTTCTCTCTCTCTCTCTCTTTTTTTTTTTTTTTTTTTTTTTTTTTTTTTTTTTTTTTTTTTTTTTGGCCTTGCATCATTGGACTTGCAGTGCCCTGCAAGAGGCCTTTCAGGCTTTAGCTGTTCCTCTGAGTTATAATGGCCAGGTTTGTCCTTCAAGTAGATTTTCATGCAGTACTCTGCAGGGGAGGTCTTGATGCTGATTTTTCTCTCCCTGGACTCAGATTGGTATAAAAGTGGCTTAGCAAAATCAAGTTCATTCTTGGATGAGAAGGTCTGTCTTAGACAATGAGCTGCTGTTCAAATTTTAGTTACAATGCACTTGCACACTTCATGGAAACAACAGTTCTTGGAAGTGAAAAGCTTTATGTGCAGAGGGAAATTATATGGAACTTATTTTTCCTCAAATTTAGGTGGTTCTTGGAAGACCAATAAAAAAGCTGCAGAGCTACCTGGCTTATCTTAGTGTATTGGTACACGTATCGTGTATTGGACTGGGATAAATTAACAATTATTAATCTGTACCTCTCCTAATAGAGTTGAAAATGCAAGCACAATATTTTGGTAAGGGGAAAAACCTTGAAATTGTCATAAACCTCTTCTCTTCACCTTTAATATAACCTCTTGGTTTTTAATTACTCCTGTAAAGTGGAGCAATCACAGGATCCTCCCGTGACATTTTCAAGTTTTCTGTCTGCTCCACTTACGAGAAACAAATGGGTCTGCTCAGCTCCATCTAGATTGAGTTTTTCATGAAGTCATTACTTCTGTCACAGGGACTATTTTCAAATTGAAAAATCTGAAACAATAAATGATGGTGAAGCAGTTAATAACTGTTAAGAAATCACATTTGGAAAATTGCATTTAAGCAATAACCTTTCTCCCTGTAATTAAATGACAGAAAGGTCCTGGTTTTAATTAAGTCAGCAATTTATAGTTATGAAGCTATACTTCACTATGCAGATTAGAAGATGATAGGTCACAGAACACCCTGAGTGCATTTTTAGCGGAGCTGATCTGGTAATTACTCCACTGTTCAGTGGTGACCACAGTGAACCGTATCTCTAGATTAAACAATTTTCTTTTCCCTGCTCCATGATGTATAACCAGGATGAGTAAATGTACCACTAGGACTGCATCGAACATCTTTAAATTAAAATGGATTTTAAATGAGGGGGCATGAGCGAAGAAAGTAATGTTTGAAGAACAGCGGTAGAAATGAATGGGCCACTAGGCAAGTCTTGCAAGCAGAGAATATATCATTGTTTTACAGGGCTTTCTATCTTGCGCCTGAATGTTTGGTGCAGATTTATGAGGAAGTAAAATGCTAATGTTAGTGTATTTATAAACATATGATGGGGGTTTCATCTATAATTTATTCCCAGGCCCTGCATTATGCAGCCTATGAAAGAAAATGAAATGCTGTGTCGGACAGCGAAAGGGTTCATTAATACAGCTTTCACATTTTATTTAACTAACCCCTAGCTCGTATTACACATTGATTATTACATTGTGAGATGTTTTTGAACGCTTATTGTGTTCTGTTCCTCAGGCCTTTTGCTAGCTACTTCAGTAAGATTTCAGCAGCGTTCAACTGTCTTATTTCAACTAGCACTGAGTATATTCACTTGGCCTTCAGGCATATGAACAATGTGTGTATATTTGTGGATATGCATTTTTTCTGAAAGAGCTGGGGGAACAGAGGTAGAGTTCAATATTACCGTTTATTAGTAAAATGTGTTATTTTAGTTAGATATTCATTAAATAACCTCTACTCAAGTTGTACCACAGAATTGGTTCTAATGAAATGTAACTACAGTGTAAGCCTTGCTGAACCAGAGTTTGCACATGCGGAATATTCAAAGAGCACTTTAGTTTGCAGTTTACTTCCTTTTACTCGTAAACAAACTAATTCAGTGACCAGAATAACTTCTATAATGGGTCGAATTAGCTATCAGTGTAAATTGTCAGCACTACCTGGAAATCTGTTGAGATTTGCCTATATACCAGCCTGGAATTTCCTTTGAGAGCTCAATTTTCCCGTATATTACAGCAGAGTCTGTGTGGAGGGGGAGGGGTAGCATGGATGGAAAGGGATGAGGAGCCACTTACAAGATGATATTTATGAGAGTGGACATCAGTAACTATTGACATTAAGTGAAGACAGCAGATGATGTTTTTCAACTTTACTGATACAAATACTTGCTTACAATTTCTTTTTACTCTGCTGGCTGGGTGATTGTTTTGGTTTTATTCTCAGGTCTTTGCAAACCTTATTCTGATTCTCTCTGACTTTAACAGGAAGAGGCTTCAGCCAGCAGCAGGCAATGGCAGGATTCTTTCAAGGTTGAATCTGTCTAAACAGGGCAAGGAAAAGAAAGGCAAGAGTAGCATCTCTCAGGCACGGGTACCGGTGCCTTTTCTTCCAGGTTTTGGGGGGTTTGGGGTTGGGTTGGTTGGTTGGTTGGTTATTGTTGGGTTTTGCTGGAGTTTTTTGTTGGTTTGGTTTTGGTTTTTTTCTGTAGAGCCGTAACTTTAGATTTGCTGAGAGCATCAAGGAATAATATACAACACTGAATGCCAGGTTTCTAAAATAGGTGGTGGTTTAATTGAATGAGAAATTGTTTGAATAATGATAAGCCTGGAAAGGTCTCATCGAAACAGAAGTCTCAGGAAGTTTCTTCTTTTAAAAGAGGAGAAATCTCCACTATAGATATTCTGAAATGCTGGGGAATATGAAAAGAATGGAACAACATTTATTTGATGTGCTTTGTTTTGCCTTTTTTTTTTTTCCTGCTGAAGGGATTGATGGTTAAGTTAATCAGTGATGTAGCTTTGTAGCTTCCCCACCACTACACACACATGCCCACACCCCCCTCCACCATAGTTATTTTGTATGGATAGAAACAAGCATAACACCTTCTTCGTATATCTAACCGTATATAACTTTACTCTGAGGCATCCAGTGTTTACCATGAAGTTTAGAGATAATGCTTGTTCTGTTTGTTCAAACGTGGGAGCAAAACAAGGGGACAGGTCTTTGGCTGCACACTAAGCAATGGGAATTTAGCCCAAAGTATTGGTCATCTGGTGTAAAGGATACCTTTTGTACACTTTACAAAGTCCTTCCAGTAGGGAAGCTGGGTAAGCAGACACTTAAAGGTCAGCAGAGTAAGCAACAGTTAGTTAGCAGAGACATGCCTTAGGTTCAATAACCTTGACATATTTTCACACCACTGAGTTGTGAACTCTTTTCAGAAGTCCCCAAAGTATTAGGGTAAGAACATCTTTCCTCATTACAGTTGGCTTGCATTCCTTCTCTTTTCATTCTTCTCTCTTTCTTTTTTTGTTCAATATTTTTATGGTACTTATGTGGTGCAAAGAAACTCCATATTTTTTTTTTTCCTTACCTCTACTGATGTTTACAATCCTCAGTGGGTACCACATGATAAAGATGTTTCAGAAAGCTACTATGTTGAAGGAATCCAGTGCTGCAGATCAAATTTTAGGTATTTTTAAAGGTCTTTCCTAGCAATGTGTGACATTTGGAGTTAAAAGGGTGGAGATGCAGAGTTGCAGAGCCCTAATCCCTGAAGATGTAGCACAAATAACACAGGAGCCCAAATGCCTTTTGCGTAACACTGGCAACAGAGTCGGTATAAGCAAAAAGCCACGTGCATCCAAACTCCAGGTTCTACAGTCTGTTAGAGCTCTGTGAAACCTGAAGCACGGAGATGAACATTTACTCTTTGCTAGCAATTACTGTCTGTCACACCAACCCCTCGTAATCAACAGATCTGCTTATTGGCTGACTGGAAGTTATTAAAGGTAAATGGAAATATGTGAGATCTTAACTGGCTTCTAAAGAAATTCCTATGCTAAGACAATCAGCTAAATCAAGATTTGTTTTATTGCCTCTGAGGAGCATGAATTTACCATTTTAATTTCTCCTGAAACAGCTGGAATTACTTATAGTTGGAGGTACAAATTTCCTTTCATTCTTTGCGGAGTCTAAGGAAGTTCATGGCAACATTCCCTGTGGACAAGGCCATCAAAATGGCTGTCATGAAGCATGGGGACATAAAGTAAATTGATGACAGAAGGATTATGGATAGAACTTACCCTTCCGTGATCACATATGCCTGCCATATAAGGACATCTAGAGGAAATCTCCCTTCTAGACAGCCCATTCTTACTATGTTACATCTAGAAAAGAGACATACAATTAAGGTGGGCAGGAAAGAATTTGAATTATGAAGAGGTACATGCTTCCTGATGTGTTTGACAGCAGAAATCAGACAGGGAAAGCTGATGAATCTTATACTTCTCAGGGGAAAAAGTGAATTTGAATCAATCTGACAAAAAATTGTCAAGTGATACTAGCATGCTTTGGAAAAAGTGGTAAAATCCCTCCGCCCCTCTCTTACTATGGAGTTCTTGAGAAGAACACCCTTTCAAATTGATTTTAGTTATGGTAGCTTTGCAGAGAAGCCTACTGGAAAATGTAGGAGTAAAGTACTTTTACCATCAGAGTATTATCTTCAGTCTCACCACTTTACCTACAGGCAAGGACGGTGATGCTTACTCTGGCTTTCAAGCAGTCCTTGCAGCTACTCAGTTTCTGATTCTAGGTCTGCATCTAATGTTGAAACAATTACACTGATCAGTTTTAATTATTCCATTGGATCGCTGTTGTCGTGAGAGGAAGCATAATCCACAGATTAGCGTGATGGGTATTAGCACTTACTCATTCCCTCCTTTTGCCAATGACTCTCTTTAATGGCATGGAGGTTACGTATTTACTATTTCAGCTATCACAGGAAAGACATGGGAGGCATGGTACGGGCAGAACAAAAACCTGGCCCTGCCCCAGAGTGCTCTCAATCCAGACACAAAATTAGACAATAGATTAATTTGGAGGAGTAGTTTTGTGGTGTCTGATCCAGAGAAGAGGACTGAAAGCTAATGACTGGTGAGAAATACCTCAAGGGAATGATGTCTTTGGGGAGTGTGAGGTATGAACTAGAGCTGCTGCTCAGGTGAAGACGTGCAGGAGGAATGTGCAGCTCAACAGTTGCAGGGACCGTGGCTGTGCCTAGAGAGTAGAGCCGTGAGCTGGAACAGGGAAGGAAAGCTATTATTAGCTAATAACCTTTGCCTGTGTGTATCATGGGCTAATACATACCTGTCTCCATCCTTAAAGGCTGATAGAGGCTCTGAAAGCCTTCTAACACTTTATTTCAGCGATTACACAGCAATCAAGATGGACATTTTTTTAAAAATTAGAGAACTCAGTGTTAACAATTTTTTTTTTTATTTGAAAGTAAAAAGTGAAAAAGACAGAGTCTGCATAAAATAGATTATGCATTGTGGCTAGATTATGCCTAAAACATGAAGCTCAGCTTTGAAAAGCAGATACTCACTCAACCTGCTTCAGGAGGTCAGTCAGGACATCAGCATGTAAATGTCTGTAGCAACCTGAGCCTCAGTTCCTACAGCCTGGGTGGGTCAGTGTATTTTCAGGAGTAAATTAAAATAACTTTGCAGAAACTTCAACAGATGCTGGGAATCAAAACGTGAAGCCACAAACATCGGGTCCCCTGTGCACCCCATTCTGTCCTGTACTGCATATAGTGTGTCACCCCCCAGCTGGGACTGCTAAGTTTGCACAGTGAAGTATTGGATGTCTTCCCATTCATTTTGATGGAGAAAACGTGATGTTTGTCAAGTTGAACCCCAAAAGGTTTAATTTTCCTTTTTTTTCTGTCAGAGAGCCTTGCCAGTTCTCCTGGCGACTACACGAGTTCAGTCTTCTGGCTTATAGGAGGATCATCAGACCACAGTTTTTGGCCTCTGATTATAAACTGGAGAGCTGACAGTGAGTATTACAGCATCGTGGGTTTTGATGAGTAGCCTGACAGTGCTGCCAAGGAATCTCTTAAATTCCTTCAGATTTTTAAAATCTCTCTGAGTATTTTACTAATTCTTCTGCTAGTGCACTTGCCTCTGCATAAAGAAGCCACGACATGATGCGCTTTACTGAGGTATTATTGAAAATTGCCAAAAATAGTCACTTATGTCTCAGAATCTGTCCATTCTTCTATTGCTTTAACTGTATTAGTTTGAACAAACACCAGTTAGCAATATTACACTGCCTTGTAATAAGATCGTATGTAAAAATTTTAGGAATGGTCCACTCGTGAGAAATGATTCCTCCTTGTTCATCCAGAAAGGTCTCTGCCAACCTTGTACCAAGGGCAGTCAGGAGTCTCATGTTGTGTAAGTGGTCTCTGTTACATTCTGCTCCCTGTACGAACTGCAGACTTCACAGCGGGATACTTTATCTTTGATTGCAGCATTCGTGTCTGGCAAGAATAGGACATCTCAAACACTGTTTTTACACCTTCCAACACCCAAATGGGAACTGCAGATTATGTTTGTTATGTCTCACCTCAGGTTGTGTGGTATTAGAAGAGAGACTTCTTTGTGCAGAGTCCCATCCTTAGTTGCAGTTTAGTCCGGCTTAGGGTGGAAGTCATATGGCCTTTTTTTTTTTAATGGCCATCCATTTAAATTCTCATCTAAAATCTAAAATGGCAGCATGCATGGGTCTTCTGAATTTCTTAATTGGGCTTTTAAGATTTTGTTTAGAAGCATACAGCACAGTGAGTTTACTTTTGTGTACTGTGAATCTATAAAGAAGCTATTTAAAGCATTTCTTCTGCGAAATGCCTGTTGTGGGTAAAGACTGAGTGTTAAGTCCATTATGTAAGGGATTATGTTCGACTTTCTTTGTCCCAGCACCTTGCTGTGTCTCCCCATCGACTCGCTGGGACTCAGTGAAGGTCACAATCTGTGCCTGAGTCACCTATTGAAAACGCAGCGTAGCAGCACACTGGAGGTATAGCAAGGCTAATTGCAATTAGCATTGGTGTGGAAGAGAGGGTTTAAATGTTAAGGGAAAGGGTGCCATGGCAGTAGTTAAGGAAGTGACTTGGCGGGGGTGTTTTTGTACGGTATCTTCAGGAACTGTTTCCCTGAAGTCCACAGGGTGAAGAATGTTCTCTGTAATGTTGCCGGCAGTAATTTGCAGTCATTTCTGGTACAAATGGACACAGCTCTGTTCTATTTATGGAAGGTTCCTGTAATGTGTGCAGGTTCCTGACTGGCTTCAGAGAAGCTGTGCCCACTTACAGGGCTTGTGAACCCGGCCCGTGATCTCTGCCAGTCACTCACCAGGTCTGAGATACAAAGCCAGCCTGAAAGCTGTCAATATCTATGTCATTCTACCTGAAGGTTGCTACCTTGGGGCAAGCCCTGCAAGGAAGAAAAGTTGGGCATGCTCAGACCAAAACCAGTAACATTGAAGTACTTAATTTTTTTTCCTGGAAGATTCGTCCATTAACTTTAACGAAGCTTTTTCTAGGCTTACCGGTCTGAAGAGAGCTATTAAACAAAAGAGAGAGAGTTTGCTTGCCAGGCATTTTCTTTGCTCTCTCAGTTCTGTTTCTTTATGGCCAGAGAAACACTTTCAGCCATATGTCTTTAAAGCAATGCTAACACTTAGTGACCAGTTAAGTAAATCCCACTTGCTAAATTCTTGTGGCTGCATTATGCTGGGAGCCTTAGACTAAGGGCCTTGTTCTGTCACTGCTTGTTTTTTTCCACGTTAGATGAAGTGACTTGGATGGGATACACAGATTGGTGATGCAGGAGAAATCCTTGTCTGCCACTGAAAGGTGGTACAGTGCAAAACTATAACTGTTATTTTCCTCTTCTGTAAAAGGTAAGCCAAGAAACTTGTTTGATTTCCTGGACCTTGGGCTAACGGAGCAAAGCCTGGATGCAAGCCAGGCTCTAGATGGCCTTTGCTTGTGGCTTCCACTCCTGAAGTAGGAGTGAGAAGATTTGTGCAGGATGTGCTTTCTTAGGCCTCTTCACTTTGCACTTGGACCAGTGGAATTAGAAAACTAGATGGCAGTGAGCCGCTTTGGATGGAGTGTCTCACCTCCGTGGCACCTGCATTGCCCCCTTCCCATCACAGTGGGTGGACGTAAGTGTCCCTAAAAATCTTACGGCTTCACGTTTGGAATTCCTGAGCTTCCTCGGGACAGAAATGACGACTGCTGATGTCTTCCTCCCAGACCAAAGAGACAAATGAGGCCCACGACCATTTGCCTGCCTTCTCTGCAGGGTGCGTGTCCCTCCCAGAGCCCTCGCACTTACCAGCCCCCGACTCGCCTCACAAACACCGAGGTACCACTTTTATCTTTTACTCTTCGGTGGGATTAAGTCCCGTGCCTTCCGGATGTGCTCCAGTTCAAGGTGAGCACCTAATCTGTACCCGTATCGTCTCTGTTATAACCTTGCCAAAAAATGCCCAAGATTTCTTTGTGTACCATATCTCTGCTTTCAGTTACAAAAGGCGGTTCAGAAGTCCTAGCTCAGGCGTTCTGGCCTTATTTCTCTTACAAATTGCTTATATGGATTTCTCTTGCTGGAAAATTAATTGACCATACAATAAACTATTTTCCCTTGAGCAGGGACTATTCTGTTTCCTATGACGTTAGAGCAGGCTGTCTTTGGGCCAAATATTTAAAGGTATTTAGGTGCTTAAAGATGCAGGTAATGTGAATTTTCCGAAATACCTAGCTGCCTAATGCACAGCGATTTCAGTGGGAGTTGCCATCTAAGAGCTTCTAAAAATCCCACTGTGCACCCATCTGCTTCTTTAAGCACCTGAATTCCTTTAAAAAACAAGTCCTTCCCTCCATCAGTGGAGACAAATTTTATTTTTCTTAATGTAGACAGAGCTTCTTAATACAGTTTCTTGGATGTTGCCTGCCACCTTTAACTTATTTTCATTGTTTTGATTATGATGTCAAATCTAGTTGATGATCATGTTTATGCAGTTCCAAGCGGAGCGTGGGCACACAGCATCTATCCTTTATGACATGAACTTGGCACAGCATCTAATATTAATAAATCAGGGCTAAGAGGTTTGTAGGCAAGCAAACTGTCAGGAAGTTACCGCAACTTTTGCAGTGTATTAAGTGATCTGTGTTTTGTTCTAACTTTTTAAACCCTCTTTGAAAACCAGTATTCTGTTTCTCATTAGTCAGTCTTTGATCCAGTGAAAATATCAGTCCCTTGAGTTAATATTTCATCTGACTATAGGGCCATGTAATTTGCTACGACACTAAGTCAATAGGTCTCTGCTGGCTTACCCCAGCAGGACTTGTATGTGTAGGCAAAAAAATCTCTGCAAAACATGAATAATGTGGATCTAATCAAGAATTTATTTCTTTGGTTAACCAAAGGAAAAAAGTGGAGTGTGAACATCAGTCCATCTAGGCACAAGAGGAGCTTGAGGGAAAGAAAACATTTCACTTTGTATCAATTCACATTCTCAATTTAATACATAAACAAGAGTGTCAGGACATGTGCATCTTGCAGAGCCACAGAAATAGCAGTAGATTGATTTATCATTATCTACCGGCTTAGCCATCCTATTCATGTGCTTTCTATTATAATGTACTTGGAAAGCTCAGACAGTCCTTCTGCATTAACCTCCACCTTCCGTCGTCATCCTTCCCTCTGGCCGCCCTGTGCTACATTCTGAAATTTTAATTTCATTGCACAAGGTGCTATAGAATGAAAATAAACATTTGTCTGTGGAGAGTTTGCTGAGTCTAGAATATTCAGTTTGGCTTAAGCAAATTTAAAAACAAGCAACCAAAACTGTGCTTTTACTTTTTAAGGCTTTTTCGGGAATATTTCATTCTGTGATCTCCAAAGGAGCAAAGCATTTACGAATATGCATTAATCCTCACTGGGAATTGATCCAGAGCTTGTTTTAAGCATATGCTTAAGTGGTTTGTTGAACTGGGGCCATAGCTGCCCAGGCCCATCTCTGGCTGAGCTTTAATTGAGCAGTGTGAACATTTGAATTCATTTACTTGTACTTGTGGCTATATTCATTTACTTGTACTTGCTATATATATATTTTTTTAAATAGCTGTTGATGAGATTTGTAAGAATTTGTGCACATTTCGTATTTGGATCCACTATGTGAGAAAAGGTCAGATCTTTAATATAACTTTGCAAAAAAAAAAAAAAAAGATCATCTTTAGTTCAATACCTGTCCGATACTGTGTTTAAAGGACAAGTAAATATTTTGTTCTGTTTTCACCAAGCTGCAAAAAGACTTAGATCTGTGTTATGTGGTTTTTGATCCTTGCTTGGTTTTTGTTTGGCGAGTTTTTTATTTTATTTGCTGGCTTCCACTCCTCTCTTGGATGTGTGATGAAGAAGAGCCCTGTTGTAGAGGAACCTCCTGCTCTGGTTGATGTGTTAGCACATCACTGACCGCTGCAGCTCATTCATGAGTTTTCAGCTCTGACAGGTTGAATGCCCAGAGTGGTCACTGATTAGACTGCCACTCCTAATATTCTCATCCCTGCAGTTATCAAGCAGGAAAATAGTGACAAGTAAATCTAAGCAGCGTGGGAAATGCAGAGTCTGAGAAACCACGGACTTGTAGCATCTTATGGCATTTGCTGAGACTGCAGTGGCATTCGGTGTGATAGCACGATAGTCTCGATCAGAAAAGGAACCACAACCTTGGCAAAGAGAAGGCAATTCGCACATCGCATTTGCAACTTGTACGTTGCCGCACGCTGCCTTAGGGGGAGGAGAAGAATTTCAGAGTCCTGGGTGATTCCTTTGAGCTTGGTTGTTTTGTGTTCAGTTGTGCTAGTGAAGAGATCTGACCCTGAAATTTCAGGGCCACCTCCTGAACTCCAGAATCTCTATTCATCAAGACAAAACTCTTAATAAAGTCACTGAGAGTTTTCCTCAGACTTAGGCATATTAGAATTTGATGATCCCTGTATTTTTTTCAAGACGGTTAAAGCGAATTTATCACTGTAAATGGGGATTTCAGTCCTGATGGAAAAAATTCTTTTTTTTTTCTGGTTTTAAAGTAGAGGAACTAGGCATCTTACTGCTTAAGCACATTTTCTGACTAACATGTAAAATGAGATTTTATTTTCGTTTTTGTTTGGGAAAATTTCTTCTTGCACCTGGTTTTCTTTCCCATTATTTGTGCAGATTGGGGTCCTGCTCTTGCCATTGTCCTGCCTCCTTGATGAATATCCAAGGAACATTTTAAATTCCCAGACTCCATAAATTCTCTGGGCCTGTCCCGGAGGCTGAGATGCATGCAGTTGGTCAGGACATTCACCTGGGATGTGATGAAGCCAAAATCAAATCAGGTAAAGCTCGAAGTTGAATCTGGGTCTCCTGTGTCTCGGGTGAATACAGTAATGTCTTTATTCTCCATAGCTTTTTTTTTTTTCCCCCCTGCGAAAAGTCTGTTAGAGTTCTGAAAAATACTTCTTTGACCTTCTTCCTACTGAAAAAAGAAAATAAAGGGCAGGGTCCCATGAGTCAGTATTTTGCAGTGAAAAGTTTTTGTCAGAATACTCCTGATTGGTTGTAGATGTTTTCTTAAAAGCACCTTTACGTAGGCTCTAGTCTAAAAATATAAATTCTCCTTAGAATGTGGGAAGTGCCGTGTACCTTTAACAAACAAGGAACATGCTGCTGAAGTTACACACATCTGAGCTGGGTGATCCAATAAATGTGTTAACAAGCAGAAATTAGGAAAATAAACTGCATTTATGACCCAGCCTGGTAAGTGTATGTCCCCTGGCCATGGTGAGCACTTCCTTGTATTTCTTTCCTGTCTTTTTACCGACTCCTCCGCGCTGTGTTTTTAAGTTCCCCGGCGTAGTTCCGAATGTAGCTCCAGGAGAATGAGTCCGTTCCCTGTCCTCTGGGTACGCGTTTATCCACAGCCTCGAGCAGGGCTGCGCGCAGCTGCCCTGGTGACTGGGGAGGAGACGCCGTGTACCCGTGCACACTCCTGTGCTTCCCCGTCGTGTCGCAGGGAGTTTGAAAGCCACATTGGGCCGTGCTAATGGTAGGCAGAGAGCAATTCTGCGTGTTTTACCACACGCAGAGAAACGAGCTCTGTACTCCTTTGAAAGTAGCAATACTTTGAACTCCAGATGGAGCTGGTGAAATCTGTGAACATCTATTTTCTCTTGGAAGTCGAGGACTTTGGTAAGAGCTGGGTGCCAGTGTCCGAGCATCCGTGTTTGATTCCACGCGCAAGTGAGCAGCTGGATGTGTGGCTCTTGCGTGTGTGGACATGAACCCCGTTATAGCACCAGTTAGTACCCAGGCTTGGTGGAAGAATAAAACAAAGAAAAAAGCTAATAATTGGTCTTAAGAAGTTTTGATGTGAGTTAAGTGTTAGCAACAACTTTCCTGTGTTGTAACCAGCAATACTCCACTTTTTTATATTTTTGGGGTGGGGAAGGAGGATGTTAAGCATTAGATATGTGCAAAATTCCCCATGTTTAGTATTTAGGCTAACCCCATGGTCCTCATGAAGTCAGTCTGAAAAATTCTCACATCTCTTCCCCCAGGTTATGTGATGTGCTCCATTGCCTATCCTGCCCCTTTGCTCCCTACAGGTCATCATCCTTTCAGCTCTCATCCCTCCACTCCCCCTCCATGAGGGAAGGAAGGGGAAGCCAGTGACCAGGGTGGAAATCCTCAACTTGAGTTGAAAAAAGAGACAAAGACAGGGTCAAGGTAATTGGTAAAACACGGCAGGTCACAAATATACTGCTTGTATAAACCCTTTTTTTTTTTTTTTTTTAATTATCCAGCTGCATAGAGGGACATGGGAAAAAATATGTATGGCTTTTCTTGACTTTGTGACCATATATAAAGTGCTATGCTATCCTTAGAGGGGAGACTGTATAGTAAAAATTGTGGGGGTTTTAGTGCAAGAGAATTAAATTAGAAGTGGGAATAATAACAGCGTAGAATGTGATGATGGTTTATCTTGTACTTCCAGCTGTTGCACTGAGAAGGGAGGGAGTCCCGTCTGCACACGCCTCTTGCCCAAAGTGTTTGGAAATTTGGACCCAGGTGGCTGGATTCTCCCACAAAAGCTCTGCTGCACACAAGGAACGTTTCAGGATACTGTTGCAAGCGTGAATGCATCCTTAATTCTGTTTTTAAAGACAAATCATTTCAAGTAGAGTGCATAGAGCTCATGACACAAACACAGCTGGATTTCAGTGGCTGATCTGAAATATTCACAGTCCAATATGGTAAAAGCAGATGTTGGATTGACGATCATCATAAATGTGAATGATCACATCAGAAATCCCATATGTAGTTTAGTTGAGAGCAGCAAAGCCTACCTAGCCACCCTTGATTGTCTTCTGGGGTTAAAAATATTTGCTTGCACATCTAATGTTAGTCATCACTCTTTTTTTTTTTTTTTTTGGTATAGATTATTATAAACCTTAAAAAGGTTTAGATGCAAACTGTGATAGGGACTGAACTGACTGTCTTAATCAGAAATATTTGGGTTGAAATGAAACATTAAAAAACTGTTTAAAATGTTTAATATTGTCATATTTTGTGCATAGTATGCACTGATGCAGAGGTCAGTGGCATCGAATTTAATGGGTTGATCATTAAAAGACATCAAGCATCTGTGCCTTCTGCTGAAGTACCTAGAGGCTGCAGAACTTCTGACACCTTTGAAGAAATGTAGCTGAGGCAAGAAAAATGTAGCTATACAGGTGAGTCAAGGGGTCCGTACAAAGGTCACCTGATTTTTCAGAGGTTTTTGGTTTCCACAACACTCTCGCTTTGAATGTGAGTTTTATTGGTGTGAAAAGTGTGTGTTTGACCTTCTTTATGTATTTGCTTATGAGTGTATCCACAAAGTGGAGGATGTTGAAAATTATTTTGGATTCTTAAAGTAACAATGTGACTGTCTCCCAGAGCAAAATACTTCCAGACTCAACAGCTGGGACGAGAACGTCTGCAGAAGAAAAACCCAGGCCATGTCCCCTCTCCCCTCTTCACAGGCTCATTGATTCCTGCACATTCAGATCTAGAGGACCACGTTCTGTTCTTGCTGCCGCTCCCTGGTGCAATGGTGCGCTGAAGGGGTTACAACTCTCCCGCAGACCAAGGGCTCCAAACAGGGGTAACAGAAGGTCAGTTTAGGCGCCGTGTGATTTTGGAAGGAGGTGATAAGTCCTCGGTTGGAGTTGCCTTCCTTGCAGCTCTCTGAGCTACGGAACTGTTCACCATTTCCCCATCCACTTCCACAACTGGAGGACACACAAGTGAGCATAAAGCTCCCGGTTCTCGGGACTGTCCCTTTCTGTGTTGCACTTGGTGGCAAGGTGCACCCTACGAGGTGCACCTCAGAACTCTGTTTGTGATACTCTAGTAGAACCATTTCCTGATCAGTAAAATAGCTAGTTATGTTAAACTGTAGCATTCATCATTGCCTCAGAAACAATCTGTTGTTACAGGAGCTTTCACAACATTTGCTTTCATGAGGATTTTAATGCAGAATCCACATTTGGGAGGGAAGTGAAGAAAGGGACTACAGTGTGTGACCAAAGATGAGTGAAAGGTGACAGGTAGAAGATTAAGCAATCAAGGAGACAATTATGTGTGGGCTGAAGGTAGAATCCTCATTCCAGGCAGTGGAAGAAAAAGAATCACAGAAATTCAAGACAGAGCTAGACCAATGAAAATTGTGTGGGCCACAGTGTTTTAAAGAAGGTGAAACAACAAAAAGGAAAGAGAAGTCTGGGCAGAAGGTGAGGAAGTTCTGAGGAAGAGCTGGAATAATCCACGTGCACGAGGAAAAACGCACAGGGGAGCATGGATGGCAGGGAATGTGTATGTTTTTATGTTACAAAATGGATGTCCTTAATTGAGCTATCTCAGAGTTCAAAGTGACTCAGATTTTAGGTTAATTTCCTTTCCTAAAAGAGGATTTTATTTCTGCATAGGCAAACATTTAATATCGTAAAGAAGAAAAAGCAAGTGCTTTCCTTGGAAGGATGGATGAAACATAAATCTTGAGCAGAACTATAAACTGTTGAGACAAGGCAATTTTGCTGGATTATGTAGCTCATATCAGATAGCAATAAATCAATCCTTCAAAGACAAAAGACTATAGAAAGAAGAATAAACCAAAGACTCTCCAAATAACAAAGGCCAGATACACAAAAGTAACTAAGGAGCTGAAGAGGCAAATAGATGCCTGGCAGGATTTTAAATGGGATCATTCAGCACAGACACTCATCACCTGCTAGTGATTATTGGCATCTTCGGGCTCCTTCAGGCCCAGACACTTCCTTGACTGAGGTTAAAATTCCCATCAGCATCAGGGAAAGTAACTCATAGCCTTAAAATCTGCATGTTTGGTATAGCATCCCTAAGGTAAATGGAATTTACCTAGTCAATGGGTTTGACGTATTGTGAGCATTGACAATACACTTTTTTTAATACAATTCTGTCTTTACTCACTTGGGTCATCCCACTCAGAAGTGAAGTTCTGCACATATTTACCTTGCTTGCTGATCCAGGCCTGGCTTGATGGAATAATACATTTTGAGGAAAACTGTGGCTTACTGGGTATGATGAAAGAATTCTAGCAGCGGGTACCAGCCACTAATGCTAGTTAATACTCGCTTGCTCTCACAGTTTGGAAATTAATTTTCTCTACTGCAAATTCCTGAGTTTGGGGGTGGGGGGACAGGAGATGACACAACAAAACCACCAACATTCCAGTGCTGTAAATAGCAAAATCCATATCACAGTCTATAGCTGTGCCCTGTAGTCCCAATGCCTTATTGTTCAGATCATCCAGACCTATTACAGCATGCTGTAGCATGTTCCTAACTTGTACTCCTTGGCCTTCTCCCAGTGAAAATCAGAGTACGAAAGATGATTAAGACTTGGGACTCATCCTGACATGCAGGCAGAACAGTCACAGGAGCTGGGAAGTGTTTCCTGGGCCAGAAGTACTGGGGACGAGCTTTTAAGCTGAGCTTTGCTATGCTGGTGCTTATATTCATCCAGTATCAAATATGGCTGGTTGGCTTGTTGATACTAAATAAAAGGCTGACTCGAGTCTTAAGCTGTTGAGGGTGTCTGCAGGACATAGGAAGGACAGGAATCCCTTTTTAAATCAGAATAAATAAATGTAATATGGATAGTAAGTAAGAGGAAAAAAAAGAAGAGAAATTGCTGTACATTTAAAAAAAAAAAAAGCAAACAAATATTGAGGGCACAAGATCTTATAATGACTGAGAATTACTAGAACATGCCAGACATGGTGAATAAAAGGCAAGCAGGCAATGTTACTGCTGGAACAAGCAGAGATGTGAAAAATCTAGGAAAATTTGCAAGTCTTTATTTGCCACTAGTCTGACAACAGATGATGATGACATATCTGTGAACATATGTTACAAAAACCCGCTATGCAGTGATAGGGTCATTGAATATTTTTAGCTCCAGTTCTGGTTCTGGTTGGCCTGTATATCATCTTGAGTTCGAAAGAGCTGTTTAACTCAGTCTCTCCACGGAATATTGTTCCACAGAATAAGTGCATTTATTCAGAAAGGAGCCCTGGCATTTGAATACAATATAATTATGATTGCAATCCAAGCCTATACAATTTTAGGTTTGCTTCGTCACAGATTTATATTCTGTTTGCTTGGACTTTGCACACTTACAGAGTTCAGCTGGAAAAGAAAAAAAATCAGAGCGCACTTCTTACAAGTGAAATGGTACTTCTGTGAGTGGTTCTTTCAAGTCCCTCTCCCCTTTGGCACCAGAGAAGTGCTTTTTTTCATTTCATATCTTATGATGTGCAATGCTTAAAACAGGGCAGCATGGAACACCATAAAACCAAGTCTTCCTGGCTTAGTTCAAAATACATTTATCTGTTTAAAAAAGAAAAAAAATTCTTTTCCAGAAGCTTGTCTATACATTAAGCCTGCCCAAGGGCACATTTGATGTATGCTTTCACTATTTACGTGGCTTTTATACACAACTGCTTGCTTTGGTATTGACTAAAAATAAATTTTTTACCAATTAGGCAAGGACTGGACAGTGAAGCATGATTGTCCACCTGCTATTCCTGATAATCTTTCCTTAAATAAAACACCTTACTGATGCATTCCTCTCCACACATCCCTCAAAGCACGATTATTCAACTGAGGAAATGTATTTCTGATCTCATTGTTTACTCTCTGCTCTTACTGCTAGTATGATCCCATTTTTTCTCCCTCTTCTTCTTTAATTACACTCCCCCAGTTAGGAAGGAAGGAAAAAAAAAAAAAAAAAAAAAAGGTAGCCATTTGTGAATGGCAAATCAGTCCATGGGGGCTGCTTGAATTTTAAGGGCAGCTGCTGTTCAATGTATCTGGTGTGTCACTTTCTGTTTTGTGCTACTGTTTTATTGCTGCTGTGGGAATGGAGCAAAAATAGCGGCTACTGCAGTTCTGTTGAATAACCATCAACATGATTCTAGCCGATGTGTCAGTCCCTCACTGGGCAAAAAAAAAAAAAAAAGGTCCATATTTGATATCCACTGCCCTACCCTGACCTGTAAATGAAAATAGTAACATGCTAAATAGCTACGGAAAAGCATGATGAGCTAAAAGGCTCAGCTGATACACATAGGTGTGTTTGTGCCGCTATGCATGCGTGGGTGTGAGAATATACGCACATCTCCAGAACGGTTGGTGTAAGTAAATAATTCATAAGGTGCATGCAGCGTATTTAAACGTTAAATACATTGGCTTTCAAATTCAGTGCAACTATTGAAACCTGCGTTTGGCTTCAACTGCTGCACGTTTAAAGCGAAATCACTAGCAGTCTGCAAATGCTGAGTAAAAATTACACAAGCCCCAATTATTGACAGACCACCTAAGCTTGCCAGCTTTTCCCTTTGTGGGGCTCAGATTCATCTTCCTCCCACGCAGGACTGCTGCTTGTTTCAATCTGAGTGTAAAGTCTTGACACCAGAAGTGCTGACTCATGAAACGGCAAGGAAGGAAAATTTCTGTCGCTGCTGCGGTGCCTGAAGTCGGGTGGATTTACCCCACCGCGGCTTCTCCTGCCCTCCTCGCGTCTGCCCTCCGCAAACCCGAACCTGCCGCTGGGGAAGAGCACAAAGGTATTAAACGCATCTAATAGCTGCTGGTTGACACGGTTCGGTGCCGAATCCATCTAGACTGGTTTACCTCTCCTTTCTATTCACCAGCAAAAGTTTGTCCTGCATCAAACCAGGCTGGTCACGTACAGAGTCTAAACGCGCTTTTGTTCTACCAAAGGCGAAGCGGCGACGTGCCCGCTGCGCTTTCCTGAACCGGCTGGTTTTCCCCAACAGATGGCACTGCCTTTCTCTCGTAGTTAGCCAAAAGTTTAAAAACATTTTGTTAAAAATAGATGCCCCACATTCTTAATTGGCAATCCTTTTTCTATTTATTGTTAGGCACAAATCAAATGCTGTTTAGCTCTCAGGCAAGCTCGATGCACGATACATAAAAGCATAATGTAAAACACCCAGATATTTTCTTACTCTCTTCTCTATCTGCTTGTTATACCGGAAAATACTGAACAATTTGTGTTTTGTCACTAATATCTTCAGAAACTTAGTTATAATAAAATGTTATTTTTGCCATTATGAAGATAGACCCTTTTTGTTCAGTCTTAAAACTTGCAACGCAGTCAGACGTCCAAGCCCACCGGAAGCCCCATTCTCACATAAACGAAGCTGATACTATTCCAGCATCTCTGGAGCTTGGCTACATTTATTGGGGTGCTTAAAGCCTGTGGCCCTTATCCCGAAGAAGGCTTGGAAATCTCTTGTTCTGGCAGGTCTCTCTCGCACGAGGGGATGGAGGTGCCCGTGCCGGCTGGGTCTGCTGAGCTGCGGTCCCTGCAGCGGGGCCCTGATGCCGGTTCTGAGGTCAGGACGGCTCGCGGCCTCCCTGGGGTGAGCCCTCTCCGCAGGGGCTGGGAGCGTGCCGCGGGGAAGCGCGATTCCACCACGGTTCCCCTCCGACCCTCCCCTGGGTCCCCGGGGTAATCCCCGGGGTAATTCGCTACAGCTTCTTGCCGGAGTCTCCTGATGCCAGCTCGGCTCTTGTGGGGAGCGGGCGGACGCGTCACCGGGGGTGAGCCTTCCTCTGCGCTCTCCTCAGCGAGCTAATCGTTTCCCTGGCCTCTTCTGGGACCCGTTTCATTTCTGCAGATCCTTGGGCTGTGCTGAGCAGAAAGGCCAACTCACCCCTTTACAAAATGGAATTGTAATGGCCTCACTGTTTCCTAGTTTAGTCTGTACCTAGTCTTTCTTTTCCTGGTCGAGTTGTTTACGGTGGAGCAGAAGGAACATGTTTTGTTTTGCTTTATTTCTTTGCCTCTTGCACACGGACAGATTTTTCGGCCAGCTGCCCGCAGTTTTACGCCTTTCCACCTCCCCCCACAACGGTCACAAAATTCAGCGTAGGGCCTGATCCGGAGAAGCATTTCCTTTCCCTGCCCTCCCGGAGCTCTTCCAGCCGTGTCAATAGCACTGCCCACAAACACGGTTTTGTGTCTGCGCGAGGCCGGTGTCGGCGCAGGCCTTTTAGCACAGATGCATGGGAGTCATTCTTCCCGAGACGCATTCACACGCGTCTCTCCCAGTGACCTTCACTTGCCGCGTCTCTGCCTATTTACTTCGTTTATTAGGTCCCTCTGAAGTGGTTCATAATATTCTCATAATATTGGACAAGTCTCAATAATTGTATCAAATTCAATGTTATCGGCTGGATTTTGAAGCCCCTTCTCCTGTTTGCTAACACATTAAACAACGCTGTACCTAACACAGTTCTTTGAGTCACCTCATTGTCAAAGCAATTGAAAGCCTTTTCTTCTTCCTCTTCTTTGGTGATTTTTACTTCCCAAGTTGGTTTTGTTCCCTTTGTCACTTTTTGTGATGAAGGCTCTCAGCTGTTTTTCGAAAGAGCAGTAGATTAATCAGATATGCTTGCACTTGAGGCAGTTTTCTTTTAAAAAACTCCGCACTATTTTCTCTCCTTTATCTAATGATAATCTGGTTGTTTTCATACTTTATTTTTGGTTTCAGAGTTTTGTTTTCCTGGTGAAGGAGTAAGGTTCAGTAGGCTGCAATTTTCAAGGCTAGCTCAACACATTTTTTTAAAGCCAGTATTCATATAGCAGCTTCCAGCTCTCCAGCAGCTGATGGTAATGAGCAAGGATGTAGGGTTTTTAATTAGTTCTTCCGACACTTCCTTGAAAATATTTGCATGCACGCAAGCCAGTTCTGGAGATCTGTTGCTCCCAAACACAAACGTTGCAGCACTTTCTGACTAGAAAAGAGTCTTCAATACTGATTTATTTTTCTTACGTGGGAGAATAGATGTGCTGAAATAACATTTTAAAATCCTTTTTTGAACGCAGGTGTAAACAAAATATTTGGGATCTTCGAACACGACATCCTTAAATGCTCATTTGTTCCTCCTTCAGCCCTTCCGCTTCCTGGGTATGTGTCTCTGTCTGTGTACGTGTATGAAAGAATTACTCTTTTTTTATTTTGACTGCTTGCTTGTGAATTTTTTTCACGGACCTAATTTCTATCCTGCGTTTTTTAAGGCAGTAGCATGTGTATTTTTGTGTTGGTTTCAGCTGATGTGGGTTCTTCTGTTTTGAAAGCTAACTGGTAAACAGCTTACCGTGTAAACATAAACATTTATTTTTCCTTGACTTCTGCTTCCTCTTTGTGTCAAAATATCCATATGCTAGTGACTATATTATGATTTTGTGGCTTTATGGACGTTAAGAACACCCAGTGTTATTTCTTGCATCATGCCAGCCATGCGATTTCAGCCCCTAAGTCCCAGATGAGCTGCAGTGTATCTTTTGGAAAGGCGTTCATTCTTGCTGAAAAGACATCAGCTTATTACATCCACTGCTCTCTAGCAGTTAATTTTAACCTAATACTTACTTTACCCTTTAAAACAACAGACACGTTTTTTTTCCAACCTGCATTTGCCTACTTTCTCTTTCTACTCATTAATTACTTCTATGCCTTTGCTGCCTAGTTGAAAGGCGGCTGCTGTCAGGACTAGCCCTTCCCAGCACTTCCCTGGCACTGCCATGATTTATCTCTGCTTTTTTTTGGGGTGGCTGTCTGCAGTTTGTTATGCGCAGGTAAGGCTTCCACTATTTCAAGTAAGTCAGTGACTCGTTCTTGATTCCCCGGCAATATTCCAGAATCACAACTAATTGAAAATTGGATACCGGAACTGGACATAGCAATGCTGGTCCCATCAGTGATACATACCTGCAATATCATGGTCTCCTGCATAATCATGCAAGTATTGCATTAACCTTAGCCCACAGATTGCATAGGGAATTCATGGCAAATTGATTTTCTGAAGTCCTTTTCAGTGTCGCTGCATTTCAGGATATGGTATTCTGTGTTGTTAGTGTGACCTACATTCTCTCTCTTGACATATCTGACTTTGTGTCTGCCTGTGTTAAAACATTTTAAAAATATTACTTCATTTTACAAGCTGATACAAATAGCACATTATAACTGACCAGTCCTTCTCTCTCCAATAGCATACCTTTAAAGTAGCCAGTTTAAAATATACGAAGTCTTTGTCACTCCTGGACAGATAAATATATTTCCATCAATTCCTGTTCTGAATGTAGTCAAAAGGGTTTTTTAAAAAAGTAGTAGAAACACTGGGAATACTACTAGATGCACCCATATTCAGATATGATAATCAATAATAGTGCTTTTGTCAGGTTTTAATATGTTTTACCATGTTATACATTTTTAGTAGTGTTGTTTTTTTACAGAACGTAATGCAAAAACTTTCAAAAAATATGAATTCAAAATGCAAGTGCAATTATTTTTGACAACAAAAAAAAAAATTATGTCAGGCTTGTTTAAAAAAAATGCTTCCCATATACTGACTAGGCATTATGCTCTTATTTTCCAACATTTTTTTTATCACAACCTGCGGTAACTTCTCCAAAGTGTCATCTTAGCCCCAGTTCCTAATCCAAATGGTTCTTCCACACTTTGTGAATTTCTCTGTGTTTGTAACTCCTACATTTTTTTCTAGAAAAAAGCTACTTTCCCCATCTTTTCACATCATCTACTCTGGAGATTATATTTAAGCCCTTTCCCAGATCACCTAAATTTAGATGGTTACCAGACTCTTTTTCTCCTCCTTCCCTGCATCCCTGGATGTCCCATGTCACAAGCCAACATCAAGACTGGTTACACAATCTTTCTTTGCCTTCTCCCATGGCCATACCCTGTGAACAGATCCCATAAACGTTTTCTAAAAATTCCCGCCAGAGAAGATTTTCCATGTCAGTCTCTTCTTCCAAGTAACAAGCGATAGAACAAGAAGAAACAGCCTCAAATTGTGCCAGGGAAGGTTTAGATTGGAAATTAGGAAAAATGTCTTCACTGAAAGGGTTGTCAAGCACTGGAACAGGCTGCCCAGGGAAGTGGTTGAGTCACCATCCCTGGAGACATTTAAAAGATGTGTAGATGTGGTGCTTAGGGACATGGTTTAGTGGTGGACTTGGCAGTGTTAGGTTAGTGGTTGAACCTGATGATCTTCAAGGTCTGTTCCAACCTATATAATTCTATGACTCTATCACCTCACACCAGCGTAAGTGTAACTGGAACCATTTGAACTTAGTATCTTGGGCTGCAGAACAGGGGATATGAGCTAGTCTTTGTCCCATCAAGAAACTGGCTTGCCAGTCTTGGCTTGCTAATCTGGTTTGCTAGTCTTGCACTAGCACTAGCAATATACAGGGTAGTATCTTCATCACTTCTATTGCAAAAGCAACTATGCTCCATTTTAAAGGTGAGAGCAAGAAAGAAGACTGTATGTATATCAAAAGGCTCTGGCTGGATGCTTGATGTAGATAAGGAGTCTTTTGTTCTCAGCTTGGACCCATAACAGGAATTTGAGGTAGCCCTGCTGGCAGGAGGGCCCTGGAGTCTGGCCAGATTTGCAGCTGTGGTAGAGGAGGGTTTGCATCGGCAGTGGGGTGGACATTCACTGGGGTTAGATGCAAGTTCTTTATTGCTTGAGAAGAAACACGAAATACTTATTCAGTAACAAGTAAGTAACAGCGCACTCTATTTTTCCATCTCTATTGAGAAGTATAGGGAAGGAAGTTATTTTCACACGCCTATTTCATGGAATTTGCCATAGCTACCTGTCAATTGACAGACGAACTTTTAGATTAGTAAAGCCAGCAGAACAAGAGGTGCCTGCTTAACCTGCTTGATATTTTCTTAATGATAACAGAGGAGACTTGGCATATTAGTGTTTCCTCGAAGAATATCCAAATGTCCACTGACTTAAAAAATCAAAGAAAACAGCAATGCTTTCAGTTACACTGGGCATGATATGTGGGAGTATGTTCTTGCATAATTATTGGCAGCTTGTCTGGATCTTTGTCACCTGCACAGGGTCTGCGCACCAGACAAAAGCCCGATTGCTTAACTCTGTAGGTCATTAAAGGTACTAATTCTTAAGGGTAGTTTGAAGAAGGCAATTCCAGATCCCAGTGAAGTCGCCTCAATTACTGGCTGTTAAATCGGTTACTGACTGCTGCATAAAAGCCATTTTTTTGAATGAGAAAGTTTTGTTTCACTAGGGAAAAAGAGTTAAGCGAGAGAAAACCATAATGAGGACGAGGCAGTTTGTGACAGCGCGTAGGCTGCATGCGGCTCAGCCTGTGAAGGCACTGCACCGGTTGCAGACTGCCACAGCCTCGCTAGGGTTTTGCCTCCTGTTAACTTAACCGTGAGTGCAAGCATGGTTCATCCCAGTGAAGAGGTGCCTCGATTCTGGTGTGAATGAGAGAGGAACGGCAAGAGTTTGCCAGCACAGGGCAAGCCATGCTGAGGAACCCAATTTCTGAGGTAGCTGCCTTGAAGGTGACCAGAGGCACAGCTGCCTCTAGAAGTGTCCTGTGAAAATATTGAACTCTTCAGCCTAAATGCACCTTAGTTTCTTGCCTTTGGAAGATCAAAAATGTTGTGCTGATCATGCATAAGAAAAGCAATCTTGTAGCTAACAGATACATGATAATGTATGAGAGGACATTTGTTCAGCTGAGTCACTTGCAGCCAGAGATAAGTGACAGTTCCAGCAAGTAATAAGCTGTCATGTAGTGTTTCTCAAATGCATGGATTTTCTGAAACCCTATTCAAGGGGTCAATAGCAGAGCAGATGCAATTGTCTGCTGTATCACAGAGACCTCGAGAGTCAGCTCTGCATTTCCCTTTATTTTTCATTCCCCTGAAGTGGTAAACTTCTTCGAGAATTTCCTCCCAGAGCAAAGAAGCTTTCACTAGATGTTGGGGAAAAGAACTGACTGTTTAGTTTTGGAAATTATCTTGTGATTATTTTTTTATTCCACCTATTTATTTTTTTGTTTTGTATCGTTCCTTGAGAAACAACAATTATTACTACCATTTGTTAGTCAATACTGGTTTAATTGTTATTTTGGTTTTTGTCCTGGTGCTGGCCAAACTTGCTAAGTACAATTTAGTCACAAGAAAGACCTGTCAAATCAGACTGTTAAAATCTGTGCCACGCACATTCAAGATGTGTCCTCATCTTGAATCTTGTCTTTGGTTGATTGCTGTCTTTCAAAGGGATAGAACTAGGAAAGGTACAGGGAAAGATAACAGTAAATAATCCAGACCCTTCAGAGGATCCACTAAGGGGAGAAAGAGAGATGTGCACAATAATGAGTGTCACAGAGAAAGTGATTAGGGAGTGACTAATGCATTGTTTCTGACAATACAGGACCTAAGGGGGTTCCAGTGTTATAATCACACAGGGAATTTAAAGCAAACTTTTGTCATGCAGGGCATAATTATTTTGTGGAACTCATTCCACAGGATGTTACGAGTTCAAAAAAATAAGATATATTATTGACGATAGGTCCATGGGGGACTATTAACATGATGGTACTGTGGCAAGCTCTAGTTCAGAAAGTCCTCTAAGCAGCTGATTGCTGGAAGCTGAGAGAGAGAGTATGCACAGGGATTTCTGATTTGTCCTGTTTCTTATTCTCGTCCTCTAGGAATCTCCTGCTAATAGCCCAAAGACAGGATACAGGGCAAGGATGGATTTCGGTCTGACTTACAGGGACGTGTTCATGTACACAGCTGGCTCTCCAAAAGAGCAACGCAGGCAGCAGAGGAGGCATAGGAACATAGGGTATGCTCACTGAATGAGCGATGTGGCCTGGTGATCTTTTTTAATAGCCAAAGAGCGCAAAGCCAAATCCACTGCAACTTCATGCAGTTCAGCTGGCCTCAGTAAAGCCAGTTTACACCAGCGCTAAGATACAGAGGTTGTTGGTGCCCTATAGGGAAAGTGTTTTCCACAGTGTGCCTGTAATCATGATCTCCTCACCATCCAGGCTGTGGGATCTGTAGTAGCATCCTCCCTACACACAGAGCCAGTCTTTCTACGAGGGGAATTCAGGGTGTACGGAGGAAGGTGCACAGCATCTGACTGTGCAGCTCAATTGCAGCAGGAGCACCCAAGGGGGAGGATGCAGGACATACTGTGGAGCATATATGATTGGCAGGATAGACCCAGCCTGTTTTGAGATGCTAAAGAAAGATGTGGCTACATTAACAAGATGCTGCAAGACCTGCTGGAGTAGGGACTTAAGAGATCACCGGTGACAGTTCGTATGTGCTCTTATCCTTTGTTAAATACAAAATATCTCCTCCTTACTTATGAACAAGGATTCAAGAAGGATTGTGTATGGAGGAGTAATCAGCATAGAAAAGCAATTCTATAAAGGGAGTTGCCATGAACAAATGGTAGAAATGCTTAAAGACTGGATTAAAGCTTCAGTAGCTTGGTAATATTGAGAAGTATTAAGAAAGAGGGGATGCTTTCGATATAGGACACGGTGTGTTAACAAGGCAAAGGCAAAATTATAGAGCAAATTTGGATGTGATATGGTGGAATAGAAGATGGGAAGGAAGTTAGGAGAAGGCAGTGGAGAGATTCAGAAGGGGTTATGATCACATCAGGCACAGCTCGCTGCCTGCTGTGTAGACTGGAGGAGGCAGTAGAAGTAAGAATTTGTTGAAATACAGGGAGTGACGTAGGCAGGCTGTATATTCATGTCTGGGACTGAGAGACGAAGGGGAAAGCTTGGAGTATCAATGAAGATGGCAAACGGCAAAGTGAAGATTTACAAGGCTTCAAGAATACTTTCAATCCCTGCCCCAGTGGTAAATGGGTGTCTGTCTACCCAGAAAGAGGAGCAGATGGACCTCCCTGTGTGTCCTGAGGTGAGGGAAATTGTGTTTTTCTTTTGGAAGGAGGCTTTGTGAGGTCAACAGTGAGTGAATAATAAGCTCATAAATGCCCCAGAAACACCAGGCCTCTGAAAGACTTGCTCTAGCATCAGGCAGAAGAGGACAGTGTTTCTCATCTGTTCCTCAATAAGGAGGAGAACACAGCTGTCTGTCCTGGCTCCGTCTAGAGACACAGATTTTCTTCTCAGAGAAGAAAAAATGTTTCTGCTGAGATACTTAACAGCATGGCATGAATTCATCTCTTACTCACAATTTAAATTCAGCAGAGACAGATAACGGGTCCCAAGTGGTTTAGTATCAGGTACAGGAAAGACTTCTGAGATTCTTTCACTTTGGCAACAATTGATGGGTAAAATTTGGTTTGTCTTTTTCTTTTTTGTTTTTCTTTGTCTTTTTGTCATTTGATTTGTCTTTGTTAAACAGTTTTTGCCCAATTAATTAGCCTTTTACAAAATAGGCAAGCAAATATTAATTGGTAAATTTCCTGAAAAGTTACTTATGAATAGCTGAGGTTATTGCATCTATACATTTTAGATATAAATAGTAATGTCATATTTGGAATTCATAACTCACATGCATCTAAGTATATCGTAACACCACTGAGTTACGAGAAATTATATGAGACTGGGTTTGAGTACTGTAAAAAAAAAAAAAAAAAAAAAAAAAAAAAAAAAAAAATTTTNAAAAAAAGTAGAATAGTTCTTCAACTACGCTCCTACCAGAAATGACAGATAGAATGTGATTGCAACAATTTCACTTTGAAATCTGCTAAAATGCATATGAAAATCATGACAAAACTCTCTGCAATAAATTCCACCTTGCACAGAAACAAATACTGACATCCACTGAAGTTATAGAAAAGAGCATGACTTTAATGTTAGATTTCTGTAATCACATTTGTAAGTCCCCTTTTGTACATCCACACAATAATAATGTCTGAGATTCCTACCCAGAAAGGACAGTGTCTCTCAAACCTTCTGTTCATTCATTTAAAAGCAATGTCAATATGTAGTAGCTGTCACTACTGTACATGCATCTCTCATCCTAAATTAGCACTTTGTATTATTGGATTTAATCTTGGAAGGACTTTCCAACAACCTATCAGATATTTAAAGAATGTACAATACACTTGTAATGATACAGGTCACTTATTTATTTAATTGTTGAAAGCCTGAGAGCCTCTTTCAGCTCCCTGTATCTATTTCTATATGTACGAATTATGAGACCTTGAATAATGAACGTGTTATTTAAATTGTGCTGTGACACTACATAATGCTGAGAAGTCATTTTCTACAGTTCACTATTCACATAGTCAATGGTGCTTGACTTGATTACCAGTGCCTCATAGCTAGAGTAGATATGGGCAATGTTTTAAATTTGTTAAAAATTGGTTAGATAAAATTGTCTTGAATGAAATAGAGTAGGTTGGAGAGCCTATTCCTTCTGATAGTTTCCTAGATGAGTCTTAATTGTCACACATAAAATATCCACAATAGATTACATTTTTTGCATAAAAAATAAAATAAAAGAGTAAAGGGACAGCTGAATGTTCTACCTGGGCTCTGCCAAATGGTAGTGGAGGAGGTGAACCTGACCTTCCATCCTGCCTTACAATCCTAAACCACAATTCAGGACAACTATGGTTAAGGAAATGTTGTGCCCTCACTTACTCTTTCATGAGTAAGGAAAAGGTGAGCAAAGAAATAAGTTCTTAGTATCCACTCTCTTCTCATGGGTCAGTTTACAAGGCAGATATCATGATTAGCAATGTTACTGTAAGTTATCTGCTTTCTACTGGGAGGAAGGAGGAAGTAGAGGACATTGTGTCCAATACTGGTCTGCACTACAGGCTGCTCTGCCTGCAGAGCTCCACTGGGCTGGGATCTAACGAGTGCCCCGGCATAGGCTCAATTTTCCTGGCAAAACTGCTTTTACCCTCCAATATCGATTTGCTCAGTGATGCTAGTTAGACTCACCCAGCAAAGTCACCATTTGTAGTATCATGATACATCCATGTAAGTGTTTTGCTAGTGTAGCGTAGGTGTATTCCTGTATGACAAAGCACTAAGATGTTAACTTAAAACATCTGGGAGTCTGGAAAGGACAGATTTTAACAGATGGGGAAAACAATGGCTTTCTGTGAGCAGCAGAACTACTGAAGCCTGGTTTGCTAGAGGTTGCGTGTTCCTTGTCACCTCTATGTAGGTATGGCCGGTGGGTATGGCATATGCTCTTAGCGACCACACTGCTCCTGAACAGCACGCATCCTATAATGTCTGAGTTGTCTGCCTTTCCCCAGTGGTGGCCACTAAATTGGGTTACTCTGCTCTGCTAAAACCTGTAGGAAGTTCATCGTTTGGAAGTTCCTACCTTCAGAATACAGGACATACTCGAAAGACAGTTCTGAAACACAGCTTTGTTTCAGATCAAGACAGGATCAAGCTGAAGTGTCATTGAAATTGGTTCATCTTTGGAGTATGCATCAGTTTCAATGAATTTTCTGGGGAGCAATAAAAATTTCTGTTGGAAACATTTTGACCCAGTGTCCATGTAGGTTACCAGTCTTTAGGTTTCACATCTATTTCTCACGGCTGAATAATATGCTGTGAGTCAGGGCTGGCTGTACCCATGTCACAACTCTTTTGCTTGCTCTCACATGTCTCCTCCTTCCTTTTCAGGCACATGGAAGAGACGTTGCTTGTGGAGCAACTGGTTTTGATACCCTCCCCCCTTGCCACGCATACACACACAGAGTTTATTTCATTCTTCTCTGTTACGTGAACCAAAGATAATCCACATGTTCTTGTCCCTGCACCTTTTTGATCAATTTAAATATCTAATGAGATCTTAACAAAATGAAAAAAAGGAATCTTCATTTCAAGATACTAGAATTCTTTGTGACATGGATTTGAAGCAGTTTATGATCAAATAGTATTTTTTAATTTGTCTTGATTCATGTGAGAGTAATTTGAATCCACATTAGTATTCTGTGAACTGATCATTAACACTTTTCAACTGATTTAGTAAACATATATTGCTTCCAAAATAAATAGAAACAGGAAAGGAGTACAGTTAGTGTAGCTGAGGCATGAAAACATACACATTAACATGCAAGGCAAAACTCCAGTGTTGAAAAGGGGCAGCACATCTAAGTTATTTTTCTAGATATGTTTTTGCATCTCCAGAGGATGCTTAAAAACAATAGACTAAACATCCTAAAATACATCTTTTAATAATGCTGCTTCATACTTCACTACAAAATGGTGTACGGACTGTAATAAATGAATAGGCACAGCTCCTCTGAAAATATTGTGTGGTCAGGAAAAGAAGACACGGAAAGCTGAAGTGCAAATCCTCCGAGGGGTTTGGCTCTGTGATAGCCAGTGAGACATTTGCACAGCCCTGTTTGGCACGTAGGGCTTCTCTAGGGGCAGAGTCTCTCTGCGTCCCAAACAAAGCCGAGGCCAGGTCTGATCCAGAAGCCATAAAGCTGTAGTAGCACATTGCTAAGCCCTCCTCACAGCTTGACCCTGTCCGTGCTGGGCGAATGCAGCTCTGTCGTGTTCAGATCAGTGCTGGCCCATGTCTGAAGGTATTTAACTCTGCGTCTCCTGCCTCCCGCGGACGTGCTCTGGCCTCCAGTTAGAAGCTATTGGGGTATGGGGAAGAAAACTTTTTTCTTTCAAGCTTCTCCACTTGCATGAAACTAAAAGGATTAATTGGACTAAAGAGACAGAGCAAGTGCACACCATGTTGGGTGAAGCCCTTCCCTGGGAGCGGGAAATCCTGATATTTATTCCTATTCTGTCACATGTTGCTGTGTTTCAGTTTACATAGAAGTAAGGACCTTTGGAAATGGCCTTTTTCCTCAGAAGTTGGTGTGCTACCTACTAGCTCTTGGGTAAAAGGATGAGAGAACCCTCCACCTCTGCCTGAAAGGAAAGGTAAGTGCCGTTTCTGAGGGATTTGCCCAGTTAGCTCACCTAACAGATTCTGCTCCACCTGTGAGCTACCTACAAGAATATCAAATTTTATGATCCTCACAGAGCTGAGGCATGAAAAAAATGCTGAGATGTTCAGCCCTGCTAACAGTATGAGGCTTTTGAGCGTTCCCCAAATCGTAAGCACACAGAAAACTAACACACTGTAAGTGCCTCTTTGCTTGGCTGACCAGGAGCTCAGAGGCTCAGCACTGAAACCGTCTCTGTTTCTTGCAAGGCTCAGCCTAGGCGCTTTCTGTAGACCTAGGTGTAAGTGTTTTGCTGAATCCTGTCTAACTAATGCTTTGGATAAAGCTAGGAATGGAGCACCTATCCCCCTGCCCCTGTGCCAAATTTAACCTTGGCCAATTTTGCGAGAGAGGAGTGTTTAATGCTGGGAAGGAATACGTTAAGCATTAGCTTGTACAACTCGGGCAGCGTGTCTCTCTGAAAGCTCCAAAATAATTCCTCTGTGAAAGCTATGGGGCTTTTTTGTGCAATGTAGCTCTCTAACAACTCACTTTGTGTGCAATGGCCATGCAGAAGGGAGGAGGACATCATACTTGCGTTTCTAAGACTTCTGGAGTGGTCCCCATGCTGCTAAAATTGACACTGTTTCAGGTGTTTCAGGACGGATGCTGACAGCAGCCGAGAAGCCTTTGGCACAGCTCAGGAAGAGAAGTGCAGAGGTGACAGTCTCCTTTACCAGCTAGCTGGGGCCAGTTCAGCCTGCACCACCTGCCAGCAGACCCAACTGCGCTAGGACAGCCAGCCCCTCCTCGTCTTTGGATTCGTCTGGACTTGAAAGGTACTGAGAAGATTTGAATTCAACCTTATGCCTCATGCTGGGAGAATGATTCAGCCTCGAATCTGCTTCTACTTAGACTATTTTGCTGTGATATCTTATAAAAGATCCTGTAGAAATACGGTAAATATCTGCAATGCCCCACTTTGGTCTGTGTTCTCTAACAAACCTCTCAGGGTCGATCTTGCCACAGTAAGGTGTATTCCAAATTTTTCTTTCTGCTCTGGCACATCAGCGCTAATGGAGTATTCCCTCCCTGGAGAAACCAAGCACCTTATTTTGAAATTTAAAATTCTGGTTCCATGTTCAAGCAAAGATTTTTTGCAAATACGGCAAACACTATTGCTGACTGGCAGCTATGTCTCAGCTGCACATACGGAAAGATGGAAATTTTTTGTGAAGAGGCACAAAGTGCTTCTTGAAGCAGAGATGTGAATTCACATCAAATGAAATGTGCACGGGGGGGGTAATTTTTTTTTTTTTTTGCATTGCATTATAGAAAATGGTTCGTTGTAGATTATAAATAGTAATGATCTGGATCACACTCTTGTGTATTCAGTTCTAATTAGAAATGCACTGAGCTACCAAAAATGATGCACCCAAGCCAGCTTCCTTAGGACTGCAGTTATCTTCTACATAAATACACCTTTAACCAACAGCATATAAAAAGAGCAATGATGACATCCAGAGGACAGATAGTTTAATCATAGGTACTGTAGGTATTCTCAGCAAATTTCCCGGGGATATATCCCTCACCTACTTTTTCTGTTTAAAGTCTGTTCCTATTAGATCAGTTATTGACAGCCTGCTGAGTTCCTCTAATTCTTAGTTTTTATGGAACTGACCTTGTAAAGTTGATTGTTTCACCCCCAGTGCAAAAATTATACATACAAGGTAAACTTTTATTAGTTTCATCATTTTTATGTGCACTATCATTCTATGTTATCACTGAATCCAACTGAAAAGTAAAGTGCTCCTTTAAGCTGTTGGTAAACTTCAGGTTAATAGCTGTCTGGCTTACTTCACCTGTAAGTGCTCCTACTGTGGAACCTCTCTCTCTGTGTAGGTTTTTATCTAATCTGTCTTAGTAACCTTCCATACTCTGGTTTGGCAGTTATTTTTGGTTTTGATTTTGTTTGCAACTGCAAGAATATTGGCCAGGTGCACCATATGTAGAAGTCACTACATAGAAAATCCTCTGAATTCCACAGAAATATCTATTGGAGGGGTGTCTATCTTATTGACAAATCTGAAAGAGATACATTACCAATGTTAGTCTGTTAAGCACAGCTCCACAATCAGAATTTAATTGAAGCATGTTAGCTATAATAGGTTCAGATATTTGTGTTCTTCAGCATTTTATGAATTCAGAAACAGATGGGCTATGACCAGGAAGCAGTGGAGAACAGACTGGCGTAAAGCAGGTTGGCTCTCTGACAAGTGCAGGTACAGCTGTGGTATGTATTTTATTCAGCATGCCCACCTACTGTATCAGCAGCCTGCCCTACCAGCAATTCAACTACAACTGACTTAATGAAGAGTAGAAGTAAGCATGAATCCAGACTTTCCATGGATCATAATATTTGAGAACCCAGAAGAATCAACATGACGGAAATCATGCCAAGTAATTTTTTTCTCCATCTTTACATGCAAGAGATAACAAAAGCATTGGCATTTTGAGGGGGGAACCCCCCCAAAAAATGTAATCAAATTATGGTATATTAAAACATTCCCCTTTTGGACTTTGTTAATTGCTTATTTTTAAACTGGGGAAAAAAACAAAACACCTTAGCAAGTAGTAGCTTATAGCTTAAATCATCATAATTGTGTCAAGGAACATGATGAAATACTGGCTGAGAGTACTTCTGTTAGTAAAAGAAGAGAGGTTATATGGATGGCAGAGGGGGCAGTTATTGAAGGTTTCATGCCAGAAATGTACAAAGGGTATTTTTTTTCTCCCATTTGTGCCAGTCTTTGCACCTCTGCAAGTCCCACGGGAAAGAAATTTCTATGGTTAAAGAGATGGTGGAAAAGAATCCTAGGTCTGAACGTTCCTTAATTGGAAATGTGGTATTTGCTACTTCATGCTTTTAAAAGAGGTGACTCTCTTTGTCTTTTGGTATTCCTTATACAACTGCTTAAATAATCTTGCGGTTAGGTATATTATACCTTTTTATCTCTATTTCTATATCTATCTAACATCATATATTGTAACCTGCGGTAACCTACAGTAACCCACAAAGTGAATTTGGAAAAACAACAACCCATAATTATTTTATATGGTGATTGTCTGACTTGAAATATTGAGGTAATTATCAAGTTAAATTCCTATGATCCCTGCAATTTCTACGAAACCTGGAGATGTCAGTACCTGAGTTCTGGCATGTCTCTTGAAGTAAAATTATACCACCTCAACCTAAGGTCATAATTAAAGATGTAACAAAGCTAAGTGAAAAATGGCTATACGATTTGAATGAAAAGCAGAATAATCCCCGTAATTATATTGTTTTCAAAATTAAACTAACTGGCCACAAATTCCACCATCCAGGAGCCACATACTGTGATCTGTAGGTGGACAAGACTCTTGTTGACGCAGCTGAACAAATGCAAACGGGAAGCCTGGGCTATGGGTCCAGGAAAGAGCCCACGGGACCACTTGCTTTGGAAGGCGAATGGCTGCTTCTTCCAGAACGCAGCAAAGACTTGAGAAAAGCCTAGGTGAGAGGGAGGGTTTATAAATGTAACTCAACTATGACTTTTGTTTGGGAGGCTGAGAAGTACTGCTGTGGTTTCCAAAGTGAGATTGTGGGACATATTTGCATAAATTACTTTTAGTTGTATCTGGATTCCTAAGAAAAAATTTAAACCACAGTGAAATAGTATTTTAAGTGTTCTGATGAGCAGCAGAGTATGCGACCTAATCTATATGTGTATCCGCACCTCTGCATGCGTACATGCATCTATATTGTAAACATATATGTGGACCAGTGCTTACCTTTGAAAATGAAATCTTGGAAGACTAGTATGGTTTTAATGAGCCTTCCACAGCCTTATTTTAAGGCTCCTTCCTTTTGTTGTGGTGCAGGTGCTGCAGCAGAGGAAGCCAGCAGGGTTCAAATGACAAAGACACGACTGGGAGTGCCACTTCAGGACAGCAAAGCGAAGAGCTGCAGCTCAGGAATTCAGTCTCACAGTGCAATTGTGCTAGCTGAGCTGTATGTGCCATGTATCTTGCTTACATCTTGGACTCTTGAAGATTTTCTTTTCTCTCATCCTCTTGTCCAAGCTTCACATTTAACCTTTGAGGCAGTTCTGAATGTATCCCTTCATAAATCGTAGTCCAGTAGCACTAACCTCAGGCAGCTCTTTAGTGTTTTTGACTCCCTTCTCACGCTGTTCCTCCCCAGGCTTCTGCTGGTCATTCTCATTTCTCTCCTGATGATTTTGTCACTTCTCTTCAATGTAAAGCTCAGGGGATCTATGAGACTGTACGCTGCGACTGTGTTTGTGATGTTGGGGCCTCTGCCTGATGCTACACTTCGCTTCATTTACCTTTCTCATTTCATTGCTTTCCCCATGTTCCAGCAGTGCTGCCTGCCCCCCCATTACTACTATAGGGCTGACGTACTGTCCATCAGATCCTGTCCCCTCCAGCTTCCACCAAAATATGTTACCTTTCATGTTGGTGACTCCCTCAAATACACTAAATCTTCTGTGTCCTCTAGAATTTTTTCCGTTTCGTTTTAAATGTCCCCTAGCTGTTCCGATGCTGAAAAAACACCTCTGGACCTACCGATCCTTCACAAGCTTTTTAAAACCGTTCCCTGGTATTTCTTCTGTCAGCATTTTTACAGCATTTCAAGACTAGTTGGTGTCACAAAAGGGAAGAGTATTTCACAGCGAGGGTAAAATACTACAGTCAGTTCCATACAGGCTTAGTTCTGAAAAGTCACTTAAGCAAAGTGTGATGTTGGATGAAGGGATTAAGTGATGGCTCTTTGAGATTTGTCCAGACACAAAAATGTACCTAAGCTGTAGCTCAACATTTTTTTCAGATGACAGGAAAAAAATAATCTTTAGGTATGGGGCAGGGGGAATATAATGCTGTCAGCTCTCAGGTAGAGAAATGGTCTCATCCAAAACCCACTAGAAGAGACTCCATTCTAGAGCAGCAGTTTCTTTGCTGCTGAGGTAGTGAAGGATGAGTGCCCTGGACACTGGCACCCAGCTATATTGACAAAATATCCCTTTGCTGATAGAAATACTGGAATGTGATCTCCCACGCGTTTTGAGCTCCCATGAATGCCACATAAACCACAGAGCAGTTTCAGCCTTGTCTCTCTTCCGAAGCCGTGTGCATCTGCCAGCCAGTCCCACAATCGGTCACACCGAATATCTGCAGTGCTAAAACTAGAAGTCAGAACTGTTCCTGAAAAGAGTTCAATAAAATAATTCAGGAAAGCTGCTTGATTAAAGGGGTCTAAGCATAAGGACAGCATGATATGAGTCCTGCGTTGCTTTCATAACTGCAACAACAGACACAATTCTGCCTTCAGATCTCCACAGGTGTTTGCAGGGAAAGCAGGTGGTGAGCTGAGAAATTTGGCTGAGGAAAGCACTCAGGTACTCTATTGAAGAGAACAAAATAAGATCTTAAATAAAGAGGAGATGAGATGTTCTCCAGCTTCAGAGTAAAACAGACCAGGAGCATTCATTAGGATCAGCATTCAATTTGCTGGTTCTGACACGAGAGCGATACTCTGTCATCACCAGGGGCAGGCTGAAAGGTATCTGCTCTCCATCCCTGGTGCACTAAAGCCTAGCTGCCCAGAAACTTGAGTAACAGCTGGGAAAATTCAGGAGGAAGTGCTGCATCTAAAGTCAGTCTTTTCCACCTCCCTACCCACATAAAAAGCTCTGTAGTTACTTTAAAAGAGGGTTGGAGAGAGATAAAGAACCGAAGCTTTAAAGTAAGCATCAGTGAGCTACACGTTGTACCATTTCACCAGCTGTGCAGGCAGTTGTGGTTCTGAATATCTTCTTGCTGCACAGGATCGTTCCTCCTTCTGTTGCTAAATGAGGTGGGGTACAGAGCTTTGCTGAGCTGAACCCAAGGGCAGGGAGCAGACATGATATGTATATATGATAAGAATTAATGTTTCTGAGTACCTGGTGTCCTCCACTGAGCTCAGCAGCTGGGCTGCAGAGTGACACTGTGCAGGTTATTTCAATTCCTTGTGTAAGTACTAAGTGGGGATATTTAAGGTGGCCAGTTAAGGACTATCTTGAGTTCAGAGCAGAATAAGGATGCCACCTGACCTTTAGGAAGAAGGCTTTAGCTGCACGTAAGCAGAAGGCAGAGGAGCAGAGAGGACAAAAGAGAAGCTATAATGGAAGAAGATGGTCTTTGTATGTAGAGAGTAAAGGGGATGAGTTCAAATGTAATGGGGAAGAGTTTTCATGAGTCAATGTGGTTGTAGTGAGGAAGATAATATTTTAGATGCTGTCATGAAGTAGACTGAGGAAGGATGTAAGAAAGCAGATAATAAGAAAAAGTGAACAGCAATATTATTTCCTTGTCTTCCTTTAGGTTTTGTGGTTTTCATTGAATGAGCTGTGAACAGGTCAAAAGCAAGAGCCAGAGCAAATTCTGTAGGACTTGAAGTGCTCTGTACCATCTCTGCCAGACAGCATACATCCCTGCTGGAAAGGATGCTGGAGAAATAGCACCCTTTTTGATAGTGACTCAGACCTGAAAGTGAGAATAATAGCTCTGACTCAATCACAGGCTGTTGTGGAGGGAGATTAATGCCAGGAGACATGGCCAATTCTCTTTCTTTGTGTCAATCTACTTTCAAAATACAGCACATGCCAGTTATTTCTCTTGGAGAGGAAAGAGAGAGAGCTGATATGAAACACAGATAAAATCTGGAACATAATTAAACAGGCATTTTTCATATCTGTATCATTGTCTTCTTTCTCTTCCCTCTTAGGCTTCTGTGTCTTGTTCTTTCTAAAGCTATTGCAAATGGGATGGATGCTGAAGGAATAGCAGCTAGTTTTGATGCCAAATAAGTACTCCACGTTTTATCTGATACATGGCAAGACACATGTTGTGTTTTGTTGTGCATCTGATTATATAAGGCACTTTATGAGTAGTCCATCATGCAAAGGCATTATGTTACTGGAATTGTCGCATCTTCACATCAATTTTCAGTCCAGTTTCTGCATTTTCCTCACACTTCCAACATTAAATATTTAAAATATTTGTGATTAACCAAACTAAGATTGCAGGTAATATTGCTTTGACTTGATGCTTTATTACACTAATTTTCTTTAAGATCTAGCATTGTAGATTGGCTTAAGATGGGAATAGATCCCTTTTTGTTGTTGATCTGGCATTTCAAGTCTCTCTCCAGTTCAGAGTGAACCAGCATTTCTATTATCTCTTGGCTTTCTGATGAATGGGGTGGGATGGTCCCAGTTGCATTTTTACTGAACTCTCTGCCATAAGTGATGGTGGTTGACTCCACTTCTTCATTCTGGCTGAAGGACATTCAAAGTAGGGCTTGAAAAAGTTTGAAGACACTTTATGATACTGACATACACTCAAAAGGTCTCCCGCTACCCTGGAGCTGGGATAGTCCTAAGTGTAACTAATATTTTTGTCTAAGTGAGGCTAGCTTGTTCTTTTTAACACTCCATGAGGCACCTAGAAAACCTCAGGCTACAGAGACTCACCTACAGCCTGGGCTCCTGAATAGATCTCTGTGGGAAAACTCTTTTTCTATTGCCTGAGGTCCAGACAAATCTGCCCTGAGAGCCTGGCCCTGATGCAGAGAAGAGCCTGACGTCTCTTAGGTTCAAGGAGTGGTAACCCTGCTTCCATAGTCCATGTGTGTACCTGTAAAAGAGCAGGTCTGGACTGGGTTAATATATACCACCAAGTCTGGGAATATAAAGGGCTATCCAAATAACTTCCAAACCTATTACTGCATGAGGTAAAGGCAGCTTTATAGACCCCATTTGGTGCAGAAATTCTTTGCTTTACTATTACATGTAGATATTTACCTGATTGTCCCTCTGGCTCTGTGCTCGTTTCACTAAGTGGCAGGTAAATTCAGCCCTACCCCATCCCCCACACCTTCTGAAAAATTATACTTTCCTACCACTGCAGCAGTGATAGAAACGTCATTGCTGGCAATGACTTGAGTGAGTGACTGGAGCATGGAATACGTCAGATGGAGCCTTGAGTCTGCTCTGATGGAGAGCAGCATATTGTTTGTTTAAACGCTTATGCCCTGGGTTCTTGTGTTTCCTCTTGCCTTTGTGCTTGTGTTTGCCTTTCACCTTCACACTGATATACAATGACTCCCATGGCTCTGTTTCCAAACTGTCACAGTCATGGTATCTGTTGTTGTTACAGATACACAGAAGGGCGGGAAATGCTTTTCTGTTCTCTTTTAGGTGGCTTTAGCAGTTATAGGGCTTCCCATGTAAGGCACTGGGGAGCAGGGTGTGTAAAGCTGGGCTCGTCCCTTCCTGAGGCACCTCAAGTGATTTTGACAGCTCTCCCGGAGCTGGTTCCTTTTGTCTGGTGCTGCACAAGGAGATCTCAGCATTGGGGTTGCAGACGTAGCCTAGGTGTTGTAAATGTGGATGTTATCCTACTCTGCTGCTAAAATGACTTGTATTTTGAAGGTTACTTTTCTGTGTGATTGTGGTTCCCAGCCCTCTCCAGTAATGTCGGAGATACGGTGAAAGTGAAGAACGCACCAAAAGAGCAGACACTGAATCCTGTCACCTGCCACTGTCCAAGAAAAGGGACCACAGGTCCATAGAGACAAGCTGAGCTGGAAGGAGCTTTAGAAGTGGGATATACTTGGGAGAGAGAAACAGCAGAAGGTATCATGGGAGCAGAATGAATGTGGTGGATTAGTAGGGGCCTTGGGCATCATCTATCTTACTCTGTCCACACTGACATGTGTGTGAGCCACGGGCAGATGGTGGAATGCCCTCATCTATCAAGCTGCATTGCATTTTTTCATGTTGCACGAATACAGCTCCATGCACTGTCCTGCTGTAGCTGTGTTGTGGTTGTGAAGGGAATGTTTATGGGCCAAAGCTTGCTATTGAGCCTTTTCCCATGTCTGTTTCTTGTTGCTGGGAGGCTGAGGGTCATCCATAATCAGCATTCGGATAATAAGCTGAAGCTGGAATACTTGCTCTGTGTGCATTTCCTTCACTGCTTTTAGGCTTTCTATGCTACAGATAGGTGCATCTGAAAACCTTCTGAAATCGGTCTCCAGAGAAATATGAAAACCTGAACAAAAGATAGCTTGGTTATCAAAATAGCAAGGCTGCAACTGTGTACACAAAGAAGTATGTACAGTGATGTCTGATCTTTGTGGAAAATATTGTGAAAGCAGGATCTGGTTGACTGCTAACATATGCAGTCTTAGAAACTGCAAATACATGCTGCATCAGGAGTTGCCTGTATGTGCCCCTAAATTTTTTAAAAGTTGGACTTCCCCTATGGAGACAATAGTTGTTCAAAGTTAGAGTTAGCCTCTCCAAGCCTATGAGTAACGAGCTATGATTTTTTTGTTTGTTTTGTGCACACACAAGAAAATGCTGTGATATTTTGTGATGATGAATCATCTTGTGTGTGCACACTCATCTCTCGTATGCCTGGAAAAGTCATTCTGTATTTTGGGACCCATTTCCTCATTATCAGAGCCACTATGTTAGGTCTTATAAACCTTTTCAGGAACAGATTAAGCTTCATCTAAAAAAGCAGTTGGGTTTTTGGCCCTCAGTATTCCTATTACTGGGCAGCCATTCCAGGGCTTTTATCCATCCTATGACAGCCAAAACCATTTTATTTCCAACCTTAGTTTATTCATTGCCAATTTATGTCATGTGAAGAAATGAATGAATTATCAAATATGCCAGACTGCAGAATAAACAAAAGTGGTGTCACTAAACACCATATCCAGCATTTAGGGAGCAGACCTAAAGTAGATTCAGAAAGAAAAATCAATGCAAAAGGCCATATAGCTAATTACCAAGTACAATATATGACTACCATGAAAAATAGGCCATGTCGAGAATAATCTCTGTCAAATGTAGCTAAAGACTGTCCTCCTTAATCCGTTTAAGAATTGAGAGGGTATTAAAACCTGGAACATGTAAATCAGTTGTGAAAGTTTACAATTCACTGAACCTCACGTATCTCCAGGTTGGTATGTGTGGAGGGAATTCCAATGTGTCACTTTAGGAAAACTTAAGATAGCCAAGGCTGGCTGGTGTGAAAGAAAACCTCTACCAGCAAGCCTCAGATTGCTGGCAAACCAGTGTTAAAAAGGGTGCTGTGTTTCACAATAAAGCGTTCTGAAGATGTGGACGCTGTGACATGATCTCTCTGAAAGGTGCAGAAGGTGAGATAAGCATCTGTCTCAATTCTTTACAGAGCCCTTGGGTTTGACAGTAGCAAAACATATGCTGCCTGGCAGGTGAGCCCACATTTGATCTACATAGCACTTTCCTTTAATGCCTATGGTCCTGGCAAGAGCTGCACGGCACATAAGATGGCTTTTAGTTAGTAAAACGGGGTTTTCATTCCCAGATTTAATGATTTTGCTACAGAATATTTAGTGGGTTTAGAATTCCAGAGATGCAGGTCTGAGCAGTGATGAAAGTCTAAAGGTCTGGGTATGGAAATATTTTGAAATAGTCATAGTCCTGGTGTGGAGGTCTTCAAGTGCTCTTATCCATAGTGATCCTGTTTCACATTAACCAGAGTGTTAGTCCTTCCTACAGAGGAGGTGGCTCAGGATTCAGCAGTGCTAGCAAAATTTGAAATTGTATTGTTTTCTCACTGGACTCAGTGATCACGATAGAAAACCCTTTTGACAGCAGCATACATGTACAGTTATTTTTCAACAATGCACAGATTTATATGATCACATTCATGAGACGAGCATGTTAACACATAACCACGTCCATCCAAACATCTTCACAAACAGGGAAACTTTTAAATAAATAAATGAAGGGGAGTAAAACATCATCTATTTGATGTGAGGGAACTTCCCTGCTGCTTTTCTGTCTTGCCAGTTGTAAGACAATATCCCTAAGTGCTCTTTCAGTATGGTCATCATATTCATTATAACATACTTTCTTGACAATTTGTTCATATGTTTATCTCTTATGGGTGATACCATGCAAATAGCTTTCTATACTTCACTATCGAACTCTTAGCACCCACTCTTCCTTCAGGATGAAGCTTTTCTTTGCATTGCATTATTGTAGACTCCTTCAAGTTCTCAATAAATTTCCGCAGCATAAACTTTCTGAGCATCAGGGGTTTTAGCAGAAGTAAGTATATCCAATGCATATTAGGTCATTTGAAAAGAAGGTTAATAAATAACGTGTCTAGTTTGGGAAGCAATGCAAAAGAATCTGAGTATTTGTTGTTTGGCTCAACTCAGCTGTTTGTGTGTTTGGCTGCAAATGGACATGTCCCTACCTCTGAGAAGGCCCCTGTGGCCTCGCGTAGGATTCAGCATGGATATAAAGTTCCACTTGTGTGGATGAAATGGGAGGATCAGGGACATAAAGAGCAGAAGTGTGTACAGAAAAAAAAAAATGAACTCAGTATACTGCAGATATTAAGATATTAATAGATCTGTTAGCTAGTCATAGTGCAACGCTGGGTTATTCTATCAACAAAAAAAAACCCAACCCAAAACAAAAAAACCAACCCTTTCTCTTATGTTGTTAACCTGAATTCTAGTAAACACAAAAGACACTATCACAAATAGTATAGCATGTGTTGCCTACCTCAGCACACTTGTCCTCATTAATTGGGTGCCCTTAAAACGTGGGTGTTAGGAAATGATGCAGCAATTTGTTCATGAAAGCATTGTTTCATTCCAATATATGCACATCCCAACTAGGTTGCAATTAATAGCTAAGAAGGTAAAACCAAATTCGACTTTAAATAGACTCCTGAGCTATGAGTAACTATAATAAGGTTACACATTAAATTACCTTAGAGATCAAAACTAATAAGCCCAAACTAATAATTGCCAGCCGCAAGACAACAATTTGTTATTTCAGATGAGCCGGCTTTGAAGGGATATGAAAGGAACAGAGAAAAATGAGTTCATGTGCAGTTATAGCAGATATCACTTATCACACAGTAATAAGATAGTGGACAGCCCAGATTGCAACTGTGAAATATAGATAAAGCAAACTTGCAAATAGAAGGAAATGTGATCATCTGTAACACTGACAAACAAAACTAAGAAATAAAGAATAGAAAAGGAAAATAGAAATCTAATTCAGTAAAATGTGGAGCACAGATTACAGAGTAAACTAGAAACTCTCCTAAATTAATAAGAGTGAGATAGAGTCCAGTAGTAAATTGGAATGCAGTTGGTTGAAAAGCACATATTAATGCTCTCTTTCCCTCCGTTGCTGCTTTCTCTGCCTGGAGTGAGCACTCCTCAGAGATTTTGTTTCTCACTGCCATGATTGCTCATTTTTTTCAGCAGAGATAATGAGATCGAGACAGGAATAGCCTTCTTTCATTCTCTTATCCCATTTCATTTCTCTCCTCCAATTTGCACCACAACAATGGCAGAGAGAACATTGAGGAGATGAGTTGGGAATGGTTCATGGTCAAGAGGGAAGATGTGCTCTGCACAGGGGTCCTAGATGGAGTTTCAGCTGGACTTGGGGCACGCTTCTCTCCCTGTCCTCCCCACTGAGCTGGGTTTTTCCATCTTCACATGACTCTGTGTGATCCTGTCTGGGACCCACAGGGAAACCAAGACGGGCCAACCAAGGAAGAAGGAGGTACCCATGAGACTTCTTGGATGCTCGGCTGTGTTGGTTCATCCAGCAATGCACCACCCTGGAGCAGTGCTGTGAGGAAGGTTTTGTTAGGAATAACCCAAAATATGTGTGTGCTTATTTTCATAACAAACTGCTAGGAATCATCCTAGGCAGGCGCTTACAGTCAGTGCTCAAAATGGAGGCTCTCCTCCTTTGCTGTTTCACAGATATCACCTGGAAAGCACAGAACAGGAGGAAATGGTAAGGAAGGTGTGTGCCCTGCAGTGCACTTGTGCAATCAGAAGCCAAAATTAGCAGGGGGACCATCTAATTGTATTTGTTCTGCTTACAAATAGATAACCCCCCTGCTAATTTCAGCTTCTGCTTACAAAAGTGCTCTGCAGTGTTCGCTCCCCCCTCCCTCCTGTTCTCGCTGTGATTTTTTTTTCTTCTCTCAGATGTGATTTCCTTACATTTCCAGCTCTATTTTCTCAGTCTTTTCATCAATATTTAATACGCGAGTGGAACAGTGGGCAGTTACCTTCCTTTTCTTTTCCCTCTTTTCCCCTCTAAAAGTGCTGGTGCTCAGCTCTGGCTGCAGAAGCGCTTGGCTCCTGGGAGCACTTGCTCAGTTTGAGTACTGCCTGCATTAAGGAGCCAAAGCCTAACCTGAGGCTGCCAGAGGGGGTTTAAAAAAAAAGGCAATAATGACTAATTGACCTCTTTAATGAGCTTAGGAGTTATAAAGTAGATAATTGCAGTGCATATGACATATTTTATCTAGGTTTTCAGAAAATCTCTGATAAGGATCTACATGACAGGCTGTTTCTGAAGATGAACCTAACAGGGACTGAGAAGGACACGGCATAGAAATACATGAAAGAAAATGAATTTTCTGTGCTGAGGGATCTTTGTCCCCCAAAAGGGAAGAGTTACATGTGATTAATACCTGGATTCATAGTTTGATTTTAAATAAATTACCTAGCTAGAAAGACCCACCGTAACTCGCTGTATGTGCTGATGATGCTAAATTACGATGCATACTGAGCACAAAATGAGTGGCAAGAAATATTCATCGTGCCTTAGATCAGATCGGTAATTGAGCTGACACATGGCAAATTAAATTTATTACTGAGAAATGTGAAATAATGCACATTGTTCTTGATATAGAGATGACAAACATAAAGTCCCTCTAGAACATTTTGACAAAACAGCCTTTACTAGAAGATACTTATCCCAGGCAGTTTATACAGGGAGAGAAATGCTTGAAAGGCTGAACACAGTTGGGACTGGCTTTGGCGTTTGGTTTTCTCTGTATTACAGTGTACAGCTCCTTCCCATTTGTTACTTGTTTTCCCAATTCAATGCAAAGCTCTTAAGTTGCTCAGGTTTTCTGAAATCTCTTCTCCATACCTTGTGGTTTTATTAGGATGAAAAACAAAGAAGTGAGCTGGACACATGAAGAAAAGTCCTTCAGTCTTGGAGCTGGAAAAGCAAGGAAAGTGCAGTGACTGAACTTTTAAAATGTGCTGGAACAACCACCCTGAAAACACCACCTATTTTACCCTTAGAGTGGTGGCATAAGGTAAAAAGAAATGAAAATAGCTATTTCACAGGACATTGTACTGGGACTTGAGTGAAATGGGTGATGTGGGTTTGGTCATATATGTGGCTTTTCATAATGTGCACACTCTGTGTTGTTAAAACAGCTTATGGCTAAGATTTGAGGCACACACCTGATTGTGGGAGATCTGCTGAGTTCGTTACTTATTCCAGATCTAATAGCCCAGGGCAGCACCTGTGTGATTTGTTTTGGTCTTTCAGCGTTAACACCAGCACTTCCCATTATCCTCCTGTGTAGCCGCTGTGATTCCCAACACATACTTTTCATCTCCTTACAGTTGCACACCTCTGAATTCACTGGATTAAAGCAAAATGGAGTCTACTTTTCTCTTTTTACTTCTCAGTTTCCAGCTTAATTTTCCAGGTATGATGGGCAGTTCCCTGCTAATAATTGGCATTAGAAGCCGGTGCTCCGGAGAATGTTGTGGGAGGACTGGTGATGCGAGGAAGAGCAGGGGTAAGGGCTTCCAGGCACAAACAGCCACCGGAGAAAAATACACACATTTGTAGGAGAAATGGCCAAAGAGATGACTGAGGCTGCCAAGAGTGACAGAGTAGAAGCATAAAAATAAGATATACCACAAGAGAGTAGTCCCTCTGAATGTACCTGATGACCACAGGATACTTGCAGAGCTTTATTGACACCTTGATTACAGTTATAATACACTTATTTATGTGACTCATTAAAATTAACATTTTATCAGAATTAGTCATTTTAGTTGCTGCTGTTGGATGAAGACTTATTTCTATGGTGTATGCTCCTCCTTTTGTTTTTTCAGCCATCAGGAAGGTTTTGGTTTCAGCTTCCAGTGTTATGCTGATGACAAATCTATGTGATTTGTTTCTTGACTACTCAAAGCCATTTAATCTTTCTGAATTTACTTTGAATGTCAACATTTTGAAATGTCTCTATGAAAATCTGTCACTATTCTTTTAATTTTTTACTTCATTTCTTTTGCCATCTGAGCTCTGCTTCATGAAGGCAAGGAATCACCTCTTTTTGAGGATCATACTACATGTTCTATTTGCAAAGCTATCTTTTTATGATTTGGAAACATCTCACAAACCAAATATACCCAGAAAGAGAAATGAAAATGTTTACCTTTGTAGCACATTTTACTTTCCCCTGGATTTCCCCCTGGTAGAACTGAGTTGCAAACACAACAGCATTTGATTCAATTCTTAAAATATACCTTGTTAATGACGGGTTTCTAGTTCAACAATGTAGGCCAAATCCATTCCTTGCTTTTGCAATTGTCAGTGCAGTTGGGCTTATGATTTAATCTATTGGAGAAACTGGTGGTTTTGCAATAAGCACAAGAATTTTTTTGCGGGATGAAGTCTTTAAATGGCATTTTTAAAATTGTTACCAGCTGATACTTGCCTAGGTATGTTGCAGTAATCCACTCTCAAAATTTTGCTCAAGGTACCACCTACTGCTTAATTTTCATCTCCTAAGAACTCTAATAAACCAGAAGTCAGCCTTTTTATCCCCTACCACGACACTCGATTGGTCTGACCAATTGAAGGTTATGATGTGGAAAGTGCTTTGTTATGTAGTAGGTGATCTCTGCTTTTGAAAAAGAATGTACATTCATCTGTATTGCTCTATGCTTCTTCCTGCCATTTGATACTATTGATCACAGAAGCTTCTCTCTTGCCTCCAGGAAGCTTGAGGGGTAAACAGAAACACCCTTAAATGACTTAGATCCTTCATCTCAGATTAAAAACCAAAAGTTTGATTGGGGCAAATGGTTTTCCATGTCAGCAACCATCCCTTGAGAGCCTCTACACGGGTTATTCTTCTTCTCCCCTTACAAAACATCTATGTGATTCCACTGAAAATTGGTATATATGTCCTGATGATTTCCAAAGAAACCATTTATAAGCACCAACTTTTTCTCATTGATACAGAATTTGAAATCCTATCCTTTTCCTTATTATCTTTTTTTTTATTAATGAGAAAATAAATTTACAGTACCCATTCTTGCTACCATCACATGAAAAAAATACTTCAGCCAAAATCATCTTAATCACTCTCCTCCTCTGTTATATTCCTCCGTTGAATCTCTTCTGTGCCACAGCAAGTTCTTACCTTTCCTCATGGTCTTCAGGCTGTCTGGCCTTTTCTTCTTGTCATGTGTAATGTTGCCATTAACCTCACACTACTTAGGTCGTTATGACATCCTGCTTGTCTGCTCTTTCTATATCTGTGTCTTTGCTCTCATGCCATGAAATGCTCCTTCTGAAGAGGTAAACTGAAAGACAGCTACACTTTCTTTACATAAACTGTTTTTTTCCTTGGGTTTTTTGGGGGGGGGTTTTGTTTGTTTGTTTGGGTTTTTTTCTGCAATGCCTACAGGAAATCTAATAAGGATTGAATTTATCTTTCATAAAGCGAACAATACCATCAACTTCAGTGCATGCTGGACTGGATTGTAAACTTGTTTACTTATTATCTGCATGAATTTCAAAAATGTCTAATTGATTAAAAGTTAAGGGGACTTAGTTTTCCAAGTCATCCCAGGGATTTTGGAAATCCCTCTCGATATCTTGTCAATTAAATTAGAAGTCAAATCTATCTTCAACAAGTAATCACTTACTACTTCTCTCCTTCTTATGTCCTCCCCATAACTTTTTGACTTCCTATTGTGTCACATCTTACATTAATTTCTAAGGTCTTTAGGACTGAAAAAAACACCTTTTCTGTTAGGAATGTTTTGGGGGAAATTTAAGCTAAAATAGTAGTCAGTGTTCCTGTTTCAACAGGAGAGCCTTTTCTTTACCTTTTCCTATTGAAGATGGTATTATTGGCACATCTAATAACTTTGCCAGGTAATTCTAATGTACTGCCCTAACCTTGCCCTGCTTTCTGTGTGCATGTGAAGCTAAGGCATTACAACAAAAGGAGAAGTAGGACCATTCAGGGCCATATCGTGACCTCAATTCACGACCAAAATCCTATTGAGAGGTTGCAAGGGGAGGATGTGATCATACCAAAGAGTGACTCTCTCCACCCCATATAGGCATTGAAGGGGCAGTAGTAGTTCTCTGGGTCAAACTCCTTCTAGAAAACACTGACTGGCTTTGATAGTGAAAGGCAGTGCTTTTGTTAGTTTGGAAACCTTCAGAGATGTAGAAATGCCATCAAGCCATGGTACAGTTTAAGTCCCTTAATCTAATGGGAAGCAATGATGTAGATATAGGTCTGGAAAAGGTAAAGGAAATTCTGAGGGGTGATCTGTTCAGAGACGCTCGAATTCATCACTAGAGTTATGAAGTCAATGCTCCCCATGATGCCTTCCCAAGAATAAAGTAGATTCACATCACTAGATCTTAAGCTTCCTTTGAGGCTGTTTGATTTCTGATTTATCAAGTGCTCAATGTATTTTATTTGATTGGAGTTGATATAGTCTAAGTATGAGACTTCATAAAATTTAGTATAACAATGTGAATATGGAGTTTGAAAACCACAAATTTCATAGGTGCAGGACAATATTTGCAATCAATGGCAAGTGGACCATCATTAACTGTTCTGCTGGCCAAATTTGCTTTAAAACAGGTAGGTGATAAGTAAGTTAGCCCAGCTACTTGAGACTTATAGTGCTTCCCTTCTGGGACTGCCAAGAAATGTGGTTCTGTTGTTTGCACGTGCAGATCAGTTGGAGGCATAAAAGTACGCTATGCAAGAAAAGGCCGGGGTAGACACAAAAGGTCAGGCCCTGAGTACTGTAAATTGCGCCCCTAAATCTGTATTTGAGAATATAAATAAAAAGTTATCTTGTGGCCAGAAGTGCTGAGCTCTGCGACTGTCAGTCCTCATGGAAGCTGCTCCTCTCATTTGTCAGCGGTTAGTCCCTCGCTAATCACCTCTTCCTTCAGGACAACTCTGTAAAGGACTGTGAGCATGAACCTGCCTCCCACACGGAGCAAAATTCATACTGTTATCCATGACAGAAAAGAAGGCAGGCAGGACCCAACACTGCGCTCTTCGTTATGGTGACAGCTTCCATGTCACCAGCGGCACGTCCCAGCACACGTGTGACTCCTGTGTGTTCTCAAGGTCCATGAGCCCACCTCTGTGCTCTAACCTGTTGTGAGAAAATGGGAAATCAATCACTTGTGCATTTGGCAGAAGCATATATGGGTCTAGAAGAAATCACTGCAATCCACCTGAAATCTCTGTTGGGCCTTTTGCTCCTCTTCCTCCTCCTCCTGCCCCAACCCAGGCAAGGGAACGCAGCAGCCACCTCTGCAAATACTGTTTCCAGAGGTTTTACTTCTGTAGGGTAAAACCCAACCCCCTCCCCATGCCCCTTGCAAACTGCCTGTTTGCAAGCATCAAGGTAAACCTTTAAATGTCACTTAAACATAAAAAGGAACTTCATCTCCACTTCACATCAACACCACTAAACGCATTGTTACAACAGTGACTAAAACTGTCTAATAATATCATCAGTGGCAACTGGTCAGTTAAAATGTTTTTTAATTGTGACTTGAATGTGTTTATCAACCTCTTTTTGTGACATTAAAAAGACAGCAAGAGAAACACATGGAGACATTGTCCTCGAGGGAAAGGATTAATCATCAGTGAGTGAGCAGGCCTAAGCAGATGGTCAGCTAAGCTTTCCCGAAGTCATTTCTTCTATCCACCATTCGGTGTCACTGCCAGAAATGAGAAGAAGTGTTATCTTGACATTGAACATCTTTATAATAAAAATCACTAATTGGCGTCTAATACCAAAGGCTTTATAGCTGTAAAATTGCAACAGAGGTAGCTAAGTGGTTGACTGGGTTTCATTTTAATAAATGTTATTTTAAAAATCCTTCCTTAGCATAGTCAACATCGTACTATCATTGTGAGACCTCTGTGCATATGATGATGCGTTTCCGTTAGCTCAGTTCCAAACGGAACAATTGGGAGTGTTTTTAACAGCAAAGCAGATAAACCTGTCACCGCCATTGTGCTGTTATTTTTCATGTATACGTAATGCTAATATTTTACAGGAGATGTTCGTTAGGATTTAGTTCTCAGATTCTTCTTGGTTTTTGGCAACCAGAGAGAGTCTGTCATAATAAATTATCACTTTTGGTCTTGGAAATATATTTTTTATGAAAGCTGAAAATGTGTCAGCATTGGACATCCATGGAATTCTCATGGTTTATTAAGGATTTCATTTTCTTTTATCCTTCTCCCTTTAGCCAGCAGCATTTAGAGAAAATATTTCTTTCCCTGTTAGCCATCCACTTTTTTTAAAAGATGCAATCAAATCTGGGTGGGGAAAAGTTACTAATTACAGCAGTTCTGTGAATATAACCAGTATTTTTATTATAATCTGAACACATGGGTCTTGCTTCCTTTACGTGCATTCTCATTTAGCAAATCCTTTCAGAAAGTGATGAGTGAGAGCCAGATTCTGGCTTCAGCACACCGAAGTCAGTCTGGAGTAATTCCGACACTCTGGACTGTGTTTTGGTGCGGCTCAGGCCATGGTCTGGCTCGAGAGTCCATCTCTGAGAGCATCTTTGCAGCGTCAGCGGTGCTTGACCATAATGCAACCAGTATGATGCTGCGGTGCTGGTAACTGGGCCTGATCCGAGGCTCGTTTAAAGCAATAGAAAGAATCCTGTGGACAGTAATAGCTTTCAGACAGGGCTTTCGATTCTCTTGCAGTGAAATTTGAAATTTGCAGAGAGGGTTAATGCCTGGAAAATTATATAAATATGTTATGTCATAATATTATATGTCCCAAAATATTGGTAAAGGGTGTTTTTCCCAGAGATTAGAGCATTAGTGAAAAAATAATGATTAACCTTTAAAATCAGATTGGCATTTCTTTTTTCTCCAAATGTAGAATTAATACGCATTTTTTAATCATTAGTGTAATTTTCAGGATGATACTTTTGTTCTTTTGGCTGTTGAACTGTTACGGCTGCTAGTAACCCTTCAAATTGTTTGCTTCATTCAAGCATTCTTTTTTGAATAATTCATTAGGCATTATTATCCAAGCGTGGAACACCTCATTTAGCACTGGTGATCTTTTCCTTATGTGTAGCTGACAGGCAATCAAAGTTTTTATCAGTGCAGAAAATTTGCAATTCAGAAATGTAGTTGCAGCAATTAGTAGCTATCAGGTAGCATAGGAAGGACAGCTTCATAAAAAGAGAGAGTTGAATGAGCTCAACTGATGTTAGCACAAAAGTAATGGATAAAACTAACCAGCTGTTTCTAAATTTACCAAATGGAACATTCCTTTTTCTCAGAGTAGGAGCTTTAATTAACTTTGTGTTATGTGTGGCTTCACAAAAGGAGAAGTGACGAGGTGACAGAACATCCCTCTTTTAGCACCCTTCGCTTAATTTTGTCACTGTATTAAGCCGCCCTGTCGATATACAGCTCGCTCACTGTCTCACTGCGGGACAAACTTCCAGGTGAGCTTTCTCTTTGCTCACCTTAGGTCCACAGTAGAGCAATAAGTGTTTTTAAATGTGCAGCAGAGTAGTTCTCTCTCTCTCAATGATGCAGCGAAGGTTGAGGTTTTTATGGTGCTGCAAGAAGCTTGCTGAAGTTTGAGCAGCTGAGGTGTTCCAGTGAGCTTGCCGGGTGAACTCCTGGTGCGGCCAGCTGCAGTCACTCGCAGTCTGAAAAATCCAGATGAATATTTCTAGGAAGCAAGGTGGGAGAAGAGGCTGTGGAAGCAGGAGGAAAGAGCTAACTTTTAATTTCATATTTTAGTAATTATTCTAGCTCATTTCTATATTGCAGGTCAGGTGATGTTTGTGGTGGATTTGAACTTTCCACTTTGGGCCAAAGAAAAGAAGAAAGCATTAGAGGCACTTACCGCTCCTGTTCATTGGAGTCCTGGAGGAGACTTGGGCATTGGTCTTGCTCTTGGGATGGTTTATCTGGTTTGGGGTTTTTTTTCTGAATTTAACTTCAAAGGCACAGGGCGTTGTGAAGGGGATCCCAAGTCCCCACGTTCTGGTGAGTGCTCTAATTGGTTTGTGACGGAATAAGTGTCAGAGCTCCATCACCTCCTCTTACCGCATTTTAAAGTAAGAGTGCTCCCTGATCTCTTCATGGAAGAAAAAGAGAAGCCTGAAGGTTCTTGTTTGAGGGAGAAGTTTCCTGGCACTGGATCCCAGACAAGCACTACCTGCATGCTGTCCCTGTTTGGGACCGGCAGCTGGCTGGTGAGAGAGGCAGGCAGGAGAGGACACCCCATTCCCCGGGGGCTTCCTCCAACAACAGGTTGTACAGTACACTGGCTTCAGGGCAGTGCAGGAGGCCTGGGGGGGGCCAGATCCCCTTCTCAGGTCCCTCACCAAGCGCTGCAGACAGGGGCTACAGGCATAGAATCATAGAACGGTTTGAGTTGGGAGGGACCTCAAAGATCACCTAGTTCCAACCGCCCTGCCATGGGCAAGGACACCCTCCACTAGACTAGGCAGGACTAGGTGGGATGTGAGGGCATTCACCGGAGCCAGGTCTCTAGAAATCAGGCATGGCAAAGCTTGCGGCCCCAGGACTTCTGTTGGGTCTTGTCACCTTTCACAGATGAAAGTTCAATAAAGCTCTTGCTTTTTCATGCAAGCCCATCAGCGTCCAAGTGAAAGGAGAAGGCCCGAAGTGTAGAGCAGCCCCATTGCTTCCAGAACAAGAAGGTATGTGGAGCACCACATCCATTACTTGTGTCATGGTGATGGAGACTGTGAAAACTGGGAGAAAATGCAGGGAATTCGATGCAGTGCAATTTAGAAACATTTAAAAACTCCTCTCTGTGTGCTTATTGCTGCTCCAGTGTATTCAAACAATCTTTTTAAGCACCAGTATTGAGCCACACACGGGAATTGTGAACATTATTTTATCCATTGTGTTATCTGCTTCCTTTTAGTGAAATGAAACGATGCCATGTTTCACGCACTGTTCCTTCCTCTGACAGCAGCCACAGGGCTCAGGAAACTGCTCGGAGCAGCATGGGCCATCTCCAGCAAACGTTCCCATCTGGGGAGGCACTTGGGAAGCCGCAGAGGAGGCAGGTGTGCAGCTGCCAACCCCCACTCCCCACGGGGAAAACTCTGCATTCCCAGCAAAAGGAACCTCCTGGCGCGTTCTCCCGTCTCGGGGGTCTGCCTGGCCTTTTGCTGACAGCGTAATTTCCTTAGGAGTCGCAGAGTCTGACATCTCTCTTCATGACCCTTTTTTTCTAAGCAACATTAATATCTGCTGCAGGTCTGGCAGGTGCAATGTCCGCTAATTGTGTCTGCATCGCCAGGCCTTATTCAGACACCCCTCTAACATATGAATTTCTACATGGGCAATGAACAGGCCTCCTTTTCTCCTGGAAAGAGTGCACTGCTTACTCATGGGCTCTTGGCCAACAATTCCCCATCCAGAAGAAACATAGTTAGGAAATTTGCCTAAGCCATCATTGTGAAAACTCGTTGGTACACTTGATGGCACTGAATAACATTTGCCAGTCTGACTTATGGCTTGTGTCACAGGCACAACTGAAGCACCTTTATAAGATGAACAAGGAGACGTCTACCTCAAAAAGCCAGAAATAGTTGATATCCACTTGACCGACATGGCCATCTGAGGTGGCGGAAAGCAGCACAGTGGGAATCCACAGTGACCAGACACTGAGCCAGGCAGAGGGTAAGTCTGGGCTGATGAGCTGCTATGTGGGTGAGCTTCCCATCCCTTGCACGCCAGTGAAGCGTGACTAACCTGGCGCTGATTACTCATCCCTGGCACTGGTTACTCAGTCCCATTCATTTTTCAGAAGTAAATAAGATTTTGAGAACATGCTTTCTTCATAATAAATGAATGAATAGATAACTTCCATGTGATTTCTACCACAACTAGCCACCTAATTAAGTAGACATTTGAAATATAAATAGTATATTAGATAACAGTTAATCAATACTAGATTTGTGTCCCAACTAGTTCTCTCTAGCAGCAAATGCTGTGAAGCTTCTGAAATACCACATTTTTCTTGATGACATAAATATATATGTATGGATTTTAACACTGGGAGAAGCTAGAGAACCTTTGTGAAGCTAAACAGAGAAATCTCAGACTTGACAACCCTGAGATTTATTTTTTTTTCCCCCAAGACTTAAATCACTTCTATTTAAATGAGCCAGTAGAGGTCATTTGAATTGTGAACTTACAAGTGCTTCTAAGACTGAAAGGAATCAACCTTCTGCACACCCTGGCTTTCCTGGAGAGTGGAATTAGACCCAAAGTGTAGCTCCTAACTCTTTTTCATTTTTAAGGGAAATTTTAGAGGAATTGTTTTTTAAATGGAACCAATATGATGTTGTAGCAAAGTTAAGATTCAACAGTGAGACGCAAAAGTGAATGAGAACCTTTATATGTATAGCCACACCATACTGACTGGGTCTTTTTCTTTTAATCCTGTTTCAGTTGCTACACAAGTTCCCAGGTTAGACATAAATATTTTATGACATGTCAAAACTTGGCTTGACGCTTTTCAGAACTGTATAGAAGTGGTTCCAGCTCTAAAATGTCTCCAGCTGAAAGCCTCTGAGATCACATTGGAGCTGGAGGAAATTACTTGTATTGCACCCTATCCTGGTCACTGGATTCTCAGACCAAATGAAATGTAAAGCTGTGCCCTAGAAAAGCCAAGGTGTTTTAACTAAAGAGGAAGAAGAATCCTGGGACAGGAAAGTAGATAGACCTATTTTAATACTGAGTTCTTAGAGGATTTTTATCAAAACATTCAGTGGAAATGATTGCTGTGTCCATGCAGGAAGATGAGCTATTAATTCCTGCCAGGTCTGAGAAGCTGCTCAGTGTTACGTAAATCAATGCAGTTTTGGTGATCGGCACCAACTGTGATCTCGCCTGCCACGCTAATGTGTACTACCTAAATCAAGTCATAAGCTTTTGACCTTGAAAGGTAGTGGGAAAACCTGCAGGAATAGGTGCCTTTTTGAGATTTCTAGTGCCCTTGGACATTTCTTGGAAATATTTTTAGGAGGAAAACTTTTCAAGCGAATAAAGTTAGAACTTCTCTGAAATGTCAATCTCATTTCAGGTTCACACACTATGTTGAGTCAAGTAATTCCTTATGTTTAAGCTCAGGTCCCTACACAGCTCTTTGGACAGTGAGAGCTGCACAGCCTCACAGTCTCATGTGCTTACTACTGCTGTTCCAAATCCCATGGAAAAGGGCAAAAGGACTTTGAGGTCTGTCACAAGGTATATAGTCCTAAATCTGTACCGCTGAAGTACGAAGCCCTCGCTGCAAGGTGACAGTAGTAAGTGCTAACAGATGACATTGTGTTGCTTTTTTTTTTTTTTTCTTTTTTTTCTTTTTTTC
>VXBL01002623.1:1565389-1595915 GCA_013400195.1 Aramus guarauna
GAAAAGGCGATGGGTGATAATAATAGGTGACTGTCTTCTGAGAGGTATAGAGGCACCGTATGCCGACCTGATGCACTCTCTAGAGAAGGCGTGCTGCTTGCTGGACCCTCAGATCAGGGATGTCACCAAGAGACTACCAAGCCTTGTACAGTCCACTGACTATTATCCGCTGCTGTTGTTTCACATGGGCACCAGTGATACAGCCAGGAGCAGTCTGAGGAGTATCAAGAAGGATCACAGAGCCCTGGCAGCGGCAACTACTCTAGCCACACCACCCAAGCCATAGAAGGCAAAGGCAGGGACAGGGAAAATTAAGAACTGCCCACTGTAGGAGAAGATCAGGTTTGAGACCATCTAAGGAACCTCAAGGTGTGCAAGGCCATGGGACCTGATGAGATGCAGCCGTGGGACCTGAGGGAACTGGTGGATGAAGTTGCTAAGCCACTGTCCATAATATTTGAGAAGCCATGGAACTCCAATGAAGTTCCCACTGATTGGAAAAGGGGAAACATAACCCTCATTTTTAAAAAGGGAAAAAAGGCACACCTGGGGAACTACAGGCCAGCCAGCCTCACTTGTGTTCCCAGCAAGATCCCAGCACAAGAAAGACATGGAGCTGTTGGAGAGAGTCCAGAGGAGGCCACAAAAATGCTCAGGGGGCTGGAGCACCTCTCCTGTGAAGACCGGCTGAGACAGTTGGGGTCGTTCAGATGTTCTTTAAGGTCCCTTCCAATCCAAACCATTTTATGATTCCATGATTCTATGATACCCCTTACCTCCTTTGCATGCACTTAACTGACAAACTGTTTCCTCTATCAGGTGTTACTCCTTGGGAGTGTAGCCTTGGTTATAACCCTTTCTTCATCTCAGCCAGTCATGAAGTGGTGGTTGAAACAGTCCAAACATGGTGGACATGATTCGGTTTTACACTGAGACTTTCTTCGATCAGTCTCCTGACAGAAAAGACCTGTAGAGCAGGTACAAAGGTAGTTCATGTTCCTGCGAAATCCCTGGGCAATGCCAGGGACCTTAGTGCAAGTAAGAACAAAAATTGAAATCTCTGTGAGTGCTGTGAGATGCCTGTACACCTTTTCATGAGCAAACACAAGGGAAGAGGAAGACAGAGAACCAGAAAAAGGGAAAACATTTGCAGTTTATGCAAACTGTAATAGCAAAGAAGAGTGGATAGACCCTTCAAGTAACCAGGGGCACACACCTGTCTTTGAAGGCATGAGCATCACTGCATGTGTGTGTATAAATCAAGACTTTAGACATGCCCATGGCAGTCTAGCCATGAAGAAGCAGCTTTGCAAGCCAATTTACTGACCTAAGAACTGAAAATCAGCACCCAAGTCTGCCCCACTTCCCTCTGCAGATTAGTACGTCTTTGGATCAGGATGCTCGAGAAGTCCAAAACACTGATAGTGTTTTCTCTGGATCCTTTTCAGTCTTTCACCAGTAAACTGAAAAATGTGACTGTGCTGAGAGAGATCTGGGATTTAGCTGAGCTCCTCATTACAGTTTTCTGATTCCCTAATTAGTGTGGTTTAAATTTCAAGCTGGAACAGATCAGGTACAAGCAACAAACCCAGAAAAAAAAGGCATCTATGCAATTTTAACATGACTTGCCTCAGCTTCAGGCCAACTAAACAATACAACTGGATGACACAACACATTGCTCTTGAGAACCTGAACAAAGCTCTCGTGTTTTTATTGCAGTTGGGACTGGGTGTTATTCAGGCTTGATGACCAACTGGTGGTGCTAATGCTTCATTGGATGGGAGGTGAAGGAGGGTTCATTACCTCTCACTAAATATGTACATACATTACACAAACCCTCTGCAAATTACAAAGCAGCTTTCACGAGCCTTGCAATTAAAGGATCCAGCTTGAGTGTAAAAAGACACTTGTAGGAAACAGTTAACATGTACATTCCAAAATTTCATATGGCAGCACTTTAATCATGAGAGCTTCAAGGACAGCCACTTGCTTAGGACACTTGATGTGTCCTTTGTCTTTACATTAAGGTTTTGTGGTGTGGTTTTGGATCTATCTGTAATATAATGTTTATCACCTGGGAGAGGATTAGATACTAATTTGTCTTCAGAGGACTATGAAGCAGTAAAGAACCAAGTGAGACAAGCCTGGGTTTGAGGGACAGTTAGCCATAGTCAGAGCCAACCAGCCTAGTTGTTAAACCACAATGTGAGCCTTGCTGGGTGGGGAAGGGTCTGGATTCAAATGTCACTCCAAGTTTCAGGCAGCACAGTCATTGACTGCAACAGAAATAGACTCCAAGAACTGCAGGACTACAAAAAACAAAACAAAACAAAACAAAACCCACACCAAACTCTGTTACTTTCATTTATTCAAGTAAGTGCCACTCCTTTTAAAAAAGCCAAGGTACCATCATGCATATTTGGTGGAGGCTGTTTACTCTCTCAGAGGTTTGTATTTGGTGGCATTTTGCAGCGCTGTCCCCTAGGTGTTGCACTGAAATTCACCTGTAACAACCAGGTCTGTGACAAGTTGCGTGAGCGATTGTCCTGTTGCCCAGAGAGCAGAGGGGAGGAACTGAGTCATTTTTGTTTGCAGCATGCAAACTGTGAGAGGAAAACTCCTTTTCACACCAGCTCTGACCTGTGAGGACACTTTCTTGGAGAGGCTGAACGTGAGCTTCTCAGCATAACGCTGAGGAGTGGAAGAGGGGACCCATAGTGTGATACGGTGGCAGATGATTTGTGGCATATCAGGTGATGACAGTCATCTTCCTAACATCACAGTTGCCATTGTGTTTATTTATTTCCTGAAATCATCTACCTCTGATAGCAGTTAAACCTTGGGAGGAGTGAGGGTCCAGCAGGAGTGGGCGGGCAAGGAGAGACCCACTCTGCCCGCTCCCTGCACCACGCTCCCAGCCCACCCACAGTATTTGGTGTGGTGCGTGTCTGGAAGGTATTCACACCTGGCATTTCCAGCAAAATAGCTAGAAATTACTATGCCTAGTAAGGAGCTGGACTTTTTCCACATTTTCTCCGGTGATCACAGTTTTAATATTATGAAACGACCTGTTGGGATACTTTGGTCATTAAGGTTGAATTTCTCCCTTAGATAAGCACTGCCTCATCTTCCTGTAGTGGTAAAATGATGACCGTTTTTGTTCAGGGGAGTACCTGTGCATTTTGTGAAGCCTCATCTCATAAAATACAGACAGAAATTCTTGGTTTCCTCTTGAGTAAGATACCTGCAGGTACTGTGCCGATGGCCTATAGCAGTCACCCTGAGACAAAAAAACTCAACTGTATTCAGTTCCTCTATTTCAGCCATTTTCTAGACACAAAAGCCTCTCCCTTGTGTAATAGAAAACAGGACAGATCCCAAACCAGGTGATCCTGTAAGGTCATGCTCACAAAGGTCTCCTCCTCCTCCCCATAGGAAGAGGCAGCACAGCTGCCCAGGTGATGCTCTCCCACTTGCAAAGGCACCTGAAGAAAAGAGGGAGCTGAACTTCATCTGCTGGCGTTCACCAGCCCCCATATCAAATTAAGCTGTCAATGGCAGCTGTGAGTCTTCCTTCTGTCCTTCCTTCTGAAGGGGGTCTGAGGACATGCGATGGTCATCGGTCTCTGGTTTTCTTTTTGTTTTTACCTTCATTCCTAACAACCACTTTTTTCTACTCCAAATTCTTTCCTAGTGTTTTTCTAAAATTCCTTTTTATAGACAATGCAGCTTCTTCTTCTCTCTCCCTGTGCTTGCTCTCTCCAAGGGAGCAGCCCTGACAATGGCTCTCCACTTGGGATAATCGCCGGGCCAGGCACGAGCTCCATTATTTGCTTTCCTTTCTGGCTCATCCTGCTTGTTTCCCATCTCAGGCATATTAATATTCCAGCTCTGATTGTCGTTGTTTATCTTTTGTTGGAGAATATTTGCCTTCTGTCTCATTTAGAAAGAAATTAAACCAGTGCCAGATTTTTAACAAAATGAGGGCTTCTCTTCTTTCATTGCAGCCACTTTAAAGCTCTGCTACTTTGGATTGCAGGGTGTGCAAAACCCCAAGAGGCACAGGCATGTTGGGTGTGCAAGTCAGATAATTGCATGTACAAATGTCCAGTTAAATGTACGTCTGGTGATCCGCATTCCTAAATACACCATCGCTGTATACCATACATCAAATTGGGGCTGTGTCTCAGTGATGATGCAATGTGAATGTCACGGCTGGGCAGAGCGGACAGGGTGCGCTGGCGAATGTGGCCTGCATTTCTGCATGCAGTCCTCGCCTTCTGACATTTGCAAATTTGTCCCTTAATCTCTCTGGTGCAGGATTTGCTGTCAAGAAACATTGTCTGCGATGAGCTGTTGGGATTCAGATTATCAACCAAACATTAATTATTCTTCTGACTAAACCCTCAACAGCTAGGCTAGATAATACAAATGTAAAGAAAGAAATGCGTATGACTCATGTTCTGTTCGTGAAATCTAGAATGAATCATGCTGTAGGAACAAAGTCATATACCATAAGGATATGTGTGTTGAGACATAACAGAGGCAGATCCTCAGCTGGGGCTGGGCCATGTAGTACCACTGGCATCAAAAGACGCTTCCCCTGGTTTAAGATCTCGACCTGCTTTGTTTCATCTGAGTACCCAGAGAACTATTCCAGATAACGACAAGATCTGGCAGGTTGTGCTGAGGAAAGCCGAAGCCAGAATAACAAATAAGATGTGTTAATCTTTTGCAGCAGAAAACTTTTTTTTTTTTTTTTTTTAAATCATGCTTATGCACGAAACTGCTCAGCCAGACAGAAGTAGTATAGGCCCTTGGAGAAGCTGGAACGGGTGCCTACCCACTCGGCAGGCAAAGTATCAACACAAAAACCATCAGAGCTTTTTGAATGAACAGCAAGGGTGCCCATCTCTTGTAGTGACTAAGACCTAGGTCTTCAGTTTGCGTAACCTGGGGTGGCACAAGTGACTTTAGTACAGTTTTATATTTATATCCCTGTGTTCCATGTATGGTAGAAATGTCATCGTGCTTCATTTCATCATGGTGTTGTCCCTGTATTCAGCTGGACTAGAAATTATGAATTTACATTTCAGTATACGCAACTAAATGCTTTTAAACCCAAGCAAGGTGTTTAAAATCTCAGAATAGAGCCATAAAGAGCTAATGAGAAGAATAAAAATCAGATAGTTAAAAAATGATGTAAGGTAGAGTCTTAATTTTTTATTATTAAATTCACAGCACATTAAATATTAAGTGTTCATAAACTTTGTTTTGTGCAATGATAAATTAATAATATCTACATAGACATGTTCTTTTACAACAGGGAAGCTAAGAAACATAGTACCAGAGGACCTTGTGTTGACAACTGAAGCTATTAGAATAGACTCCTTAATCTTCAATCATAAAAAGTAGATAATGTTATTTCTTATTACTATTAAATGCAAAGTGCCTTACTAGGAAACATATATGTCATTACTAAAAATAACTACCAGAGAATGTTTTGAGCAAGGAAGAAAAAGATGTTAGCAAATTATATCTTGAGATAAATTTGGTTAAATGTTCGCTGCTAATCTCTGCCATATAAAAATTGCTTTTCAAATTATTCTTCTGTTAGCCCATACCAGGTTGCAAAAGGTTTATGTCCAAGCACAGAAACAGTCATGGTTTAATATGGGATGTTGTACTTTTGGGAATAGTTACCAATTGCTAATGTCCCCAAAATGCAGACTGGTGTATATGCTTTCTGGATCACTGAAAATCATCTGCTGACTTCCACTTGGGGAAGGGATGGTGAATTTTGTGTTTTACTTCTTGTTTATGAACAGTGAACAATGCTTCCTCGATTAAAACCAGGGGATTTTAGTAAGTTTTGCCCAGGATTTAGCAATATTATTCATTCAAATGTTTCCCATGGTTCATAAATACATGGAGGAGGGGGTATCTTCCAGGCCAGTCTTCTCAAAGACTAATTCCCTGTCTGCAGACCAGGCCATGGAGATGTATTTCAGAATGAAACATAGCCTAAATGAAGGAATTAGGGTTTTATTAAGTATTTATAGATGACCTAGACAGCAGACCCATCCACTGGTTACTGGTGTAACTACCAGTACGTAGGAGTGGTCTTACTTTGAAGACGGGAGCCTGGAGGAGCCCATTCACCAGAAGAGTAGTACAGCTAGCTGGTAAAGGGCAGTGTCAGCACCTCAAACCCACAGTGAACCCTCTGCCAGAAATGGGTAGGACAAAACTGATTTGCATGAACACACACTAATTTTTGAGTCCTAATACTTTAAATTTTTTTTTCCAAACTAGGAGTCAAGGAGACTCATTTAAGATTTCTATGAACTATTTTTGAATTGAGAAACCAAAAGAAGTCACTTTTGGACACATTTTTGCCTTCAAAACCTATGCAGTGTCTTCTGTGTCTGCCTTCACAGCATGCCAGCCCCTGGCCCGGCGTGTTGCCTGCGGTGCCAGTGCAGGGACCAGCGCTCAGCCACCTCCACCCCATGGGTCTTGTGCCACGGGTCTTGTGCAACTCCTGCCCCAGGTTTTTTTGCCATGTTCCTTAATCAGAAGCTTGGGTAAGGGTGGGCTGGAGCAACACGTGCTCTCGTTGTCTGTTTTTAACGTGCATATGGTCTGCTCCTGCCCTGACCAGCTGATGGGAACTAGGACATGCAGAGGAGTGCGTCCTCCTCGTTCAGCTGCTGCAATGGCCTCGGAACCAGCTGGAGCATTAAGGAGCCGAGCAGCTCCCTGCCAGCCCGGCTCCCGGGGCCAGCTTTAGGCGCAAGTGAAATCGGCAGTGGCCTGGAGAGGCAGGCTGGTGGAGGCAGCGAAATCGCAGCCGGGAGAGGACGAGCCATGCCCTGGGGTGCAGCAGCAGCTGCTGCTCCCTGACAGGCTTCCCTGGGTCCCCCGCTCCCCTGGGGCACAGCCCCTTCCCATTTCTTTCCCAGTTATGGGGGCTCTGGCTGCTTCCCTGCAGCCCTGCCCTTGCTCTACCTTGCCCGGTGCCACCTCTTACTCAGGGCCCATTTTGTGCTCTCCCTTGGAGCCACAACCGGGGCAGCCAGGACCATCGGTGGCCCACAGTCACCCTTCTTCAGTGTCAGGCTTCCTCCTCATGAAAAAAGAGGCTTCTGCCCCCCAAAAAAAATTCCTGGACCTGTGCTTTCAAGCCAGGGGACACCCAAATGTGCTGCATTAGATGCAAAGCCTAAAACTGAAGGGAGAGCAAAGGCAGCGGGGAGGAAGGCTGGGCTGTCCTTGCTATTTCAAGAAGTGCTTTCAGAGGCTCGGCACTCGCTCTTGCACGGAGAGGATGTTCGCTGGTGAGAACACGGCCCCACTCGTGCGGCCAGGCCGGGCTCTGCGGGCACTGCTTTGGGAAGGTGAACGGGGGGTGGTTGGCACATCCCATCGCCACGCTCAGCATTTCCAAGCCCGGTGCCATCTCACAGATAGCTTCTGCCAAACACCACCCGCAGGAGACTGCCACGTATTGATCCCTCTCTTATGTGCTTCGTAACCTGCTCTTGGTAACACAAATGGAGAGCGGCGAGGGGCCAGTGCCTGCTCCCTGTGCCAGCCAGGCGACACGGCATCTTTTTTACTGTGCTAAAGAACAGGGAGAAAACATCCCTGAGCAAGCACATCAGTGTCCTGATCCTCCAAGTGGGTGTCACTGACATGTAAAAATCGCAATCAGGGCTGCCAAAGCACTGCGGGCACACCCCAGTCGATGCTCAGCCTGGCATCAGCTCCCCAGTAGCCTCGGGGTACAGCTCCTAAACTGGCTGAGCCTGACCGTGCAGGTCCAGCAGCAAATGGGCTGGACATAGGCTACAGAGAAGCAGTGTTGTCAGAAAGCACCTTCACAAAATACCGTGATTTTTGGGACACCTAGAGAAAGCATAAAAAAAGGTCTCCAACTGACCCGCATTAGCAACACAGAAGGCAAATGAGTTATCCCAACAGCTAATGAGGTTTAAGTGGGATAACCCCAGGCTGACAGCGGCAGATACCATCGAGGAGACACCTGGTCAGGAATACCTGTCCCGCACCGCATGGGTATTAGTGGCTCGGCACAAACTAGAAGAGGCACGGTGTAGGCTAGCAAGATTAGTGGAGACCTCCACCTGGCCGAATTTAGGGTAAGCTCCTCAGCATTTAGTCCCATGGTAGTTTAAATAGTTTTCTTCTTAAGGGATTGGCTCCAAAAATCCCTCTCTTAAGCACTTAACTACAGGTCAGCTTGTTGGCACAGACTGGCCTGATTGGGGTTGCACGTTCCCGAAGGCAATGCCTCGGCGGAGGGCTGGGAGCTGCCGCGCTCCGATGCGTGCTACCTGCAGGAACAGGCTCCACGTCACTCCTTTCCGGCTGCTTCCAGATCGCTGCCGGTCGCTGCGCTGCCGCCTTCGCGGCGAGCTGGTGTCCTGCTGCGCCAGGCTGCTGTCTGCAACGCAGACATCACCGCGGGGCAACCCTGCCAAAACACAGCCAGAGAGGGGCTGCACTTCCACAGGGAAAAAAAACGCTCCTCTCCACTGCTGCCCAGAAGGGCTACTGCGGAATCATACCTTCCCAACGCTTCACCAAACAGATCCGTGGCTTTTTTCTCCCGTTTCGTTTTGGTTTTTTAACTGGTCCAGCTTTCTGTGATGTACTTGCAAGATATGGCGCTGCTGTGTCATTATATTTATTTTCATTATAAACCTACTCTAGCTGAACCTTTCCAGAGGAGCTAAACTGCATAGGTGACAAGCTCTTCACTTGTATACTTGGGAGTCATTTGGTCAAGTAAAGCTGCTGTATGTAAACGCCGCATTCACTGCGTAACAATTGGAGTGAAGTTTTTATGCACAGGGCTTTTTATTTTCCAATCAGCAGCCCTGAGTTGGGACTTTTGGGGTAAACTGGTAGCTCTGGGCAGCTTTGAAGCATCACAAGTGGAGGGTTTTGTCTCCAGAAGATTTACTAGCAGCGATCTTTTCTTCAACCGTTTTATTAGCCTCCTTTTACATATGTATAGCGGTGAGGGGAGAAAACCTGTTGTTGGTGAAGTACAGAGCCTGTTTCCCCTGTGGTATTCACACAAAAAAATTGTGTGAAAAATTGTTGCCCAGGGCCTCCCCAAATCCTGAAATTTAGCTTAGCACTGTGAGGTTTTCAAACACTTCAAGCTTTCTCTGCCCTCACCCCCTCCTCTTTTAAAGGTTGAAGCTGGGGTAACAAATTCAGCAGCAAGAATGGACGCCCTGCCCTTGGCTTCAGCCAGCACTGCCAGAATAAATCTGGGACCCCCAGCCGAACCGCTGAAAAGTTTTCGCCCACTTAACACGGGTTTTATAATTTTAACTTGCAAGTTCTTGTTGAATTGAGCCCCGTTGCGTGGACAAATTGGACAAGAAAAGTTTAAATGTTACCACTTTGGCTTCTCCTCAAGTGGTGCTGAGCACAGATGTTTGCGGGGGCCATCATGTCCCTATAAGAATGGGGGCTTTGTGTGCATAACCTTACAAAGGGCAGAATAGCCCTGCTTTGCTGCCAGCCACAGGATCATCCTATCTCTATGTGTTGATTTATTAGGCCAGGGATGAATGAAACCGTAATTAATATTACTGAAGCATTAGAGTCTATTTAATTTAAATGCCACTGAATATTTCACTTTCAGTTGGGAGTGACAATGTGTTCGGGACTGTTGGTGAAAGCCTCAGCCATCTGTTACCCCTACTAAGAAGGGAAGACAAGAGAGACACAGGGAGACAGAGCATTGAGCTTTGTGGCTTTTCCAAGCCTCCAGCATCATCATTCAACTCAAGGGCAGCCAAGAAACATTCCTGCGCATTGGACCCTTAGTGTATAGGGGAAAGGCCTGAAAGGGTATAGGGGCAACGCATCTCCCCGAAAGTTGGAGAGAGAGGGAGACAGAGGGAGAAAGATGGAGATTTACAGTACATATGTACGTACGTACATACAAGTATGCGCGAGCGTGTGCACTGAAGTCAAGTGCCAAGACAGTAGAAGGAGGGTAGAGCAGGAAACTGGCCAACTTACAGGTGGTCCAAAAATATTTTTAAAAGGTGGGAGGGAAGAAAGAGTCAAGGCAAGGTTTGAATGTTGGTTTTAATTAGCCTAAGCAGTGAGGTTCTGGTCCAGCTCCGCTGTAGCAAACACCCAGGCTTTGATTTGACAGGCATCGCGATGTTGGGAGCACAAGACGTACCCTACGAGCTGCTGCTGCGACATGGTCTCCACCAAGCTAAAATGAAAATGGAGTGGGGAAAAAAGAAAAGGCAGCAGTATAGGCAGCATCCTTTGTCCCTGAGAAAAGCTGTGAGGCACCAAATGAGCGGCTGGCGAAGCGTCACCTTTGCTCCTGCCGTGACAGAGGGGGGACATGGCGGGTCCTTGGGTGGAGCAAGGGGCTGGGTGTGCGGGCAGAAGGAACGTGCCGGCACCGGGGCCGTGCATGGGAGATGGCAGGGCAGGCGGCTGCGTGAGGATGCGGGTGGGAGGCTCCATCGTCCATGGGATGGTAATTAGCACAGTAGGTTTTCTTATAATTGGGATCATTTGTTCTCCCAGTTTTTCTCCTGTGAACTGATTTCATGCCAGAGGGAAGCTGTGTGACTCACACCTTGCCATGCCAATTAGCTGATAAACATCAAATGTAAACAAAGATGGCCTAATTAAGACTAGTCGCCCAAACTCTACATGCATCTTGTCAAAATCCTACCAGCCTTTTGCATCCAGACTTATTTTCTTGTTTGCTGGGACTAAATTAGCGGCTTTGCACAAGAACCACTTATCTTTGAGAGAAGCTTAGAGCAGGTAATGAGGAAAATTGGGAGCTGGCTGCAGGACCGGTGTCACCCCTCCGTCTCAGCAGGGACAGACGGGGCGAGCACCACCTCCAAGCTCCACGCCGGGGCTGAAGGCAGGGATTTGTCTGCCATTGGGTAATAGTGGGGGCTGGTGTCTGACCCCATAGCCACATCTTGGGGTATTCACTCAATTTGTCTTCCCGAGTGCTACTGTCTGTACAGGAAATTTGTAATGTGTGTGTACCTCCTGCCGCTCTCACCTGCTGTGAAAATTCATCAATCAAAGCCCGTTGCTTACCGTGGGCCCGTCCCCCCAGCTCACAGCCTGGGGAGTTATTTGCACTTTGGAGAGGAGGTGTACGACAGCGACACATCTGAGCGGCAGCGTTTCACACCCACTTCGCACAGGAGTGAAGGATCACACAGGTGAGCTGTAGCAGAGAAACAAGCCCACGGAGGAAATTTTATTCCAGGCGGTATCCTAATGAAATCTGTAGGATTGCTTCACGGCAGCATGAAAAAAAAAAAAGAAACAAAAAAAACAGGAAGTGATCTCAGTGGGCCATCTGGACCCTCCGCCCTAGACAAGATCGCTTGGGTCCCTGTGGCTCCCATGGCTCACTGCAAGAACCTCTCCTGGTGTCTCGTTGGCCTTACCGTCAGGGAAGACATGCTTTAGGTTTGATCTGAATCTCTCTGCTGCACAGGAATCCCATTTGCTCCTGTCCTATCCGGGATGAACACAGAGAGCAAGTCCTTCTCTTCGCCTTTGTGACCATCTTTAACTTACTTGAAGGTTCTTATAAGCTTCCTCCCCAGCACCTTCTCCTCTTTTAAGCTCAGCCGCCTCAGGTCATTCATCTGTTCCTCATCAGTCGTATCTTCCAAGTCTTTCATCATTTTCACTGCTCACCTCTGAAGTGTCTCCAAGCATCTCTGTCATTCCTGAAGCACAGCGAGCCAATGGGAGCATGGTGTCCCTCTGGCTGTGCTTCACCACATCCCTGGATGCAAGACCCTTGTCCCTCCTGCACTGCACCTTGCTTCTTCCAGCCCCACATGGTCCTCCTGAATGCCATCTCACCGCTCCACATACCACTGGTTCTCTTTGGTTTGGGTCATCTGAGACTGTAATTAGGTAATATCAGCTCCACCTTCCAGGGCAGAAATGACAATTTATCACTGGCTGGTTGCAAGGCTGACCATCCTCAAACCCACCTCACTGCCAGTCCAAACTGGCACAGGATCAGCTGCTGCTGTCTTGCTGCCATTGTGGTTTTGCAGCATCTCTTACCCTGGCTTCATCCAAACCACACTGCCCAACCTTGCTCAAGAAAACGTCAGGTGAAGCGCTGCCTTCCTAAAGTGAGAGAAAACTGGAGGCAGGGATACATCCACCGCTTCTGTCTGTGTGACAGGACTTCCCCATCACAGAAAATAACTGGAGTGGTTTAACACAGCTTGTTCTTGACAAATCCCCATGGGTAGCTACCCCTCCAGGTATTTGAAAGTAGTTGTATGATTATTTGCTCCAGCACTTTCCCGGGGTTGAAATTGGGTTGCCTTGTCTAAAACTCACTGGTGCCTTTTTTCCTGGTGTAAAGGTCCTCTACAAGCCCTCAGTGAAAACTGATAATGGGTCTGAGCTCACTTCAAGCCCTTTGCTAACTACCCCAGGCTGCTGGGGAATAACCTCACACCATGTCAATGAGAACGATAAAATGCTGTTGATTATTCTCTACTTCCCACAAAAGATTATAGGAAATAACTTTGAGAAGTAACCTGTTCTGATTTAGTCCGATTGAACTGATGTCTCATTCATTCACATGTGAGAAAGGGACCTACTTCTTTGAGAGGGGGTAGCAATTAGTTACGCCTCACGCTCACCAGTGGGTACCCATCTTTCTTACGACCAGTTACGCAGTTTACGTCAGCGTCTCTGTAAATGACAAGTATCATTGAAAGGAAAGATGAAGGAACGCAGACGTAGCACAATGGCAAAGGGTGGCCATTCACAGCTGGTGTCAGTGGCGTTCCCTTCCTGAACCCCTGCTTGGAGATGCTCCAGGCACGATCACGGACTCTCCCCAGCAGTCTGACCAGGTTTGGGAAGCGGAATTGGATGGATCAGCTCCAGAGGGAATGGAAAGCATATCTTTTCACCCAACAAATGAATGTAATTCTAATGTCATTTATTTAAAGATCTTTACACCCAAACCCTCAAATTTTTGAAAGTTGTTGTCTGGCTTGCAAATTATCCTCTGAAGCGTTGAATGCTGGGCACTGCTTTCCAGTGAAGGCAGGAAGGACGCATTGGGACCTGGCTGGAGGAGTGAGCCAAGAAGCTTCACACCAAACTTCTGGTGTCTCCATCAGTGCAAACGTACAAAAACAAAGCACAGAAATACGGTTTGCACTACGAGCGTGGGTGTACCTACAGCTCACATCAGCACAGATGTCCTTACAGCACAGAAGTGAAGGCGAGAAGCTACTTCAACTGTTTTAATGGATAAGTCATCTAATATGTAGTAAGGGAACAATTTTGTGGCTGTTCAATAGTCTGGCAGGGTTCTGGGGAAGACAGTTCACACTAGCGCGTGAAGCACACCCTTGTCAGTGGTGTCAGCAGGAAGTTTTTATATTTCATGAACTTACCATTGTCTAAAAACATTTTGAAAAAGGTTTACCAGCTAATCAGCAAAGTAACATAATTATACCAGTTGACAAAGCATTTTGTGTGTATGAGTTTCTCCGCTGGCAGGGCTCAAAACAACATGTAGCCTCATAACTTTTTAAATTCCAGTCAGATCCCGCACGCTCTCCCCACTAGCCTCCAGCTGACTCATCCTTTTCAGAATATTTCTTTTCATTACTGTGTCTGTAGGCTGCACATCCCAGAGCCAGAGCCAGATCAAGCTGGTACTAGCCAGTGTGGTGAACCAGCGTTTCTCCACGGTGGTCTCATCGGTTTCTGCTGAATTTCAGCTTTCACTGAAAAGGAAAGGAAAAAAAGACAAAACACAAGCTCTCTAGGAAAGAGGAGCAAGCTTTGTGACTGTGGCCCCATGGAGGGCTGCTTCATCGACGTGGCAGGGAAAGAGAAACAACAGGAAACTGTGACTGAACCACAGAGGGGACCTGCAGCAGGTCCCCATGGCAGCGACAGCAGTGTCACCCATGGGTGTCTCCCCATCCCTACCCATGCAACCGGGGCACGTAACGGATGGACGCTGGAGAGGAGATGATGACCCAGCACATTTGCAAATCACTGCTGCAAAGGTGAAGCAACCAGGTGCAAACCCCATGCCGGTGTCCCTGCCATGGGGTCCCGTGGCGGAGGAGCTCCTTGGGCACGTTGGTGCTCATCGCCATGAGGCTGCCATCCCTGGGCCTGCCCTGCCTGGCACAGATCCTCAGCACCAAACGTCCCTTCCTCCACATAAGAACGAAAAGGCAAACAATGCTTATCAGCCAGAAAAGCACCATGTAAGTAGAAATGGAAGGTTTCCAGTTCCTAAAGAGCTACCAATGAGCATTTTCAAAGTGGCATCAAAGAACACTTTGAAGTACAGTCTGTGAGTTAAAAAAAATGCATTTGGGGGATAAATCCACATCTTGTTCCAAAGATACAAACTAAGCTTCATTTTACTAAATATAGACATGTAAGGCACGGCAAAATTCATCAAAACTCTCAATCATATCTCCCGAAGAGATGTGTTGTGACAGGAGGCCAGCAACCCCATGAAAATAAGGGCTCGGTATTCCAGTACTTACACGCACGAGTTACCTCCATAGCATAAGCAAAGCCACTGGATCAAACGCTTGCAGGATTACACCCCTCACATTGGCAGCTTACACCAGATCACTTGTCAGGATCTTTCCCACCGGGTGATGGCTCACCCTCCAGCCAGGCTCTCGGCACCTTCTCTGTGCCGATGGTGAGTCTCCAGAGCTTAGCTTCTCCACCGTCAGAGATCAAGCAGAAAAATAACGTAAAAAAAAGAAAAAAAAAAGAAAACTTTATTGATTTGGTTATACAAAATGATCCCCTTTGCAGCATGGTTTACACTAAGCCTCCAAATCTGACATCTCTTTGAAAGCCCTCTTAATATATCCAATTATAGATTTTCAGCAACTTTGTGGAATGTCAGCTTTCCTGGCGACTGACCCCGGAAAACACCATTGAAATCAGGAGGGATTTTGCTGTTGAGCTCAGTGGGGGAGGATCAGGTCCTACATAATTTTATTGTCAGCAATGATGACCTCTCTTCACAAATTAAGAATACCCATCCTGAACCATGGCCTTTGGAACGTAAACCATTTATTTTTATAGCTGGATCCTTCCCCAAGTGGGATATTTTGTGCATGGTTAACTTATCCCAGGGCTTTAAATGCTTGCCAAGTGGCTTTAATAGCAGGATGTTGTTTAAAAAGATTGGGAAGGATTGTGGACAGTAATAGAGATAATTGGCAAGGAGAGATAAATGAATCTTCAATCTCACACCAACTTGGCTTTATCATTGGGTCAGGAGGGAAGATCCAGAAAAATCCCCTGTCTAAGACTAAATGCGTAATGATAGTTTGGGATTTAGGGAAGCTGGCAGCTGTCGAGATTTTTTGATAAAAACATCTTTTGAGGCTTAATACAGGTTTGCAATTCCATATAAAGGCATGAAAGCCCCTTTTCACTCCAGGGATTTGGCATCGTGAAATAAAAAGCTGGAGGTGAATTTTGGGGAGAGGAGCAGACAGAGAGTGACATCCCGAACTGAGAGTTTTGCGGGCTGCACCGGGGGAGGGAAACTGCGTGCGAAGGGGCTGAGCGTAGAGCCAAGCAGGTAAGGAGTGGTTTGCAGGACACGGGGCACCTGCACGGGGCCAGCTGCCCCTCGGACACCCCTGGGCCACCCCTCCATCACCCCTCGGCCCCCTCTCAGCTGCCCCTCGGCCCCAGGGTGGCTGGGAGAGGGCAGCGCACGCCAAACCCGAAGCTTTGCTTTCTGTTTTGCAAAGAGCAGAGAGCATTTCCAGAACATATTCAAGCGTATTCATTTATTTATTCATTCACCAGGGAGGCGAGGAGGTCGAAAGCCAATGATTTTAATGAGAAATTATCTTACCTTGTCATGCAGAATGAGGTACTGCATGACACAGCAACTTTTCAGGTCAACCTCTCTAAAAATGAGTTGCCAAATAAAGACTGCTGAAAAAGAAAAAACAAGGACTGTCTTCAGACAGGTCTCCCCTGCTAGGATTTCGGGGGGTTGAGCAGAGTTTCAGCTTTTCTCCCTCTGTGACATCCTCCTTTTCCTTGCCTGCTGCCAGCCAGCACCCCGGGCAGCAGGACCCTTGCTGCTCGCTGCGGTCCAAGCCACCCGGGGTGACCTCTGCAAGCACTCACAGGGATTTTAAAAGAGTGGGAAAAGGCATTTTAGAGAGAGATTACCTATTTCTCAGTGAAGGCCTTACCCAACGGGGGCAGGGGACACTTCTGGGATGTAAACAGTGAATGTGAAGCACTCACAGGACTTTCATGAGAGTGGGAAAGGCATTTTAGTGAATTTTAACTTATTTTTCAGCAAAGACATTTTCCAGCTCAGAGTGGGGCTTTCCCCAGTTATCTTCTTACGAGCCTACTTTTCTCCTTTCTAGACCCTATCTTCTCAGCTATGGGCAATACCACGGAGGAAACCCAGAAGCACTGGACAGGGGGAGGCCTGACAAAAAGATTTCTCTCTTCATCACCTGAAAAGGAAACCACAACCCATTTTTCCGAAAGCAGTATTAAAAAAGGCAGAAGAACGTGACATGAGCAATACAAAACAGGCCACCTTTGGATTAAAGAGTTGCTCTTTCAGACATCCCAGCTACTTCCCACGCGTGCAGTTGCCCCCAAGAGACTGAGAAAAGCCGTGAAGGAGGTACATGGCGAAGGAGGTGCACGGTTCGGCATGATAAACCTCCTCCATACGCAGGGTCTAAGAGGACTGTCCTTCTTGCGAGGTTAAAAAGAAAAAGAAAAAAAAAAAAAAAAGAGATCGAAAACAAGCTATGCAATAAAACTGGGGCAAAATCCACAAAACTTTAAAAAAAGATCCCCTGCCGGTGAGCGCAGCTCCGTGTTACCCAGAAGGAGAGCCTTCCCGCCAGGGTGTGAATTACAGCCCATTCTCAGCTCAGGGATCTGCATTTTCAGACGGGCTTAGCCCCTCTCTGGGGAAGGGGTGCAGCCTCCCCGGCCGGCGGGCCGTCAGCTAAACTCGCCGCTGCCTCGGGCTCCTGTTCACAGCCCGCTTGCCTTTAATATTGACATGCTCACACTTGGCGGTATTATTCGGAGCTTTGGGTCTGATGATCATATTTATATGGCTGACACCCAGACCTACTTGCCTATTCCTGTGGATTCCCGTGAAGTGCTGTCATGGCTTATTACCTGTCTATCTGCACTTCAAGCCTGGGTGACTTTTAATTTTTTGAAGCTTAATGCTGGGAAAACAGAATCGCTTCAGATTGGTTCAGTTCACCTCCTGGATGTACGGATTTACGATACATAATACTGTTTCGCACACAGCTTGGGAGCTGGTTTGACTGCTAGGCTCTTAAAAATGGCCTTATTTTATCTGAACGAAACCTTTTCAGAAGCAGATCAGCGAGAGGAGAGAATATCTTCATCGGATTTTGGAAACTTCTGCAGCTTTTGCTCCATGTTGCTTGTCAGGCTGAGGAGCCCTTGTTCATGCCTCGGTCTAATCCAGAGTTGTGTACGGTAGCTCAGTGATAATTGGAAACTCTTCTCACTCCAGCATTTTCAGCTGTTGTAAAAGTCTGCAGCTAATGTCATAACAAGAATTAAACTGTCTCATCATATTACACCCGTCTTAGCTGACTTCACTGGCTATTAAGGTGACAGCGCATTGATTTAAAATTTGCGTTAATTGTTTACCCCTTCTTGCAGAGGCTTTCTTGGGGTTTTTGTAGCAACCTGCAGGCTTTCTGTAGCTGTGGATTATCTTTGTGTTCAGCTTTATATGGACTTACAAAAAAATATCCTCTTTGTCTGGATCGCATCACATGATACCCTCAGCCTGTGGATTTCTTTGGCACATATATTCCCTGCGTGGGTCGCTTTTCAAAATAAGTTAATGGAGAGGGCATGGCTGGCTTTGACATTACAAGACTTTAAGAGGCTTTTTTTTCTCCTGATTTTTATTTGTATTTACTGTTTTCGGTATTTCTGGCTACTAAATAGCAGGGGTGTTGTCTCAGATAAACAAATGTACTCCCCCTACCCACAAAACATTTTGCTTTATAGCTTTAACAGAGAAAGTGGTCTGTACCCCACCTCTGCGAAACAGACCTTGCAGCCCATCATCCTCAGCCTTCCACTTTTGGGGTGAATAAATCGATCCCCATGTAAGCCCGTGTGCCATGGTTTAACCAGCACACGGCGGTTACAAACTTTTTACCTAGAGCTGAGAATGGAAATTGCTTTGTGCCATATGCTGTCTCTCCGGCACAACATGAGCATCACCTCCAGAGCAGTTTGGCATGCTTGGTGATTGCAGGGCTGATAAATAAGGGGCATTTTCTTTTCTTTTCTTTTCTTTTCTTTTCTTTTCTTTTCTTTTCTTTTCTTTTCTTTTCTTATCTAGCTCTCCAAATGCATAAACAATGTATTTCTCCACAGATATTTGAAAAAAATCCTGCATTGTCTCTGAGACTCTACGTTTTATTCATCCCCTTCACTGAGGCCTGAAATATTTCTCACCTTCTGCTCCACTCTGCTGTGCTTTCTCTCACTGGAGCAATTATTGAATAGGAAATGGGAAAAAGTCAACTTCTCTTAACAAAAAAATCTTCTTTAGGGGAAAAAGGTAAATAATCAAGTAAGTAATAAATACTTATTTGTGAGCCTAAAATCCCACTAATTTTTGTTCCAGGGACTTTGGGTCAGACCTCAGGCTCGTTCTTGGAACACGACCTTAGTTAATGGACTTCTTGCTAAGGAGACGCGCTCTGCCTTCCCCGGGCAAGAAGTGCTGATCGCGTAACCAGCCCTTCCCTCACCCCATCTCCGGCCAGTTCTTTTTTTGCTTTTTAGCTCAAAAAAATGAGCTTGTGCATGAGCTGCAACTGGATTTTAAAATTCTCTAGCGGCCGGTACATTTTGCACAGTTTATAGCTTATAAACATGATTGTAAATTGCAAAACTATTATGAGTTATTTGAGTTCCCAGGGTTTATACCTGGGGAAAAGCAAAGTCTCCCAACTGTCATTAGAGAGCACTTCATTAGAAAAAAACCCATTCACTATTTATATTTTGAGCAGAAAAGTGCCACTCACTTGTATGAATAAAGCATGTGCTTTCCCAGGCCGTTGCTGGCTGTTCCCTGCACGCCAGTGGCCTCGGCCAGCTCCGGCACCCACGCATGACAGAGCCTCCGAAACGGAGAGGGATTTGCTGTAAGAGCTCCAGCAACAAGTACGGCTGCCGGATGGTGCTGAGGGCCGCCTGGGTGCTCTCACCATTAAAGCAGGGCCAGTAAGGTAGTCTATATTTAACGTGAACTTTTCTGCCTTTGAAAAGCATTACTTGGTGTACGATAACCGTGCGTTAAAAGCCTTTTGTTTCATTCCTGTTTTGATGAACTTCTTTCCCTTTGATGTTCATCTGGAGTTTAATCGCGATAAAGCGCGCACAATGCTTAGATTGTGGCAGAGAAAAAGGTGCTGGGAGAGCACAATGAAGCGCATTATCTGCTGTCTCCCCTCTGCCGCTTGCGTGGCAGGCGGCAGCGAGCACTGCAGTGAGAGCGAACCAGGGGGACAGCCCGAGCACCCTGGACTCACACCGGCTGCTGCCACAGCGATGGCCGAAACCGGGCTCACGGCAGAGGAGCGGGCACAGCCGTGTCCCAGGAAAGGCTCGCTGCTCCCAGCACCCAGCCTGCGGTGCCCGCCTGCAGCCGTGACGCTGCACGGCTATATTGCAGGGTCCGTCCCAGTTTGGGGCATCCTCCCCAAAGGCCTCCTCAGGCCTCCCGGAGCAATGGCCAGCCTCAGCATGTGGCGCTACATGGGCAGGATGTGTCCCAGCTCCCTCGCTGCACATCACCATCCCATGTCAGCATCTCCCACACCCCACATCCACCTCTAGCAGGGGAGGGAGAAAGTTTGAGGAAACCCCCACAAAGCGCCGGGATGCTCCCGGCTCAGGGTAGCGCTCCAGCACCAGCACCAGCCTCCTCCCAGGCTGCCGGTGCCGCTGGCTCTGGAGGATTTTGGGAAGCTGGGTGGGAGTTGCTGCTGTTGGGGACCCGGCTTCCAAGGTCAGGCTCCTCTGCGAGCAGCTCAATTTTTGTTCAGAGATACACTTCCAGTCCATCTGATTGGGAGGAAATCTCAAAAAGTAGGAGACAGAGGGAACCCCTAAACGTGCTGGTCGTATAGCCTCCATGATTATACAGAAGGGCACTTTCAGACGGCAAGGTGGGGCAGCGGCCACGGTGGCCGGTCCAGGCAGCATCGCGTCCGCAGGCCAGCGCTCACCTGGGCGTGTTTCTCCCTGCCCAGACCCTCTGCGGGTTTGAATCAGCTCCCTCATCGTCTCAATCTCCTCAGGAATTATTGGTGCATATTAATTCCTGATGCCACCCGCTTGTCCCCCAGCTGGGACCATCTCCAGGCAGCCGGGGCCGACGCTGCCCGCCCGGATGCTGCCCTGCAGCGGCACCACGGGAAGGGCAGTGCCCGGGCTGCTCCCCCCCTGCCCGCTGGGCTCGCACGATCCCAGACTCCCAAGAGTGGGCACAGTGTATATTTGGGACATTTTTATGCTGCACCAATGCAATAAGTAATTTTCTGTGAAGCTCGTCGCAGCATTCTAAATCAGAAACGAGCACCACGTGCCTTTTCCCGGGGATGGCTGGGCTGGCTCCGGCTCTTCAAGCGCAGTTCTGCCGTTCAGGATGGGGACTCGCAAGGACACGTGTCCTGCCCGACCGGTCCCACCGTCTGCAGACAAGTCCCTGCCCAAAAGAGGGACAGGGTCCTAACGAACCCATATATAATCTCATTTCTCCTTAGACGGCCTCTGCCACCAACAGCTGTCTCTGAATTGTTTCTTTAGAAGAAAATTGTGCTTAGATCTGCTGCAGATAGTGCGTCTTATCCAAAAATGAGTTTGAGGGTTTTTCAGTATTCATTGAGTTGCAGAGGTTGGGGATCACATATTTTCCATATTTTTGCTTGGATTTTTAACCTTATGACATCTGTACTCGTTGCTGGTCTGACCTACTTAGTGATATCAAAGACACTGGAGAGTAAACTGAGCGATCCAGTTCAGTGCATACTTATAATTTCAAGGTCCTGACAGAATTCATTAGTTTCTAACAGTCGTTTCTTACCGTTTGAAAACTAATAGTAACTTTGCATTCAAAAAAATCTCATTTGCAAAATAAAATCATTTTGTTTTGGTTGCTTGAGAAGGTAAAATCTGTAAGCTCAAATAACTGAACTGCATCTGAAATGTATACAAGAATTTTTAACAATGCTTCTTATTATCCAATGCTAATATCTCCCGGTGTACAGGACTGCATGCTGCAGTCTCTGTAAAACTTTCCTTAACTGTGGTGAAAACATCGTCTTTTTTTTTTTTTTTTTTTTAATTCAGGAATGCCTTCCACTGCATCCCCATTTTAAAACCAGAAAGAAAACAAGTCGTAGCAGACTTTCTCTTGCAAAATGAATTTGTCAAGCTCTGTTGCATTTTGCTGAAGTGTAAAAAACTTTTTAAAAGTGATGCTAAAGCTAAGAAGCTGGCTTCAGGGCAGAGACTAGCGGGGACTTCTGTGAGTATATTTGGTCTTCCTAAATTTGGAGGTGTGGGTAGTTTTCTTGTTGCCAGAGGAAATCATTAGAGTCTAAGCCCTTCAAAGGGCGATCTTTTCCCTTTCTCATTGCATTATGCAGCTAATATTTGGATAATACTTTGCAGATACGAGTGCAAATAACCTAGGAAATCACTTTACAATTTTAACAGCATCTGGGCTCTTCCCTTTATTCCATTGCACTTCATATATATGTCAGAAATGATAATTGCCAGTGCTTAAGAATTTTCAGGAGCGTTTGTGCAGGGCCTGATCCAGAGCCTCTCCCCGTGCCAGGGGCAGGGGTACAAAGCTGCTGAAAATCCGGCACCAGGGTTTCAGGCGGGTGCTGGGCACTGAACGCCTGCGAACACCTTCTCACCTTGATGAAGAAATGCTTGGGGTGTGATGCTGTGTTTTCCTGGTATTTGATGCCTTGGTTTGTGCTTGGGAGAGTACGGTCACGCTGTTTAACGCTGCATTTTTCTGGCTTTTAATCCGTATTACGAACCTATCGCCAAGGAACCTTCCAAAACGATTACATGACTATAATCACGACATTAACACTTCCAAAGCAGTTGCTGTCCGTGTAATATTTTTCTGTATTTTTACCACTGATGTGAGGGCTGGAAGACTATTTTGCCACATCGGATCTGCACTGAAGCAGCCGATATAAACTGCTGTTCATATTCGGCGGGCTTATGCTGCCGTGTGGGAACTTGCACGACTCATTTTCAGTGACCTCTTCAGACACAGGCGCAGACCTGCTCTGCCACGATACCAGCTCTCCACGTACGTGGGACTATTTGTGGATATGCTTTGCTGAGCAATAAAATATAATTAAAAATGTGGGAAATTAATGCATGTGACGTTTTATTCCTGGAGGTAAAATCCACTTAGTAAAACTTCAGCATTCTACTGGCTGAGAGATTTGAGCTAAAAATGCATTTCTGCAGTTTTCCCAATGATTTTCTTCAGGTTTATAGATGGCTGAACAGTGGTTAAAAGAAGAATGCAAACAATCAACATCAATTACTAGTATTAAGCAAGCACCAGGTACTGGGAGAGTCTTCATTACTTTGGAGTATCTCATATCAATAAAATAAAATTGTTTCATGTAATATGAGACAAAAGTCATCTGTAAAACAGAGTATCAAACCTCAGTCCAATTCAGTTATAAATTCTGTAATGCAAGGGCTGCTTTGCTCTGTTGTTACCGTAACCACGCATTCATTACATGTGATACACGAAGACTTTGCTTCACCACAAATCAGTTACATCCACGGATGCCGCTTTATAATTAAGATGCAAACCCCTGAGCCTGCAAAGATTCAGGCTGTAGCTCTGCGTACAGCGAGGAAGCTCAGAACCCCAGCGAAATACCTTGCAAAAGCACGTGCAGAATATTTTTAGGAGCCGGGTCTGCAGAAGCACCCCTCAAGGACCATCGCCGCACTCCAGCGACCACTGTCTGTCTAAGGGACAAATTACAAAGCAATTGTTTTCAAGCCTGGCTGGGCCACCCTCGCACTGTCGGAGGTCGCTGCGGGTTTCGTCCCACGCTCTCAGGCTGGGATGTGCGAGCAGCTCCTCACGTCCAAACCAAACCTGGCTGGATCCGGGGGACCCGCAGAGAGGTGCCAGCCTGGGGTGCGCAGCGGGGCTGTACAGGGCTCGGAGCTTGCCGAAGGCTCCGCGTTCGGTCCCTTTGCATCCTTTCCCTCAAGGATTCAGGGCTCCAGAAAGTTTTCTGTGTTAAAGAGAGCTTGCCTTATGTTTTAGGGAAAGGGCAAATGGCGCAAATTGGAGCTGGCTTACGTAGCTGCCCCCTCCTGCTGAACAGCATATTTCTGTCTGTGTTTGACTGCGTTTTTCTACCCCATCTCCTTCTGCTCTACAGAATCTGTCAATATTGGGTTTCCTTTCATTAGACTTTCCTCTCTCTTAACATCTATTCTTCCTCACTGATGTTTCCTGCCTTTACCACTGCTTTTTTTCAGGGGTCTGGTTTATTCAAACTGGAACTGTTAGGGCGATATCTAAAAGTAATGAATTTGTTTATACCTATTTACTATAAAGCACACTATTTGTTTCATCTTTGTTCTTTGGATAATATTTTCAGGGAAAATGTAACATTCCCTTAATTTTAGATCCTTTTTAAATCTTGCTTCAGGCATAGGTTCCAAAAGGCATGCGTGTAACATAGATGCTTCATTTACTCCTCCAAATATGCAAAGAATATGGCTATGTGCAATAAACATCACTAAGGGCACGGCTGAAGACAAGAAAAAAAATCAGTGATAAAGCTGCTGTAAATTCCTTATTATCTAAGAATTTCAACACCTACTGATGTGCCTGTGCCTCCTTTGCACCCTCATGAATTTAAGAGCCTGGGACATACAATTATTCACGAATGCGAGCTGCAAGTTTGTGCACAAACTGTACAGCAGATTTTGAAACAACCGTCTGAGGTTGTTATGGCTATTAGTCAAAATCTGACAGTAAAGGGGAGATTTTTGTTTAAGTAGGGGGATTCGGCATGCGACTCAGAGAGAAATCGTGCAGGGTACTGGGACTTCACAAAAAACCCTTAGAAAAACACGTTGTCGTCTGGAAAACCTGGACGCGCAAGTGCAAAATCTGCAAAATTTCCAATAGCTGAGTCATATCTCTTTCCTTTTACCTGCAGATTGTGGATCGAGTAAGTGATGTCTGCTGTAAAACACCGAGCAGCAGGCCGGGAAAGGGGAGGGCAATGCCTAAACTTCCATCGGCCTCAGAGAGACTAAGCTTTCCTCCGCGCAGCTTTAGTCTCTGGTTTTCACATCTAGGTGTAAATCTGGCTTTGGGCTATGATGCACACTTCTGCCAGATGTGGTTAGTGTTAATCACATATTATTTAGATCAATATGGATCTCTGTTTAATGCATGTAGCAATTGCTCGCTGCTCTGTATTCTCTAACTCTTTGTATTTAACAATGCCAGTTATAAAAAGAAATTTACACTCAGGCCACGAACCCCTTTACTCCCCAAAACCCCTCTATTACTGGTAATGTAAAGTCCTACAGCTCATAGAAAATAACATAAAATATTACAGTCCTGATCTGTTTTTAATGTCCTAATAGTCCCACTGATTTCATTACTCATGGGATTTTTCATCTCACACTATTTAGTATTAACTGGGTATGTATACCCGGACAAATCAGCAGCAAAACAGCAGCATCACATATTTGAAATGTATGTCTGTACATCTCCAGGAAAGGCTCTGTCTCCCTGCCTACACCTACACACGTGTATGCAGGTATATGTCTCTCTACCCCAGTACTCAGATCAGCAATGCCTAGTTCTTATTGCAAAACCATACGCAGCACAGCGATATCGTAATCCCATGTACGCTCAGACATGTTGCAGGAGGTAGCAGCAATTTACAGCCACACCAAATGCCATGGCTTTGGCTTCCTTGAGCAGTATTTCTCACACCAGAAAATGTAATTGCCATTCCACTGTGCCTTCCCACATGGTGATCTGAAATGCCTCCGTAAAATGAAGCAACCTGTCAATACTGTATCTATCACAGATAAGACATCTACAAATACAGATCAGTGTACTCCAGGCATTGATTTTAGGCTTCTCAGTCCTCCAAGGACTGTGACAAATCTATACATTGTCCCTGAGTGATGGGGTTTGCTTTTGGATTTCTGATTTCATTGGGGAAACCGTGCAGAAGTGAATGTAAGCAGAGAGCGTGCTGCTGCTGCCCAGCTGAGGAGGCTCAGGACCACGTGTGGGTCCTTCAAAACCCAACTGCGGTGCGCACCACTAATGAACAGCCAGGTACTCGTACTTCCCGCAAACGAAGCGCAGACAGACCAACATCATTTCCTTGTTTAAGAGAAGAAAAGGCGAAAAGTTTCAATATTTGCAAATGTTCCTGCTTTGCCCCAAAACGTGCTTCGTTCCACTCGTATTGCACAAGCGTAGGTGCTGCTCCTGACGGGGTTTGGTGAGGTGGTGATGTGAAGGAAGCAGCTGGCTCTCAGCGCCAACCGGTAAATCTTGTTTGTAAAATGGACATAAACTGCGCAGCAAAAATACTGTCCTGCTGTATCTTTATCTGGAGTTTGAATGTGTAGTGTTATCCCCCTGAAATACTTGCCCCACGACAGATTGTATATAGATTAACATGTCCTTGAAACAAAAAGAAATATTCTCTCTCGGAGAGACCAGAAAATGGAGGGGTTGTGTCTATAGGTGTGAGAATGCACGCGCACACCCACACACACACAGAGTGCTCCAAACATACACACACAACGTTTTGTGTAACCAAATTTCAACGCAATGCAAATGTTTACAAGAAATGGTGTACAACTTGTTGGCTCAGGACCACTGAAGAATTTGCTAAAGCAAGCAGGGAAAAGTTCCTAACAACGTCTCGAACTTCTCGATTTTAAACATATCAGAAAAAGGAAAAATGTATGAAGAAATGTTCAGGTTTCAGTTAATCTTTAAGATCTAATACACCCGCAGATGAGATATTTGGGTATTAGACTGGAAAGCCATGTAATAGCTCTACCCTGGAATCACCAGGAATTCCCACAAATACCCTGGGTTTTGTCCCCAGGCTCTATTCCTATCATTCCAAACACCACAGCAGCTTCAAGTTTTCCCCCCTTACTCTAAGATGAATATATCAATATCTATTCTTTCTTTACCCAAATCATAACCTATTCCCAAACTTAACTGGAAGGAACATGCTGGCAGAGGTGCAGAGTGGACAGTTTTCCAGTTTCCATGTAAAAGCCTGCAATAGCTGATGCTCTATGGAAGAAGTTGCTACCACCGAGCAAGGTACACCCCAAATACAATGCCTAACATAAATGTCTAACAGGGACTGAACGCTAAAATATGACATCTTAAAAACATGACATTGCTATGCCCAGGAAAGTAATTGTCAGTGCTTTTTGAAAATGTTAAATTTGCTTCTGTTCTGCTTGGAGAGAGTTCTTTCTCACTCTTTGTTTGCTATGATGATTGAGACAATCTGTCTTTAAAACTGGAGAAAAATTACGTTCTATTCCATCTGTACTCAAGTTTAAAACCATGGCTTCACAAAGTGCACGACAGCCTGACAGAAGGATTTTCTGGTCACTTAGACGGACCTGCAGAGCTGGGTTTTGCCGCTGTGAATGGTGCAGATGTTCCCAACTCACGACCCTCCACAGACGACATGGGCTCAGAGAAACTCCAAAGAACATGCTCTTCTGTGCCGAAAAAGGCTGACATTATTGCGTCTACTCTACACCTCTGAAATTGCTAGTTTATGCAACATCATTACTGCATGAAATACGATTCACACGTGAATAGTGATCGTGGCTGTGAGATAGGCTGTTAAAGACGCAGACTCCTCCACATACTTCTTCTGCTCTCTGCCTTCAATCCCTACCCAGCACACTGAGCAGACCCCCAGAACCAGGTAATTCTTATATTAGACTGTACATTCTCCACACTAAATAGCCACAAGGACTCTCATTTTTCAAGAAAAAGCTCAATTTTAGACAATAATAGAGAAAAAAAAAATGTGCTTAGTATTGATCATCAAAGAAGAATAGAAATAAAACCTGCGGTATTCAGTCATCGATATAAACACCATCATGCACTGTGCGCGCTGTGATTTCAGCCCAGTGACCGTGTCACGTGGACCTGGGAGTTTGTCCATCACATCAGCAATCTTTGGATCAGACCTGTGAAAGCCAGAGCTGTGTATACGGCTTTAACCTTCTATCTGGTGAGTCTTGCAACTCAAAGAAAAGTATGCCTCACTTGTTTCCTCGCTATGTAAACAAGTACAGACCACGTCACCGAAAAGGGTCTGAGATTTACCCAGCAGAGCAGTGAAACATCTGTAGTCTTTCACGTATTTCACAAAGAAACATTTGTCCGGTAGCACGTTGTGGGGCCACAGGCAGAGCAATCGAATCACAAAGAAATGAAGTAGTATAGAAGTCTAGATTCTATTTCTATATCTTCCATAGATAATATAAAAATATTATATATATATATGGATTTATTTAAATGGGTTTTATATTGATTTATATTCTATGTAGAGTATATAGAATATACGTATAATATATAAATATAAATATAGAATACAAATATATTTAAGTAAATCTATATTCTATATCCAATCTGATTTAAAAGCACTGTTGCAATTTGGGGCAAAAGTTTTTGTTTGCTGATATGCGAAGACATACAAAATGTTTCTATAAATAAGCAGCATGAGCTTTTCAGAAGATCTATAATCTCATATCGACTAGTTGTATTATATACATACGTTTTCCTGGGTAACATATGTAATTTTCACAGTAACCTAATTTTTAAACCTGAAATTATTCTGCATTTCTGACATGGAATTTTGTCATCAGGGTCACTTTTAGAAAGCAGGAAATCCTAGCAAAATACAGGGCTCAAATCTGAACAAATAGAGGAGTGTTATGTTCGCTCATTTTAAAATGAAATGAGAGTCTAGGAGCTGTAATGCATCGCACGTTATATCTGTGTAACCATACCTACTGACACTTGGCAATCATAAATTACAGTATTACTGGAAACCCAGAGTCGGCTGATTAAGAGGCATTTGAAGAGGTCTGTCCAAATAACTACCTTCCTGACACGAGGGCCCCGAGAAGCCACGAGGAGCTGTTCACGTCTCACCACCACATGCAAGAAGAAATCCAGAAATTGGTACGAAATCGGGTTAGGCGCTCACAGGGGTTAGCGCTCCTCAGAAGGAAAAAAAAATGTGACACTACTAACAGAGGGTGTGTGAAAGTGTGAATGTACAGCCGAGGTCGGGTGCAAGGGGTGTGCGTGTGCGTTAATCTGTCTTCGGTTTGTGCTGCGGCGTCTTCTGGGGCTGAAAGCAGCTGGGCCAGGTCCTGCGGCGCTCAGCTAAGCAGAGCCACGCTGGAAATCGCGCCTGAGACAGGACGGGAAGAGCATCACCGTTTGTGTCTAGGTGGGTGAGAGGGAAGCCAGAGACATGATACAACCCCACGTGTGTTTAGCCTGAGCACTCGGGGGGGCCCGGGCACTGCTCCCACAGACAGTAAGTTCTCAGGGGACGCAGGTGCGAGCATTTGCGGGCAAAAAGGGGAAACTCCAAGTAGCCTCGCACCCAAAGTCTCCTGTGTCCAATTCCACCTTCGAGAGACGCTGAAGGCGTCGCAGGCTGTGTTGCGGCTTGAAGGGGAGACAGCCTCACCCCCCACGTTAAGGCGCTGGCCGGATTTTTGTTGTGCTTTTCCCACAGAGGCGGAGTTGGGAGAGGGGAAGACGAAACGTCCCAACTTAATTTCTTTTTAATGGTCTGATGGAGCGTCTGACATGTGAATCCTCGCTGTCCCTGCTCTCCGGCTTGACTTCAATGACTGCTTTTAACAAACAGCCTCCCCCAGACAGGGAAATTCTGCTACCTTGCCCAAACCTGCTCAAACACTTTGAGCTCCCAGTTATACCTTTAGTACAGGATTTTGGCAAAATGCAAGGGAGGCACATACTTTGAACTGGAGGTAGACTTAAAAACAGCCCCTTGATCATCAGTGATGTCTTTATCCACTGAACCAGAACGGGGTTTCGTAAACCCTTACGCCCATAATTTCTTGATCTCCTCCCGATGTGCCAGCCAGCCTCTGCAAACCAGGTCATTTTAAAAGACTCCATACGCCTGTGTTCCTGCAGCCCTGCAATATGCATTATAAGTAGTTTATCCGGAGCCATCGGTGACCACAGATTAGTGGGGCGATATTCCCTCTGGAAATCTTTGAGCCTGCGCTGCCTTCCCTCATTACAGAGGCTATCGGGTCTGCATTGCTTTGCATCCGCTCACCGAGGGGGCTTTACATTAACTCCACTTGGGGTTTCGGAGTTTTTGCCTCTGAGCAGCTCACGGGTGAAACGGGATGCTCATTTCCAGCGCCTGGCGGGGAAGGGGAGCCCTGCCACGGCGGCCGGGTGCCCCAGCATCCCCAGGCCAGGGCTGGCTCCCGGGGCAGGGTGGGCTCCGGATGAGCGCACCCTTTGCAAGGGCTTTGCTCCTTGTGACTTCTGCCCAATGCACAAGTTCTAACTGGAAATTAAAAGCCTGTCCCCTCCTAGTCTTCAGGGGTAAATTTCAGAGGCTCCAGCGCTCGATAATTAACAAGTTTTGTCATTCCCCTTGCTGTTGCACTAGCTGTGGTATTTTTAAAGCTTTTTATTAAAAATTAATTTCTTTATTTTGTTGGAGACCCATCACTCGGTCACGTGGCTCCCTGTCATGTTTCTATCCTTCCTACTCATATTCGAGTTATGCCATCAAGCTAATATATTGTGACTGCTCTTCTCTCTTGTGACAAAGCCTTGCAGCTGCCTCCAAATCAATAGATGTCAAAGAAATATGAAAACAATCATGACAGAGAACTTAAATCCTGGCTAGAGTCTGCATAATAAAAAATGTGCTTCTGTTCTCAAGGCAGCGGATTAATTTATCCTAAAGTTTAGTCAAATTTTATTCCAGTACCTTTTTCCCAGCAGATAGAGCTACATCTGTTGGGTTTGTAATGTAATTTGTAATTACTGCCCTTCATGTGGTCCAATGCCTTGAACCATCTTTAATTAAAAGCATAATTAAGGGAAGATCTAAAGGAAGACAATTACCAGATGGTCTTTTTTTTAGAAACAGTTAGTTGCATTGAGGATGTATCCTGGTCCATTTCTGACTTGGATTAAAAGGCAGGCTGCCTCCCACACAATCTGCGAGGCGAGAGGTCGAAAAGGGGCTCG